>JAUESF010000047.1:1689488-1699647 GCA_032274765.1 Malacoctenus tetranemus
TCACAAAGGAAATAATAACAATAACACAACGCGATGACTTCGCTGGATAAATACTGAATTAAAGATTGGAAACACTCCTAGGCAAGTCTTATTTTCTTACATCAAACAACAGCTAAAATAGTCAAGAACTTCTTTAACAAATAATATCAATTGGTCGTGTTAAGATAAGAGAGTATATGTTGTATTTGTACTGCATTAATCAAAAACACTCAAAAATCAATCATTAAAAACAATCAGTAGTATTGATTGGAAAAATCTTTGTTTGGGTTTTTAACAAAATTGTTCAGGAGAAACTGTTTCTGTCTGTTTTTAATATCTTACAAATGTTCAGCACCTACAGACGTACAAAAAGGTTGAACGCTCAGTTTGGTGGATTTAAGGCGATACTATTTCTTGACACCAGCAATAAGCTGCCGGTTATTTTGGTTCCTGGCAAAGAAAGTTGTTCACAAAATAGCCAACAATCAATAAAAACACTGGTCTGATCAAATCATCTCTCCGCCGACTCTTGAAAGCTGCTGCTCTGCTCACATGCTGCTCCAGAAACGATGTGGGGTGACATGAAGTGTCATGACGAGTTAAATACAGAGAAAAAAAATGACACGACAACCAATGGCTCAATTTACCCCCCACAAAACATGAACGTAAATGTGTGATAATCAGAGGAAACCTACTGAATCACAAAACCTGATTTTTGTGGCTAAATCAAGCTGTAGCTGATGCTAGCTGTGGCTATCGCACAAGCTAACGCTAATGAAGCTCTGTTTTTGTTCCTCTTTTGGGAGATTTTTAAATGTTTCATCCGACACTTTGTGAAAAAATCCCCTCCAGCACAATAAACTTCGATGATAATCACTGGTTTAAAGTGTGAGACCCACCGGGAACCTTGGCTGCTGAATTTCAACTGTGTTGCATCAAATACAGCGACCGTACGTACGGAAGTGATAATTAACCACATATATTGTTTCGCTTCTGTGGACCAAGAACTTCTTTGTAACCGACTTGTGCTATGACTGTGTATTTCTGTGAAAACAGACTGAATAAACCCCCCCCCAAAAAAAAACCAAACCAGCAAACCTCCTGCGTCTCTCTTAAAACACATTCTGGGGATATTTTGGAGCTAATCTTACTGCGACTTCATGCGAGCTGCTCCATTTGCGATTCTTCATGTTTTCCCTTTTTCCTCCCCAATCTTCCCCTCTAACAGCTGTGACTAAGAGCTTCCACCACCTGGGAACCAGAGTGCTGAGATTACTGCGGCCCGGCAGATGGACATTCAGTCTCAGATCCAGTCGTCGCCCCCCCCCCACTCCTTCTCCTCCCTGTCCCCCCTACTCCCCGCCCCCCACAACAACTTCTCTCCCAGAATGCCTCACATGGAGCCTGCTCATATCAAGGCCGGATCACATCATTTCATACTGATGTCCTGATGATGCATTCCAGTCCAGCCACTCGTGTTGGAGGGAGCCGTCAGCCAATCAATGATGCATCTCCGTCGGTTATTTGCGCGCCGTATGGATCTGCTGCCTTTTCTCTGCGTTGACCCTCGGCTCGTCCCCCGGCGAGCCCCCAGCCAGTAACAGTACGCTGTGATTCTGTGTGGCGTGGAAGGCCACTGGCGTCGAAGTTCAACTAATAACACTAGAAAGGCTTTTGTTGGGCTGTAAATGAGGCTTCTACTTCTTGTTTTTGGATATGCGGCGTGTTTGTCCTGATCAATATGGCGCCCTTCGAGGAAGGAAAACTTCCACGCTCGTGTGAAGGGGGCCGGAGGAAGACGGACCCTCGTACTGGTTTGGCCACTGGGTGGTGCTAAGCTGCTGTGGATGCAGTGGAAACCATGCTGCCACTGGCTGCGGACCCAGACAGAGGCCCCCAAGTCCCACCACTCATGATCTCTGTGAGCCGAGGGAAAAAATGTCTCTGGCACAGACTGATGACTCATGAAGGCTCCGGTCCTGAATGCATAAAAACAGACAACCTCTACAAACGCTGCGTTTACAGGAGCTGCCAGCTCCGAGAAGGCACCGAGTGCCAGGACAGCGAGGTTAACCTCCCCGAAGGGTCCCTTCTCTCTCCAGAAGCCCCTCGATGATGCGAAGGAATGTGAGAACGTCCACGGGCTGAAAACCAAGAACAACACGCATCTCGACGTGACAGACGGGGTCTTTAAAAAAAAAGAGAGAGAGAGAGGGAAAAAAAAGCTGCAGAAGCTGTGCCATCAGCTGGGTGAAATGTGCGCGGCATCTTGCTACGGCAAAATATTTCAATAACCAGATTCTTAATTTGACACAGCACAACTTTGCGAGTGACGGCACAGATTGCAGGATGAGTTGTGCTGCACACGCAGCTTCATTAGCCGATCCCTCTGTCTCTCTCTCTCTCTCTCCCTCTTTCTCTGTTTCTCTGTCTCTATCTCTCTGTCTCTCTGTCTCTCTCTCTCCCTCTCTGTCTCTCTCTCTCTCTCCCTCTTTCTCTGTCTCTCTCTCTCCCTCTCTCTCTCTCTGTCTCTCTCTCTTCACCGGCTCTGTCGTCGGAGCAGCTGTGAGCCGGTGCACGTTGAACAGAAGACAGGCCGGTGGCATGTTGCCACCAACACGTGTGCGTGCATGTGTGTGCGTGTGTGTGTGTGTGTGAGAGCGCCGTCAAACAGCAGGAGACAAGCTTCCTGCTCAGTCACGTGTGATCCAACAGTGCAAATGAATAGAAACTTATCATCTCACTGCGGTGCAATAAAAGCTGAGGATGAGACATCAGAGCAGTGGATCCAGGGACCCTGTTTGGTTTGGTGTCGGTGGTCCACCAGTGATCGCACGGTGACCTGGAGTCAGCCTGCTCTGACATCTGAAACGCACATTTCAAAGAAACAGAATAAAACGCTTCATCGAGAAAAAAGGTGTCGATGGCTCATAGTCTGATAGATTCTGCTTTCAGGTGTGTGTGTATGTGTGCGTGCGTGTTTGTGAGTCTGTGTGTGTGTCTGTGTGTGTGTGTAGCTACCATTCGAGGAATGGAGCTGGCGTTGGGTTAGCAGAGGCCAAATCTGACCATCCATCACGGCCGTCTGACCCTCCTGTCACCGCTTTGTGCTCGCTCTATATACGTTCAGTGACTCCAGACTCAAAGTGCATAAATAAATACGCCGCTGCTCCGAGGTTACTGCGTGGGAAAGTGCGGCTCAAACGCAGTCCAACTGGCAGTTTTCTATTAAAAAGTGGGACGCTTCAGTCAACAAATCAGCAGACTGACGTGAAGTGACGAACTCCCAAACACGCTTCTTTTATTTCTGCTTGCTCTCGTCGAGTCAAACCAGTTCTCTGAAGTGCTTTGAATTTAAGGAACCTCACAATCAGATTCATCTCTATCGCTCAGCTGAGCGTGTTGCAGCTCCGAGAGAGAAACCTGCTCCGTCACGGTGGTTTCTGCTGCCGACGGTGCACGTCGTGTTTTTCTTCTGCCTTCGCAGGAAACGCTGATGCACCGGGCCTCCGTCGCTGCCCTCCCGACAGCGGCGCGTAAACACGACCTGCCGCCGCCGCGCTTCCTTTGTTACCGTCGGTAAACTGGGACGCGCGGCCTTCCCAGGTGGCAGTTATCCCAGTTCCCAGCTGCATGAATGCAGGTTTACCCGGCGCGATGCCAGGATTGTCACGGCAACCAAACACTGGGATGTACGAAGGTCGCTGTATAGAAAGCCTGACTGCAGTTTTCATCTTCTATTCAAAAAGCGTCTTTTCAAAAATAAATGTTACGTTCCAGTTTAGTTGCTATTTTTCCCCTTCACCAAATTAGTCTCAGCGGAGTGTTTCCTGTATAAATATTTAGCTCAATTAAAATCAAATTGTGATTTTAGAGTTACTCACTTCTTATAGTTTCTAAGAAAAAGATTCTCTTATTAGAAATTCTAAGTTTTCGTGTTTTTTTTCTCTCTTTAATTTAAAAAGAAAAATAAATAAGTTTTGGTCGGAGTTTGATATTTAAGGGATTTTATTTTGCAGGAACTGTTCCCACTGCGGGGTCAAGTGTGCCCGTCTCGTGTGCGGTGGGAGCTTGAACACGTGGAACTCGTGTTCATTTGCATGTTGAACACGCTAATTAAAGCCCGCAGTTTAAAAAAAAAGTACAAAACAAAACTTCATCTTCCAGAAGTTTGTAAAAAAACATTTTCCTGAATGTTCAATCTTTGAACAGAGTGACTTTGACTCCCGACAGTGTTGAGAGCGCTGAATATTTTTACTTTTACTTCAAAATTTCACGAGGAAACACAAAAGAAAATGCAATTTGAGTGAAATCTATAGATTTGTGGGAAGAAGCTCGGCTCACGCCTGGTAAAACAAACAAGCTGCCTGCTTTGCATCGCATGCTGCAGCATTGACATGCACAAACACCTTCCTTTGCTCGGCGCACTGTTTTATCGACTGTGCCTGAGTCGGATTGCTGCTGCAGGGCTGATTTGCATCGGGACTGTTTTTTACACCGTTGGCACCTGCAACCAAAATTTAAGGATCTGAACACGTCTGCCGAGCCGACTGACTGTAAATCATTATTCATGGAGGCTGAGGCGGAAATAGACAGTGTAAGCAAACTTGTGTTAATAAGAAAACAGAGTGAGGTAGAAAAAAAAAAACAGTGGATAAGTCACTGCATAAGCATAATATACATTTCTCTTGTGTGAAAAGTGGTGAGGTCGCCTGTTTCTTTTTTATATCCCTCTCTTGTGCTTTCTATTGTTGTGGAAATGTTCAGTTAGAATCTTTGAAGTTATTTCCTGTCACGAAATACAATCATTTCCTGAGAGAACGGCAAACACAAAGCCACTTTTTTTGCATGTGTGTGCTTCAGTGTGTGTGTGCGTGCGTGTGTGTGTGTGTGCGTGCGTGCGCATGTGTGTGTGTGTTCTCGCCGAAGTAGAGGAAGGCGGTGAAGTCAGAAAGGTTAGAGGTTGACGAGCGCTGCGATCAGTCTGGGTGAGAAAGAGGGAAATCAGAGAGCTCGCTGGCGCCCTGAAGAGCGAGCAGCAGGTAGCCGAAGAGAGGCTGGGACGGCCGGCTCACCTGAGCTCCCAGGATCAACCCCGCAGAGGACAAAAGAAGAAGAAGAAGCCTCGTCTGCAGTGGTGGTGAAAGAAACAAGAGCAACAAAAAGGGAAACGTTGCAAAAGGAGAACGAGAGGAGAGCCGGCGCAACTGGAGCGCGGCCACGATGGAGAACCTGGCCGTCTACCACGGACCAATCAGCAAGCTGGAGGGCGAGCGCCGGCTGGGCCACGACGGGCGAGAGGGGTCCTACCTGGTCCGTAACAGCGAGACCGTGCCGGGCGTCTTCTGCCTGTGTGTGCTGTGAGTACCCCCGCAGGTTGTAGTGCGTTTTTTTTTGCGGTGAGCTCTCACCCCGTCCTTCATTTGGCTGATCTCCTCGAGTGATCGCATTTAAAAGAATCACAAGCTTGAAGCCAAAACAGAGTGGTGTGATGAGGAGTCCGACGGGGGGGCGACGAAGGGCCGCGGCGCGACCTCGGGGTCAAAGGTGTTTGTGTGTGTGTTGCAGGGCCAAAGGCTTCGTCTACACGTACCGGATCCACCGAGACGATGCCGGCTCCTGGGCCGTGGAGGTGACCAGCTTTGTGCTTCTTCTTCTTCTTCTTCTTCTACCCCCCACCACCACCACCTTTTCCCCCCTCCCTTCCCAAAAAACTGCTGCACATGTTCCCCCGCTTTTGTCGCTGTTTATCGGTTTAGAAGTGCTTTTTGGCGCCGGTGTGATTCAACAAGCTGTGAATTCGAGGCAAACATGCTTCCCCCAGCAGCAGTGACAGCACACAGAAATAGGTACATTTCTTTTCCTTTAGCAATAACATCCTGTGAGATAGTAAGCCCCCCTCCCTCTCCCCTCTCCCCCCCCCTCCCTTCTTCCTTCCACCACCTCAAATTTAAGATGCCACAGCATCAGCATATACTCCAGAGATGGGAAATGTAGAATTGCCTTTGACAGCGTTTCTGATGGGATATGTAATTGAGCGCTGAGGGTTGGCAAACACCCAGAGACGGGAACGTATAGAGACATCTGACGGCCGCGTCTCCCCACCCGGCGACCGACGCCGTCGGAAACGACGTTTTCACCCGCGCTCCCTCTCGCCCGACGGTTTCTTCCGCGTGTGCGTGCGAGAGGAGAGACTCGAATTACACGGATTCCACGACAAGCTCAATAACAGTTTACATTATTCATGCGACGATATCCATCTCTTTAATGAAAGACTCTCCGGGAACACAGGTAACGCTCGTGGCCGGAGACAGGAACATCCAGAGGGGGAGGCTGGGAGGGATGGAGGAGGAAGGGTGGGAGGTGGAGGTGTGAGGGTGGGAGTGTGTGAAGGCATTTGATAGAATGATTTTCAAGCTATCCTCCGTTCTTCCTCCCGTCGGGATGGACGGCAGAGAAGGAGCAGCCGCCACGCGTCTCTGCAGCCTCTTGGCGCGACATCATCGCTGCACTTCGGCGCGATTGACCGGTGAAATCGATGCAGCGGGGAGAGCGATGCGCGGCAAATAAACCAGAGGAAGGAGTTTAAAAAACAAATGATTTCATCGCTTCTTCTTTGTTTTATTTCACTCCTCCGACTGGAGCCACAGATCACTTGTAAAAATGATCTCCGAGCGTCTCCGCTGTCATGAGCGAAGCTGTTGAGATAATGGGACACTTCAAGCATCTCAGATGTCACCCATAAATCCCAAAGTAATGCTTTTTATTGACAAACAACATGTAAAAAAAAAAGACCCAGGGGAGACGACGCTTTCCAGGATAATTGCGTCCTGAAAAAAAACCCCTGCTAAATTTAGCTTCTGAGCCTCCTGAGTGCCGCTCTGCCGCGTTCGTCTGGATTTTACAGGAGCTTTAAGTTGATTCCTTCCTCCAGCTCTCGTATGCAAAACAGTCGTATTGTTTCAACGCTCAGGATGGAGCGACGGTGCAAGTGTAGGAAAAGCTGCCTCGCTGCTTCTCCCCCTCCTGCCTGTCTGACACCTTTGGGTTTCTCTCAGTCGAGAGCTCGTTTTGTGACACCCCGTCCTCTTTATCCCCCCCCCCCTCTCGATCGGGGGTTTGATGTGGCACGTCTGAACTCTTCTTCTTCTCCTCCTCTGCATTTCAGACCAGTCCCGGCGTGCAGAAGCGCTACTTCCGGCAGATCCGGAACCTGATCGTGGCCTTCCAGAAGCCGGAGCAGGGCCTGGCCATGCCGCTGCTGTACCCGGTCACTGCTCAGAGCCGGGCCGGCGCGCAACCGGGGGCGCAGACGACGCAGGCGATGCAGGCGACGCAGCCGCCCGCTGCTCTCCCACAAAAGCACAGGCACAAGAAGGGGGCGAGGCAGGCCGTTGGTTAGAGCGGCGACCAACTCCCGAGCCCGTCGCAACGACAGAACTGAACATCTGTAAAAAGCACGCTGAACCTCCAGGATGAAGCCGACGCAGCTTTTTAACCTTCAATCACCGAGTCAGTTCCCGCTTCTACCACCTGATATTTGAACGACTGTTATTCACCGCGTGTTCCACCAGAACCAGACACAAGAAGAAACCTTCAGCAGTCGCATTTGGCCACATCAGTCAGCCCCCCCTCCCCTAAACCGCCTCTTCTTCCTCACTGCACGCCTGCAGACGGCGTTGGGATCCTTCACTCTGCGCAGCGTTGAGGTCGGGGGTCTCGCGGTGTAGTGGTTCATGTTCTCGGTTCACATCTTCGAAGGCCTTGGGGGGGTCATGTTCTGGAGGTTAAGTGTGTGTGAGGGGGTGAGACGTGTTTTCACTTTGCTTGTGATTGAAATTTGCTGCTTTACTGTGTTTGG
Source organism: Malacoctenus tetranemus (assembly GCA_032274765.1). NCBI lineage: Eukaryota > Metazoa > Chordata > Actinopteri > Blenniiformes > Labrisomidae > Malacoctenus > Malacoctenus tetranemus. The sequence goes on from JAUESF010000047.1 coordinate 1,697,329, forward strand.
TCAGGCAACAGGTGCCACCACAAAGCCGGTGGTCGATGACCTTGTGTGACTGGTCTTCGCTGCGCTCGTCCTAGTTTAGCGCTGCTGACTGACTGAAGCTGTTTCCTGTTGGAAATGTGAATTTTCTTGTTTTTCGCTTATTCTCTGAATTTGAAGCAGGAACAGAAGCCGGCCTGAGAGCTCGGTGATACAAAACAAAGACCTATTTTTACAACAAACAAAAAAACCCTTCCTAATTACGTGTTGCATCTGTCGTCTGCTGTAACGTGAAGTTTTTTTCTGCTGGGAAACGAATTAAAAAAACGTTCTTTTTTCCCCGAGGGCGTCGTGAAGCCGCTGTGTTGTCGCAGCCGTAGGTTGGAGGGGAAAACCCGGACGCTCGCCATCGACCCGATTGAAATCCCACGCAGTCACAGACACAGAAACGCAACGTGAACGCTGCTTTTCTCCCCCGATCTGAGCTGCAGCCACTCGCATCCCGGCCTCCCTTCATTTTTTCCCAGCCTCCTCTTTCTGCACATGCAGCACGGATATGCGAGCTGAAACATTCTGCCGCCGAGACATTAATATCCATTACTGCATACATAAGCTGACAACAAAAATTGCGCCCTGCTTTCCTAATGCAATAGAGCCGCGTGAATGGCGAAGGAAATAAACGGTATTGAATGAAATCAAGTCTTTGGAGTGAGGTCAGGACGCGCAGCCCGAACACTGCCGGGCCGACGTCTGACACATAATGTGGGGGGGAAAAAATTCAATCCGACGTATTGAAGCGCTGATTTCCATGGAGAGTGCTGACTGCTAAAAGAGAGAGTGACATTAGCACAGGAAAAAGAGAGAGAGAGAGAGAGACAGAGAGAGAGAGAGAGAGAGAGAGAGAGAGAGAGAGATTGAAATCACCTCAGAAAAAAACAAGACAAAGAGCAAAGAGGAGCGACAGATTGATGTTAGACAAAAAATAGAGGAAAAGATGGAGGGAGGAACTTGTTTTTTTTTTTTTTTTAATAAAAAATGAACGCAAGATCAGTGCAAACATGAAATAAGAGGAAATAAAGAAAGAATGAGAGATTGACATTTTACCAATCGAGGGACGGAGAGAGAAGTTAATTTAGAGAGAGAGAGAGAGAGAGAGAGAGAGAGAGAGAGAGGGGGAAGCTTGACATGACCTTAGAAATGACAGAAAAGAAGGGAGCAAAAAAGAGGGGGAAATCCAGATGAAAAAAAGCAGGAACGAGACGAATGAGAGAACGAGTCCCCGACAAAAGAACACTGAAAAAAGAAGAGAGCTACAAAGGAGGAGGGAGGGAGAGACTGATGTCACCTGATAAAAGGGAAAAAGACTGAAAAAGGAGAGCAAGAGAGAAAGACAGATTGAGACTACGTCAAAAAATGAGATGAGAAGAAAAAGGGGATGACGAGAAAGAGAGGAAGCGAAGGAGAGTCACATGACCTCATAAAACAGAGGGAGGAAGAGAGATTGACATTAACCTAAAAACTGGAAGACAGACGAAAAGAGAGAGAGAGAGAGAACGGGGGAAGAGAGAGACTGACATTCATTTCTGACAAAGGAAGAGACACAGGAGGGAGGGAGGGAGAGAGAGAGGGAGAGAGAGAGAGACAGAGACAGAGACAGAGAGAGAGAGAGAGAGAGAGAGAGAGAGAGAGAGAGATGGAGACGGCGTTATAAAAATGAGAGGAAGAGAAAGAGTAGCAGCTGAAAAAAAGAGCGAGCGAGCAATAGTGAGAGAGAGAGAGACAGAGAGAGACAGAGAGAGAGAGAGAGATTCCATTCAGCCCCGGACTATTCTTCATCGCAGCGGTCTCCTAGCAACCGGACCCTCCATCTTTTCACCATGGAGATGAGGTTGGACAGTATCTAGCCGAGCATATGGTTTCGGCAGCGGAGGTGCGCGGCGGCCCGTCGGCCGAGCGCGCGTATCTCACCTGCTCGCCGTCGCAACATATGCATTTGTGCATCTCCGTCGCCGAGCGGCCCGCGAGAGACGCGCGGACAATTAATGGTGGGCAGATGGTGGAGTGACGGTGGGAGGGAGGTGGGGGGAGGAGGGGGGAGGCAGACGGACGAGGAGGTGGATTAGGAGAGATTTTGTGTTGTTTTTTTTTAAAAACAGGGAAAAACAAACTTCTTTACTGTTGTTTCTGTGTTTTTTTAACTCTCTGCCTCTTTTGCGTGCGGCGCGCCTTGGAAGCGGTTCACATGTCGTCTGATTGGCGTTTCCTAATGAGAGGAGACAAGCTGGAGCGCCGCGCGCAGCCAACTCCAGGTCCTGCCCCCCCCCTCCCTCCACCCCCCTCCAT
>JAUESF010000047.1:1732911-1743816 GCA_032274765.1 Malacoctenus tetranemus
TTTTTGGAGGGATTCGAGGCCTTGACGTCCCCCCGAGGACGTGCCTCAGGAGGCAGAAATAAAACCTGCACAGGGAGAACATGCAGACCGACCGGTGAAGACACTTGGATCGCTCTGCTGCAGGTGAGCAGCAGCGTTCACTCTTCGTTGTCAATGTGACACCACACACGCTCCGTCTGAGCCTTCGGCTGAGACTGTTCCCAGGCTTTGAAAACCTTTTCAGGTGTCGAGTGTGATCTGCATTCGCTTTTGAAATCGATTTGTGATACAAACTAAAAAAAAAGTCTGAAAGAAGAAGCTTTGGATTATACTCACAAAGCTTCACATAAAAATAACCCATAGAGGAGAAAACCTTTATTTAATTAGGTTAAAGAAGAAAGTGAGTTCCTCTTAAAGCGTAAACACACTCAAGACAATGCAACAAAAGAAGAAGAAAATCTGAATAAAATCAAACTTTAAGCAGCGAGAGGAGGAGATAAATGGCTGAGAGTCGTAAAGTAACAACTTGGTCTGCAGTTTGGAGGGAACAAGGTGGAAAACATCGAGATTTCTGATGTTTCCCTGAAAAACAACCTCCCGCCTCAGCTGGAAATGAAACTGACGAGGTTTCAGGCGCGACAAGCACACACAGTCATTTAAGACGTCGCATACATAAAAATATTGATTTGTGGCAGCGAGCTGACAGGAAATGGCGGGGAGAGGCTGGTGTGAACGTTCCGGAGCACAGGGTAATGTCTCCAAATGACTTTTTTGTTTTGTTTCGACGCATAATGGGCTCGCCGAGGCGCTTCCCCCGCCTCGCCCGCACGACCCTCCGGAGGATTAAACTTCTCAGAGAGATCGCGTGAAGTGATCTGACCGCGCGGGCGGCACATCGCGATAAAAATGGACAACGGAACGACGGCATCAGTATGCGGCACGACGCCGGGCCTCCCCCCCTCCCCCCCCACCCTCTCGTTCACTCATCTTGTCCCCATTTTCTCTTGATTTTTCTGCGGCTTCTGTCAGTCTCTCGCCTTTCACACTCTGTCACAGTGGCTTACGCGGGGATGTGTCTGCGTTGAGCCCGGGATAGAAACCGACGCCCCTCTTTTTTTTTTTCTCCCCAGGTACCACGAACGCCTCTTCCTCCCGCGACATGCAGCTACTTCCTCCCCTACTCTTGATTTTGTTCAACGCGTGCACGCGCAAAAAAGAAAAGAAGAAGAAAAAAAAAAAAAACCCCACGCGTGGCCACAACCCGGATTCGTCCTCACGCCGAGCAACCCTGGGCCGACCCTGCGAGTCATAAATCGTGCAGGTGGAGCGGCGGCGGAGCAGGGAGGTGGGCAGAGGGGAGGGCCAGGGTCAGCGTGTTTCCTCCAGAGGCCAGAAGGTGAACTGCAGAGCTCTCCCCGCCGGCCTCTTCATCATCCCTGTGACACAAACAGATTACACCACCCACACAGCTGCGGCACCCCTTTCCTCTCCCTCCTCTTTGCTCTCCTCCCTCCTCCCTAACTTGATCTTCTCCCCCCCCGTCCTCTCGTCCTTTCGCCTTCTTTTTGCTGTCGTGCGACCTGCGTCTCGCCCCCGCACCTTTTGGGTGCTAATCAAATCAGCGACCTGCGACCCCCCCCCACCCCCCTCGGGTGACGCCTGGTATCCGTTTTCTCTCCCCTCCGCCCCATTTTTCACCCCCCCTCCCCCCCTCCCCTGCTCCGCTCCTCTTGGCCTCGCCGTTTCTCCTGCTGTCACCTGGCATTAGGCGGGACCGACGTCTCAACCCGCGGCCCCCTTTCGGAGTCTACTTCGGTCTGAAGGCGACCCCCTTTTTTCCTTCCTCCTCCGTGTAGCGCCGCCGTCCTCTCCTTTCCTTTGCACTTTCTTTTTCACTTTCCCATCCATTCTTCCTCCCCGCACTTCTACCCTAAACCTGTCCCTGATCTTAGAGCTCATAAATCCTGCACAAGGACATGACGAGGCAGCCAGGACTCTCTCTCAATACTGATTTCTCCCCCCACCTCCTCCCCCTTCTCCCCCCCTACCCCTCTCTCTCTCTCTCCCTGGATATTACTCTTTCTTCTCGCCTACTTTGGCTCCATTGACTTCCATCCTAAATTCTCATCCTCCCCTGCATTATTCCCTCCTTTTATGACATCCTCAGTATGCATCCTCTGAATCTAGTGTCTTGCCTTCACGCGAGCAGGATCTAAATAGCTCCCAATCTATCATTAACAATAAATACAGGGCCCCACTGACTTATTCATCCTCACACAAGCACAACAATGAAGAAAGATTGCCGTTATTGCTTGGCATTGGTGAAAGGATTTACACCAGTTTATGTCTTGTTTAAGGGTATTTCGCCATGTTTATTGAAAAGGCAGTAGATTAGTCCACATTCTCCTTGTCAGCGGCTGGATTTCCTGCTGTTGTGGATAAAGCTGTGCGCCGCGTTAAGGGAATTTACAGCCCCTCCGTATAGCCAATGGATACTCGCAAGACATCAAAAGATTTACCGTCTCTCCCTGGGTGAACCTGGCACTCCGATACTCATGTTTAGAAGCTGGCAGACACACCAGAGGAGGAGTAATTGAGATAAATCTCGGCTCCGCAGGGAGACGGACATTTGGCTAAAGTTGGGACTGGATTTTTATCATCAAAGAAGGAGTGAATTAGACGGAGCCGCGCTGACCTTGGAGAAACAAGAGGAGAGGAGAGGGCGATACGGCGAGCGCGGCTTCAGAAAGGAAGGAAAAAAGTGCCGGGACGAGGAAAAAAAAACACGGGCTGGAAATGAGGAGGGGGGGGGCGTGATGAGAAACTGCCTCAATTAACCATTACAGGCCGATCGCGCTCAATCAAACAATCGCTCTGTTCGGTGTCCTTGTCAAAAGAATATCGGTTATAACGGCCCCCCCGTGGCACCGCAATACAATCCCATCTGATTAATGCACTGAAGAGGGGTCTTAGGGAACATCAGTGTTGATTACATCTATCTGCAGAGAGGAAGCCACCGGGGGGGTTTCCGAGCCGAGAGGTGAGGAAAGGTGTAAAGCGAGAATAAAACGAAGTGAGGGAGACTAATTATAACTTTGGTTGTGGATTGTGTATCTTATTTAGCAGCAGTAGCAGAGATCCCTGTTGGCTACAGTAGCAGAGGGCTATAATGTGATTTCATGTGCGTGTGCGTGTGTGGAGCGTACACTGCTTGCTCACACCTGAGCCCTCCAGAGCGCAGGAAGCCAGCCTGTTCGCTATTGTTCAAGTTTCCCTTCAACAGTGCTTTCACCTTTCAAACGCTGACAGCGGAGCTGCCAAGAGGGGCCGCCGCTCCAGATGAAACGCAGCGAGGATTGTAAAATTGTAGAGAACAAACACATCATTGTCTGTCAGCCGGTGAAACAACCACCTAAGTGCAAAATAAGCACATATGTCGCAAAAAAAAAAAAAGAGAAGCTATTTAAAGGACGTGTTTGTGTAGGAGAAATGTGAGCATGTATGGAAATTCCACCGAGATAAGAAAACTTTCGTACACCCACATACACCCACAGCACATGTGCACACCGGGGAGAGTCGCGCGCACGCGCACACACACACACACACACACACACACACACACACACACACACACGTGCTGAGAGTGGCGGCAGCCTGAGGTGTAAGTCATTCAATCTGCCCTGCTGTGTCCCCAGGCCCAGTGGGTGTTAATGATATGGACTGACATATTATTACAGCATCTAAATGATGCTAGCTGGAGCTGATTACAGCTGCTGGCATTCTCAGCACAAAGCAACTGCAGCTGACTGACAAGCGAACGTAGACAGATGGACACTTCCCCCCCCTGCGCGTCGGGCCCCGGCCGGCCGCTCCGGCCGCTCCGGCCATAAATAAAGTCAACCATATTAGCCGCCGAGCGCCCGCAGGGGGTCACTAACCGCGGCACCGCGATTGAAAGCCGAGCCGAGGTAACACACTGCTTCAGGAGTCCGTTAGCCCGGCTGTGTGGTTTTCGTCGGCCGCCTTTATCTCCTCGCCACGAGAACGCAGGATGCTGCTTGCATGCCAACGTGGGGCGACGCATGGGGAACGCGGGCGCATGCACGACGTTGCCGCCGCCGCCGCCGCGACGCGGGGCGGCCGGGGGCGTGCGTGCGTGCGCGCAGGCGAGCGATGAAGGAGCTCGGCGAAAAGATGAGGCATGGCAGTTAATCACATTGTGCGCATATGCAAATATAGAGTGGATAAATCAGAGTGTCTGCAGATGAGAAATTCGCACTCCCACACACACGCTCACACACATACACACGCTCACACACACACACACATACTGAGGTCGCCCATGTGCACTAAAGGAGGGAAAATAAACCTGCTCACTCAATCTCAGCACTGTGAAATGACACTGTGCGAATTTTTTCGCGCGCGCCCGTACCGGGAGTGTGAGCGCGAGTGTGAGCGCGAGTGTGCGCACGCGACTGAACATTCGATTCCGCACGACTGGTGAAAAATGTCACATTACATGTATTTCGTTAACGCAGCGACTGATCACGCGCCGCGCTTCCTCTACGCCGGGAGGAGCTCTGCCGGCGCGACGGCACCTCCGGCCGTGGACGCCGCGGCTCCTTTCTTTTTGCCTGTTTTTTTTTCGAACACTCGCCATCGATCAATACAAAACAGCACAGGCGTGTGTTTCTGGTAGATCTTTGGTAAGCAGAAATAATTCATGCTTCTTGTAATTAATTATTCATTAAAGCCCCACAGAACAGACAGTGACTTCGTAATTAAGTCTGAATCAGACACTGTGGCTCATCTAATTATCAACCACTATAAGTTTGTTAACATATTAACCCGCATTAATTAATTATTGATAGTTGTCTCTCTTTTCGGCTGCTATAGCTGCTGTCTACACATGTATAGCTAGAAATAGCGGGGGGGCCGCAGAAGACTGCAAGGACGTTTCTTTTTTGCAATAGTTGCATGGTAATTTTCGCGCGAACAAACATTTTTTTTCCCCCTTTTTTGTTCGGAAAAATGTACGATTTGGCAGTAATTGGCTTGTTTGATAGCGAGAGAGAGAGATCCAAAGCAATCACAGAGGCTGCAGACAAACTCAATTATAAAAGCAATTGAAATGCTTTGGACTAGAAAGCTCCATGAAAGGCTGAGGGGTTTGGATCAGCGCGAGGCGTCTGCAGATTATGTCGCACTGTTTAGAACATCAAACAAACACAAGGAGGCCTATCAATAGAGGCTCTTTTACCAAAGACGCCGTCGCAAAGCCACGGAGACTCCGCGGTGGCGACGAAAAAAAACAGAGGGACTGGGATCAGATGGGGAGGAAATAAAGGTTTTTCTTCGCAGTGGAGAAAGATGATGAGGACGTAGGAATCGAGCGCGGCGTCGCGTTTGCTCGAGTGAAGTTTGTCACATCCGGAGACCGGAGTCGTCGTTTCGCAGCCATTTCAGACGTCGCTCGCGCAAGTTTTCAGAAAGAGAACTGCTGTTTTTGGACGGAGTCCTGACAAATGGACTCCCGGAGAGCTGCAGGTGGCGCCGGCGCCGGGGCGTAAACAATTACCGGCTGTGGTCGCCCCGCCTGCAACGCGAGGGCGGGGGGGAGGGGGGGGGGCACTCGGGAGGACCCGGGAGGACCCGCATGCTCGACGGGAAGAATCAAGGTGGAAAAACCCCTGAGCTGACACGAGGCGACTATCTCTCCCCTCATCGGAGCTGCTCCACCCTCCCCACCTCCCCCCACCTCCTCCCACCGTGACCACAACAAATGCTCCCATCTGTATGTGTGCTGGGCATTCACCTCCTGTAAATGCAATTTATTCCTCCACGGTGGCACAGCGCGGCTCCTCCTGTCAGCTCGCCCGGCTCCCGGTGGGCTTTGACAGGCCGGCTGCCAGCGGCGGCCATCCTGACCAGTTAAAGGGGGGGGGGGGCGCGTGTCACATTTCCACCGTGATCACGCAGGACGTTGTCAACCTGACGTAGCTTTAACAAGGCGCCCATAACTAACTGTCTGTCCCCGGCTCGCCGGGAAGCAAGAGTCGGTCCGAGGACCTGCAGGCTGTCAATCAAAAACAAGCATGCACAAGCAAACCGGCCCTCACACGCACACACACATACACACGCGCTCACGCACACTCATACACACATGCGTTGGCACCTTTGGCGCGCAGGCTCAGCCTTTGGCCTTGAGCCTGCATGTGTTATTGACTCAGGGCTTCATTACACACACAGTGAGCTTCAGTAATCTCTCTGAAGCTACTCTACACACTCCGAGTACAAACAAGGGAGCTGTCAGTCTGCATGCTGGTGGACCTGACACATTAGGCGTCTTACAGGTACAGCCTCCGCTCTAAGTCCCGTAAAATTCGCCTCCTCCGGGCCCGCCGGCTAAACTTTCCGTGGTGCTTAGCAAAATCTTGACTGTGGAGCACATTTCTGTTGCAGAATATTCATGAGTCCTCCCCTGACTCCTGGTTATCGGCCTGAAAATTTCAGGGAATGGATCTCCGGGTTTCTTTTTTTCTTCCCCTCCCTTAAAGTAGCCCGAGACACAACTTCTCCATTTACCGATTTAACAATGAAGTTCCATTTAACAATAAAGTTGGAGCGTCGTGGAGCCGGCGCTCGGCTCAGGTGCTCGCAACTGTGGTGCATCGGGGCAAATTTCAACTCGTGCTTTGATGATTTTTTAATGATTTCTTTTTTTTTTTTTTGTTCCTGGCTCACAAAAAAAGACACACAGACACACACACACAGACACACACACACAGGATGCAGAGTTTCCACTCACAGCTGCCAGACCGAGAGAGAAAAATAGATCTTTTTCAGATTCGCTTCACAAAGCCCAACTCTCTGTGTGCCTCGTCCATGCGGACACAAAAGACATATGAAAAAGTTTCCCAGAAGGCCGCATCATGACGAGAAGCATCCAGTGAAATGACTGAAAATAGCTCGCTCTCACAGGCCTTTAAGCTGCAACGCAACATGCCACAAAACACAGACGACACACGAGTGGACGTACACAACAGGCTGTCGGTGGCGGGAGCGAGCGATGAGCGTCATCGTTTCAGTGTTTTCAGCGGACGTTTTCCAGGATTCGTTCATTCAGGGAGCCGTAAAAATATCGCTTCCAGCCCCCCGGAGACGCCGTCTCTGCGTGGACGGAACATCGGTCCGATGAAAACCGTCAGAGAGAATTTCACGGCGAGTCGTGTTGGCAGGAGAGTCCGTCACTCGCTGAGAAAAGGGAAACGATGCCCAATGAAAAGACGACTGGCATGTCTGCCGTTAGCCGATCCAGAGCAGAAAGACAATCACATCATAAAGTCACATGGTCACAACAACAGTGGGTAAAATTATCACAAGTCCTCCTCAGTTTGATTCTGTTTTAATCTCTTGTACTAAACTTTTTCGCACATTCGGCAAAAGAAAAGTGTTTTTGCCCGGTTGTGACGAATCTTTATCCATTTTACGGCGTCACAGAGCAGAAAACCTTCACTCAGGCCGTTTTGAGGGGCACCAACGCACGACTCATCGCAACTCTTCAGCTGTGCCTTCAATTTGCTTTGTATCCGTGCCAGCAAACTGTACAAACGAGCAATATTTAATGACATCATTCCAGCTCCTAAAGAGGAACACCCTCGCATTTGTAAACCTCATCGTGTCGCTTACACAGTATTGCACTATACGTGCAGCATATGCTCGAGACCGCAGCGCCATGTGTCGGCCGGGGAATTCGCGAGGGAAACATGTGCAACGAAGTGCGAGCGCATGCATTATTTAGCCCAACTTGCCTCCTAATGTTGTCACAGTTCTGCCCGCTTCAATCGGGGCCTGTCAGCGCGCTATCGCCGTGAGTGAAGACTTTTCGCAATTTCCTGTCAGAAGACGAACGCCGGCAGACGCTTCGGCCCTCGGCGATGAAGACTCAAACCTGCGCCGCCGTCTCTGCGACTCTTTCTCGGGTTGCGCAAAGAAAGGAAATGCAGAGGCAGGGCCTTGATGCACCTGCTTGATGCCGTTCTGTTCGGCCCTCAGGACTTCGCCACTGGCAGCTGTATTCTTAGCTTGGGGTTCGGGGAGGGAAGGAGTCCCCGGCAGGGCGTCACGCCGCCGCGGCTGCTCGTCGAAGCGTGACCGTTTGGAAAAAACCCTCCGCCGTGGCTCTAATTGCCGCAGTGAGGGAAGAAGAAAAAAAAAAACAAGCTGGGGGAAGAAAAAACGGCACGATCCAATGGCGTCCCTCTATTTTGCATTATCACGGAGTGTGCTGCTGTTTGCCTTGCTGCGTGATTAATTCATGTGTGTATCATTAATGCAGGGATGTCCAGGGGCAAAGACAAAAGCTCGGTCAATGTGAAATGAAACGCAGGAGTGGGCTGGTAAAAAGGCGGCGCGCGCATGTGCGCCCGCGCACACACCAGCCGAATGTGGGAGCTGAAAAAAAAAGAAAAGAAGCGCAGCGTGACTTATCAGATGCCCTTGTTTTGCGGAGCGGCGCTCTGTTTAAACCAAACAGCAACAATGATAGTTGACCCTCTGAGAGGGATAGGCAGCCACAGGGCCGCGCTCATATGCAGATGAGGTGAGGGACGGCTGTAAGCCGCAGGATTTAGACGCCAAACACAGTCTGCCCCCTCTCTCCCTCTCTCTCCCTCTCTCTCTCTTCATCCATTTCATTCATTTTGTTCACTTTTTTTCCCTCTCTGTTTTCTATTTTTCTCTATTAATGTCATATTATTTTTTTATTCTCTCTCCACTTCCCTCCCGGTCCAGAGCTCCAGATTTTTTTTTTGGCTCTATCAATTTAATCCGCCCCCCTCCTCCCCCTCAACCTTCCCTCCCTCCCTCCCTCCCTTCTCGCTTTTCTCTATTTTGTGAGGTGCAACAATCACTCTGTGCTAAATGCTGTGGGAGCCAGAGGTAGAATAACAATGGCATATTCAATCCAAAGTTATAGCATAAAGCAGCTGGCGCGGAGACTGCGCGGCCCCGCGGGGAGACGCGAGCGCTTCACCCCCGCAGCTAGTCGGGGAAACGGGGCCGATTCTGCGGGGCAGCGGCGCCGTTAAAGGACACCGCCGCTCACACGGCTCCACCCGCTCCACCCGCTCCACCGGCCGAGTTGGGGCGGGGGGACCAGTGTTTGCTGAGTTAATGCTTTGAGTCCTGGCTTTGCTGACAGCGAGCAAAGCTTTGATTCACACTGATGGGACGGAGTGGGGAACGCTCCCGTGCACACCGCCGTGCGTTGTTGTTTTTTTTCCCCTGTAAATGAGACCAGAACCCAGCGTGTGCGGATATTCTTGCGCTTAAGCGGCTTATACGCAGACCGCGAGAAGAGGGAAAAAGATACCGAGTGGCGTGACGTCGGCGCCGTCCCCGGTCCTGGTCACGGCGCGGCCGCGGGGCCACGTGGAGCCGATTCACCTCCCCCCCCTCCCCCTGGCTGTAAATCTTTCCCCTTCATTTTTATGTTATTTTATGAAAACATGCTAATAACCAGAACCAGTTCAAACCCCCCAAGGCGTCATGCGGCAACCCCAGCGCCCCCGCTATCTCAGCTCCGACGGCGTGCCTCGCAGCGGTGGAGGCCGAGTGAGGCGGGGACAAAACGCGTTGTGTTGAGTCTGTGAGAGAGAGAGAGAGAGAGAGGGGCAGGCCGGCTGGGGGCGAGAGGGAGGGCCGCGGCGGCGGGCGGCGGCATGTCGGCCTCTGATAAGGGCATTAGTCTGCCCCCTGTGGGTCACGGGGAGCGACTGACGCTGCGAGCCACGTGCACACGCATAAATGCGCACACCTCTCTCCGTGGATGTCAGCTTTGCTGTCTGGGACTCGGCGGACAAATGACAGATAAGACCGGCGCCTGGCAACCACCAACAACTAAACACTCAATCAACAGCCTGCCGCTCGGCTCCTCCGTCCAAACCGACACGTGACGCGGACACAAAGACGTTTTCTATAGAGGGAGTGAGAGAGAAAAAAAAGGAGATACACACAAGTGTTATTCAACAAATGTGTATAAAGGAAGAAAAAAAAAGTTCCCCTTCATGTTGTGAACAGAAGGAGTCTGGAGATGCGAGCCAAGGCTGCGGGGTCCTGAGGGACCGACGCCTCTTTCATGTCAGACATGGGATCCATCCTAAATGGAGCAAGGCCCTTTTATTTACCCGGCTAATTGACTGCAGAAGCGCGCGGCGAAGCCAACTCTAAACAATGCCCCAGATCTTGTATTCATAAGTGAGTGTTTGAAGGACACCAGATAATCCCTGCAGCTTACACTATGGGGAGACTCCAAAACTTGGGCAGAGCTCAATGGCTAAAAAATCTTGGCAAAAAAAAAAGAGTCGTGGATTATTATTGAACAGCTGTTTGCAGCGGCAGCGTGACGATGCTACGGAAGGACTTCTCGGAGGATAAGTCAACACGGGGGCACAGCGGTGATCCGGGGAGGGGGGGGGTGAGGTGGGAGGTGAGAAAAAGCGATGGAGGGAGCGGATGGGAAAAAGGAAAAAGAGGAGGGAAGGCTCTAATTTGGAGCGAGGAGCTCACCAGAGGACACAAGACAAGATCAATGCTGGAGAATCACAGAGGCACGACTTCAAAAAAAAAAAAAAAAAGAAAAAAAGAGGCACCGGACAGATATTTCTCTGTGAAGTCTACCACTCATTACCATTGGTAAGAGGGTGCTGAGAGGAGGAGGAGGCGAGGAGGAGGAGGAGGCGAGGAGGAGTGTGGGCTGTGGCAGACAGATGACAGGGAACCAGGGGGCTCCAGGCAGAAATCTCCAGAGCCTTTATAAGAGCTGGTTAGTCGGAGCACATTAGCCACAGAAAGGAGTCTCTGAACCGCAGTGAGTCAAAGAGTATAAAATACCTTCCTGTGAGTGAAAGGGAGGAGTCTTGGGAC
>JAUESF010000047.1:1793219-1807556 GCA_032274765.1 Malacoctenus tetranemus
CACACACACACACACACACACACACACACACACACACACACACACACACACACACACACACACACACACTAAATCACATAGTCACTATCGACATTAATCACGATGTAGCCTCACGCTAACCCGAGTTTTACACCTTAACGGGGCCACATTGCTACTCGGGTCCTCACAACTTGAGTGAGCCAGCTGATTTCAGCCCCCACAAAGTAGCTAAAACAACTCAAACACACGCAAGCACGCACGCGTGCCCCGTGTTTCCATGCCTTCTGGGGACTGCGCATCGACTGGTAATCGTTATCTGCGGACCTGTGCGTAACCCAGCTGTAAATAACATTTGCCCGACTCGAACTTCATTCAAGCCTCGGAACAAGTCGTCGCCTAAAAAGAGAACTATGCTTCCTGTCAATTTTGGTTACCATGGAGACGATCAATCCCAAGGGTCAGTGTACAATCGGATTAACGTCCCCCACCAGTGTCGAAGGCACGAGCACAAACATACGCAGAGGATCCATAACTCTTCGTGGATTACGTCGTGATCGTGAATTTTTTTCCTTCTTTTTTATTGTTGGCATCGTTCTGCTGTAGATCAGAAGACTGCAGCAGCGTTGTTTATTATTTGCATCTTGTTTTGCTGTTATTTCATGCTCGGGATGTTTTGAAGAAATAAAAAACAGAAAAAAAAAAAGTTTCCTTATCATAATCCAATAATGTCAAGTCCCTGAAAGTCGCCTCCTTCCTGTCATGAGTGTTTGGTTCGGCGGCCTCAGGTAAGATGCGGCGCAGGTCTGTGCGTGTGAGATGGTGTGTGAATGGACGACAAAACAACATGATGTCTTTTGACTGATAAAGGTCAGTCAGCGGAGCGGTGGAGCGAACACGCAGGCTTTGAAAGCGCTCTGACTCTTTTTATCGGGCGGAGCTCTCTGATATTCCTCAGCAGGCTTCTTTCTGTCTCCACTCGTCACCGAATGTGCTCGTTGAAACTCTGCGACACGTTTTCCAGACATCTCCTTTTTTCGCGTCCTATCCCGCACTCATCGCAGGTACTGTTTCACTTTTGCATTCTCATAATATGGAGCTTGTCTTACACTCGGCTGTATTGATTTTAGTTTATTTCCTTTTATTTTGACGACAGTCTTTTGCTTTTCTCTTATTTATACGCTCCGATTCTTTGTTATATCCAGTTACTATTTGCTGCGGAAAAGCTCAATTTCCCGACAGAGATCATCTCATTTCCCCGCCGTCCCTCCATAAAGCTCCACTCTGCTTGCTGCAGCATACTGTGTCTCCTATTAGATTTTTTTTTTTTACTGTACGACGGCTCACCGGGTTTGATTTTCTGTCTGCACAACAATGCAGCGTCTGTGTGAAACCCTCGTTAGAGGTGTAAATGGGCAGCGGAATGAACTCTGACATTAATCCATTAATATCATTTTCCTCTCTCAGCCTGAATCACTTGATTAATTATTTTTTTCTGCAAAAACCTTGTGCGGACTAAAGGCAGCGTTTCTGGGGCCATCTGTTGTGTCTCCATTCGTTCTGATTATCATACGGGGGAGTCTGTGGATTTACGGTCGTCGCACGTCCGGAGACATCTCCTCGTTAGCGCTCTGCAAGCCCGAAACGAAGCCTTTTGAGAGTTTACCTGCACATTAGTACTGCATTAGTAGCAGCCAATCAATTTAAGTTGAGTCTCGTTAATTATTGTCGTGATTACTCAGGAAATCTGGTACTTTTCTCTATGAACGGCTGGAGCACGAATCACCACTCTCAGCATATTGTGCTGAACATACAAGAGACCTGCTGTGATCGGGTCAGGTGGCGTTTGGCATCCGTACTCGAACGGCTGCATTGTTAAAAATTGCAGACCAAACAAACAAACAAACAGGTTTCCTGTTTTGTGAGTCAAAAAAAAAAAAGGTTCTGGTCTGTCGCAGACTTTACAGACAGCACACGTGTCAACAAACGTCTGACAGCTCTGAAATCAAATCTGTGTTTAGCTGTCGCATGCTGTCAGTCAGCGTGAAAGGGACTCTGTCAGCGCCACCATGAAAGACGTCTTTAGCACAATGTTTTGGCTCAGCGGAGCAGCTCGCTGATTGGCTCGCAGCTCGCTCCTTTCAAGAGACGGTCGGTGCGTTTAACCCAGAAGCACGGAGGCAGCGGCGTGTAATGTTAATGATCATTTCCTCACCAAACCCAGAGGAAAAAAAGAAACACAAGAAACACAAGAAGCAACATGAGCAAACAGGAGAAACGTCAAAACAGGAAGTGCTGCTCATCACATCCTGCATGTGTGGCTGTTTTACCTGCTCGCTAAACAGAAATGACCAAGTTCTCCCATGACGCCACTTGGCCCCTACACTTTTTTTTTCAGTTATTTCGACACCATATTCTCCTAAAGACTACTGGACAAAGTGGGAGTGGAGACACTGCCCTGGTAATTATCCACTTGTCTATATTCAGCCACGTACTCTTGCATTATTCACATCCTTCAATTTACACTGCCAACCGTGTGTGTCATAGCAATGAGCTGCGGTTAGCAAGCCCTGTCATTACTACAGGAGCTGTCCTCCCCTTTCTAACAGCTGTCTCTTGCCATGCCAAACTCACTCCTATAATAGGAAAAGTTCCCTTCAAATGTCAATGAGTTTCCAATCACCTCGGCCACGTCCTCATGTTTTTGCATGATGAGAGAAAAAGAACAAGAGAGAGCCGAGCGACCCTGAGATACTTTCAGCGGGGGAATGCGGATGCAATGCAATTTCTCTCTCCCAAAAAAACTGCTCGCCGTAAACAAACGCTCGCCAACACTAAATGTTCTCAGAGTAAAGAAATAACTGGAAGCGCAGCGTCTTAGTTCAATGTCTCTGCCAGCCAACAGACGAGCTGCACAAAATCTCCATCAATGCAACTGTGGAGAGAAGACTTCGAACAAAAATGCAACATCTTAGAGAGCACAGTGACCTTGACCTCCGAGCTTCTCCATCAACAATGATCTGCGAGCTTAATGTCAACTTTGATTGGAAATGAATCGATTTATGATAAACTTTAACTGTACATACATATCGGAACGAATGTGCTGGTTAATTCTGATAGGAAAATGACACATTAATGTCACCATGTCGCGACTTCTTCAATTAATTCCTGATGAGAGATTTGACCTTGGACACCAAATTTCGATCTCTTGATGTTTCAGCGTTTCAGAGTTCTTCATCTCATTTTTTCCAAGTTTTATTGAATGTAATGAAACTATTGTCGAAGGTTTATGTCCTTCTTTTGCTTTTGTTCCAGTGAGAATTTCATGAAAAGTGCCTTTTTTTGATGAGATGACAGTTAAATAACAGGAATGACACAGACTATCTCAATTAGTTTGAGTGAAGTCCAGCCAGTTTTAAGCCACTAACCAGTTTCTCCACAGAGAAGCCGATCCAGAAGCCAAAAACGTTGAGGCGCGTGCCAAGCAGGCGGAGGTAAATCCTCCGGGTTCCGGCGTGTCGGTCATAATCCTCCTTACCTATGGTGGTGCTGTGGAGCAACACTTGCTCCAGGTTGCGTCCGTCGTTGTAGAGCGCCAGGTGCCACGTGCCGGGGTCCATGTACTCGATGAAGCCCGTTTCTTGGAGGCCGCTCAACAGGAGGCCTTTGGGAGCTTTGGCAGTGGAGACGGGATCAGTCAAGGACCTGGGCAGGGCTTTGCCATCCAGCAGCTTCACGAAGTCGAACTGAACACAACCACACGACAGCATTATCATACGGCAAAGCGGGGAGAGAGGAGACAAGTACTCACGCGTTCTGCATAAATGCAACAGAAATTTGCAAAAACCGAGCCGTGTGCGCGCTGCTGTGCGGCAGATGTGTGAGAGTGAAAAGCGAAAGCTGGCAGGAGGAAGTGGGTGAACGGGAGAGAATTAGATGTGCATATCAGATGCGAAGCCGGAATCCAAACGGGGGGGAAGAAACGGCGTTCGGCGTGGCGTTCGGGTCCTGCAGTGCGCGGCTCAACAACTTGACATGCTGCTAATAGCGTGGGCAGACTTTACCACCCTGCTTTTCAATGGAACAGACTATTATTTCATCTGTCTAAACCATTCCATGCTTCTCTCTCGCGCTCTCTCTCCTCTTTAACTTTCCCCACCCATCCTCACCTCCCCCCCACACCTCCTCCTCCTCCTCCCCTCCCCTCCCATCCATCCTCAATCCTCCTTGAACTAGCAGGCACTCGCTGAGTCTTATTCCCCCTGAGGGCTGTGTGTCACACTAGTGTCAAAAACAGCTAATTAGACCTCTTCATGCAGGCGAGAGCCGGGGCGCACTGATGTTAAAAAGCAGATGACTCAGTGTGCGTTGTATTTTTGTCAGTATGCGTGCTCCTCGCGCGGCACAATGCTTGTTCTACACCGTGTACGACGTGGGAACGCGTGGACGGAGTGCTTCCTGGTTTTGCGGCGGAGACGCGGAAGTTGTAACTCCGCCCACCCACAACGTGAGGATCTCTGTCCGGGAGTCGGGGAGGTTTTTATCCCCCTTTCTGATGGTTTTCCTCCGACGCCTGTTTCCTAATCTGTTTTTTTTTACCTTCATCTACAGCTTTAACACGGCCGAGCTCACAATTTAATTGTCCTCATTTGCATATTTTCTGTTTCTGTTGTCGGTTTCAAACAGTGATTCGCTCGAGCTTCATAAATAGCACCTGTTAAATAGGCAGACAGCGATTCATGCGCTGCTGCACTCAGATATCGATCAAACTGTTATTTGGCGCCCACAAATTTGCCTGACAAAACACGCATAAATACAGTTTACGGACACCTGTCTGACTGCAAATCGATATTTTCAACTGAACTGAATAAAAAAAAAAAACTCTTTGAATCAGCGGAGCGCTTGAAAACTTCCTCCCATTCAGCGCAAGGAATCTATAGGTAGAGCGACCCTATTATGGGGCTGGCGAAGGCCATCGCGCCTCGCCGCACGCTGCTGCTGCGAGTCCTCGACTCGCTGGAACATTTGCTGCACGCTGTCTTCGACCATATTTCTCATCCGTATCAAACGGATCCTGCAAAAATTGCCTAAAAAACAAATCTTTCACAGCAAATCGCACCTTTCCACCTTTATTGTCCACATTATGATAAAGTAAGATAATCCGTTTTGAAGCGTTGTTTGCACAACAAAAAACCTCCTGAAATGTTATGATGACGGATGGGACCCGCGGTTTAATTCTAATGCTAATAAGTTCGCTGCTTTTGTCGCTTCGGGCTGAAAATATTGTCAGGATGGTTTATTTGTTTAGCGTCACCTGTAATTTATGTTGCGGCTGTGTTTGCGGTTGCCGCCTCTTTTCATCACCGCCTCGTGAGGCTGCGGTGGGCCCGGGAACGCCGCACGCAAACACACGGTAATGAACTCAAATCAATCAACCAATTATGTGGCTTACAGTCGCGCTTTGTGTGCCTGTGATGAGGCGAGAACACAGAGAGCGTATACGTTCAATGGTATTCGCCGTTTAACTTAAAAAAACAACAAACAACTTAGCAACATTTGCATCGCCGTGGATCAGAACGGACCTTTTGGAGTGGACTTCATATTGTGAGCTTCTTCCAGCTCAAAAAAGCGCGTTTGAAACGTTTTAAAACAGTTTGGGTTCAGTACATTTATGGGTGAAAACACTCTGGAGGTATTCCTCGTTCTCGGGGGCCAATCATGCTGAATATGCATGAAACACACCTCTGCCATTCAAAAAGCCTTTATTTATAGCTGCAGCCGCGGTGCAGCAAGGAGACGGCGATGAATCACGGTTGTGGGAGGAGCTGAGCAATGAAACCAAACACTTCTGTTGCAGAATTAGAGAACAGCCTCTGATAGAAGAGGATTAATGAGATATAATTGACATCACTTCACGCGGAGGAATTTGATGTGAAAACACGCCAGAATATTGGGACTGACGTTTGACGAGGAACCGGTTATATAAGAACTATTGGTGGAAGTCAGTGGAAACAGTTGTATGTTTTAGTACTGTCAATGAAACACACAAGTTTTCTGTACATTCAACAAGATTTAAAATGGTAAATGGAGCATTTTTGGCTAGCTGCTACATGTTTAGCATTTGGGTGACACTGATGACTAAAACTGGCAGGATGCGGATTATTTCCCTCAACTACACTGATGATTTTTCAGAGTGAAACCTAAACTTTCACGCATCACAATTGTGGATAATCTGTGACAGTGCTTTGCAGAGTAACTTTTTCTTAGAAATGTACCGTGAAAGTGAGAGTAAACATCTTATTTTTCACCCCTCTTTTTTCTGTTATCGACCAAGAACACAATCAATTCAAAGCTGCAAAATGAAGCGTTTGTTCAAACACAAAAGACAAAATCTGAGAGAATTTCTTTCTTTAATTCAATGGGAGCTCTGAAACAACGGTTTGGTATCACTGCATTAATGCCGCAGAACGCGCTGAAGATTAGCATTTGTGCTGCTCCAGGTCTCCATGTGCTGCACAGTAATAATTTATGTGTTCTCACAAAAAGAAAAGAAAAGAAAAAAAAACACCTCTCTCTCTGTGTCCTCCGTGTTTCAGAACATCCCATCATGAGGTCTGGATAGAGACACGAGTATAATGACATGCAATCATCTGTGAATGAGGGCCGAACACGAGGGGCTGGATCAGAAACACCTCAGTCTGAATGGTGGGAACAAAAACGCAGGGAGAGCGGCGCTCAGCTGAGGACGCCATTTGTTGTTTCAGAGGCAAACAAACCCATCTGGGCGAAGCAGCGTGCGACCGCGGGGGAGACTCTTTTACCTGAGTGTGCGTGGGCGGGATGTTTCTGCGTCCGTAGACCCCCAGCAGAGCGTTGTGCGAGAGGGAGAGATTGAACTTGATGTAGGTCGGATGATGCACCGTCATATGAAACCTCCAGAAAAGTCCCGGTGGGATCGCCTGGCTCTGCTGACTTCCAATGTCGACCTCGCCGCGGTCAATGGCCCGGCCTCTCACCCACTTTTCTGCAGGTAACAAAGAAACGCAGGGCAGACGTGAGATCGAGGGAGAAGAGGGGGGGGCAACCAGAGAGTCGGGGGGGGGGCGGATTTATCAACGTGGACAGGGAGTGCAATCCAGTATCAGAGGGAGCAATTAATAACCAACCTGATGTCCTCAAACATCAGCGTGATCAGCGGCAGCTCTAATGAAGTGAGACTGAACAGACACCCGGAGTGACGGAGCACTGGCGGAGAAAACGCCGCTTTTTCCAGAGACCATTCCTCCGGATTGGCGCCGCATAAAGATGAAGCGACTCGCGGAGAGAGGGTTTTGTCTGAGCGCTGTCTACTCCGGCTACATTAGCATCTTCTAACAAGGACGAAGGAGGATGTGTGAGAATGTGCGTGAAAGAAGAGAGAGAGAGAGAAGAGAGAGCGTGGGGGAGCGGTGGAGGAGGAAGAGGAGGCGGAGGGCGATGGATGAGGAAAAAATGCAGAGGGCAGCGGCGCACACACGTGCACGCATGCATTCACAAACCGCGTCAGCGCACACAGATAGTGTCTTGAGTGAGAGCGCGCCTTTGTGTGCGGAGAGAATAGGTCTTTCCAGCAGTCCCCTTGGCCATCAGCTTCCTCTCCTCTCCATAAGCCTTTATCAAGCGGCAGGCCCGGGCCCTTTTGTGTGTGTGTGTGTGTGGGGGGGGGGCGAGGAGCGGGCGAGGCTCTCCAGCCCTCTTTGTGTCGGGCCTTTATGGAGAGATATATCTCTGCTTCTAAACTAAGATGGAGGAAATACGGTGACAGAGGGGAGCCAGCCGATCGTTACGGCCACAAAGGCAGAAGAACAGTTAGAGGCAGATTCATGGACGAGTCCGCTCGCTCTCAATCTATAATGCTCGCAGCTTTACCACTCCATTATGGCGACACCATGCACACCCACAGGCCAGCCGGCATACATCACATGCACTGTCACACAGAAAGAGGGAGGGGGGGGAAGGAGGGGCGGGGGGTAAAAAAGTGCTGGATTGTTAAGTACTTTTTTAGCCACGTTAGCAGTGGCTAAAGGCTGCGGCGTGGACGCAGGTTCAGCCAGCACGCCACCTTGGCGACCGCCTCCCTTTGTTCCTGACCTCTCAATAACTGAAGCGGTGAAGTTTTTACGCGGACGTTCACGACACCCCCCCGGCCGTAAATCACGCCGGCTTTGTTGATTCCCCCCCGACTTTTGTGGGTCGGAGCGAGATGTCTCGTAAACCTTTCCTCCAGCGCCATCATCAGCTCCAATCACGCGGCGGTCGCCAGTAAATGCTAATATGGAGCTCACTGAGATAAAAAAAAAAAAACACCACCACCTAACCTTGCTGCTGCTGCTGCTGCTGCACGACGTCACTGTGATCACAGCTGTGGATGCCGAGAACAACAATTAAAGTATCTACGGGAGCCATAAATCCACTTTTACCACTGGATTGTTAGTCTGCACACACGTCTGAAAAAGGTTGTGTGTCGCGTTTCAGTCAAAATGATAGTGCCCCGTGTTTTGATTGCACAATGAATTGAAAGAAGCAGGCTGTCATCTTCTGTTACTTACAAAAATAATGACTGTTCACGCGTGAGAGAACTCTAAACACTCCGACCTATAGAGCATGTTTTGCGCGTGGCTGCGCAACCTTGCGCGTTTGTAACAAACGGAGTGAAAACATGTTGTGCACTTGTCGATGTTGGCGCGCACGCACGGTTAATGTAAAGAGAGTCCTTGAGAAGAAGCAACAGAGAGACAGTCGGCTCAACACAAGGTTCCCCGCTCCGTCTTCCCGTCGCTTCGTAACACCGACGCATCTGAAATACGGCACTTCGATTCCAGCCCAGACGGCCGCCAGTGATTCTGTACACAGACGATCTGATGACGCCGGAAGCCGACTGCGGCTGCGCTTTGGTTGGTCCATTTTTCCCCCTCTGGCTTGAAGTGTTTTGGATCAGAACAAGGCGAAAAACATACGTTTTTTCAATATGTTTCACCTGCAGGATGTTTACAGTCTGCAGGTGAAACATCCCTGCTGATGTGGCTCACTGTGCATCGATAACACCTGACTACTACCTTGTTACTAATCTCATAACTGAACACATGACTTTGCAGCATTATTGAAACATTTGTTAACCACAGTAAACTGTCATTGACCACGTTCAGACTGTGATGTGATATGATTCAGCAAACAGAAACATCGGGAACCTTTTCTGATGTGAACTTTTGAGTTCCTCTGACTTGGATGTGTTCAAGTGTAAGTGCAGAAAACACGAGTTGTTTCAATATGTGTGGCCTGCAGGATGTTTGCAGTCTCCATGTGAAAGTCACGCTGGCTAATAAACATCCCTGCTGATGTGGATCACAGTGCATCGATAACACATAACTCACATAACCCTGCAGCACTAATGGAACATTTCTTGACCACCAAACCATCAGATTGTATGATCGTGATCATGTGACATGATTCAGCAAACAGAAACATCGGGAACATTTTCTGATGTAAACTTTTCTCGGCTGAAGCTCACTCTGGAATATCTCGACAGCACATTGTATCTCTTTCCACTTGCTCTTTAGCTATGTTGGAGCTTTGAGTCTTTTCACTAGCACAAGTCACCAAAGTTCAATTTGTGATTTGACTGGAATTTAGCGGCAGGCTAAGAATTAGCGTCCCCCTCTTCTCATCAAATATGTTCAGCCGCGCTCGTGTGAAAAAGCAAACGCGGCGAACATAATTCACTTCCATTCCTTCACCCAAACGTACCTGCCTGACTCCGGCATGTCGCGCTCCCATTGTGAGAAGGCCAAGTACTATATTAGCATTTCTGGCTCTGAGCGCTAATGTGCTACAACTCCTCGGTGCTGCTTCCTTCAAACAAATATCGGCGCTCTTAAGACCGGCTCTCAAAAAAAAAAAAAGTCAAACAAAACGCTAAAAAAGGCCCAAGGACGAGACTTTTTTTTCCTTTTCATCTTCTATCTCATTTATCTCCCTTTTTTTCTGGAGATTACATGGCTGAAAAATAAAGTTAGCTCATTAATTTGATCACTGATTGAAGTCGATTGAGCTGTGACACACGAGGAGGAAGAGAGGAAGATGGAGAGGAGAGATTTGGGATGAGAGCAATAAAATAACGAGTTCAAAAAGGTGCGTGAGAGACGAGGGGATAAAAAAAACCCACACAGACAGGTGTCCTGGACCAGGCAGAAATTGTTCCTGTCCTAAAATCCCGACCAAACAGAATAAAAAAGCAGCTTGGCAGAACGAAGGTATGCATTCATGCATTCCTGCCGAGTCTACCTCAGCAGTCTATTCCTTTTAATGCTAATCCTCACTCCTGCGCCTCACCACGAAAATATAAAGGCCAGCACGGGGATGGATGTCCCGAGGAAAGCAGTCTTTTATTCAGCACCAGATGAATAGGACATGAATAGGGCATGGCAGTTGGCAGAACACTGGCAGGAGGACAGGGAGGGAGCCGGCCGGCCGGCGAGCAGCCTGACTGGCAGGCTGGCGGGCCGATGAGCCGGCAGGTCCTTCTGATGCTAATTACTGTACGGCGCCGATCGGGGTCTGACGCAACAAGGGGACAGAAAGCTGCACTGGGGTCAGAGGAGAGGAGAGGAGAGGAGAGGAGAGGAGAGGAGAGGAGAGGAGAGGAGAGAGGAGAAGGGAGGAGAGGACCGAGCCCATGGAGGAGGTGGTGTTGGTGTCTCGTTACAGCTGCTGATGCAAGAAAGAAGAAAAAGCTCCCTTGCATCCCCCCCCTCCCTCTCTCCCTCTCTTCCCTTCTGTCTCAGCAGCGAGGAATAATACTGCAGCTCTGGTGAAAAGAAGGGAGGATCGAGGCGTTTTGGAAGCCCTGCAGAATCCAGACAGTTCGCACGGTGACTGAGGCTCCTCGGGGCCTCCCGAGCAGCTCAGATTACTGCTGTCAATCAATGCGTTCCACCCCTGCACCTCAGCACAAAAAAAAAGAAGAAAAAAACCCTGAGACCAATCCTTTGAAAATATCTTTCAAGAGAGCAAATCTCTGTTTACTCCCGACTTGGCTGGCAAAAGCAAGACGGGCTTAAACAAGACAATACGGCGAGGAGAGAGGTAAAAGATTCCTTCACACCTCGCTGTGACGCGGCGCTAATAAAGGCAGATTCCCACGTGCTGTCGATAACGTGGGACCGAAACGAGGAAAAATGAGAGTATAGTGGCGTCGCATAAATCTCCTCTTGTGCTTTTCATCATTAGCTGGCAGCGGAAGGCAAGTTGTAAGCAAGAAGAAGAAGAAGAAGTGGTGGTGGTGGTGCGGTTTGTTTCAGAAATGTTGAGCTTGTTTAAAAAGGGAGGTGATGAAAGTGTTGCCAAGCTGCTTCATGTCTCCCATCAAGCACAATGCGGCCTTGATGGAGATGATAAATCGGTTGGTGGGCAGGTCCCGGCTAAAACCAACATCCTGTACGTTATAATGATGATGCTGCCTCAGCCAATTACGGCGGCGGTGCGGCGCGGTGTAACTAATGCCCTCATTGACACTGTGCACCCGCGATATGCAAAAAAAAAAAAAAGACGAAGAAAAAAAACACATGTACACACGGCAACATTTTCTGCTAAATTAGCCCTCCATGAACGGCTGCCGGGCTGCGGGACATCTGGATCGGGACACGCCCGCGTTTGAACTCTTCACCTCTCGCGCTTCTAATGACCGGCTCACACCTCCACATTGTCGGTCTTCATCCACCTCACGGAGCGAGAGCCGGCCTGCCCATTCGTCTGTCTGATGGTTGTGCGTCAGTGCGTGTGTGTAGGACTTATATGTGTGTCTCGCTTCAGCGTATGTGTGTGTGTGTGTGTGTGTAGGCGATTGAATGTGCCAGTCCTATAAAGAAGAGGAACTACATTAGGACTCGGGACACAAGGTCTAATTAATTCCTCTTGCCTACGGGTTATTCAGGTAAAACAATTACACCTGTAATCTATTTTCAAAGGAACTAAACTGTCTTTGCAATTAATGTTATTATCCCTCACATCCTAATGAAACAGGGGGGGAGAGTGAGAGTGCGACCGGGGGTCTCGGTGATGGGACGCGTCTGAGGGGACTGGAACCGCGGTCGATACGCCGGCCCGGCGCATGAATCTCCCGCATATTGGTGCAGACAACATTAATAGCGTTCCGAATGCAAGAGATTGAGTTTGCCGCAGGACGAATAAAAATATCACAATGGGCAAGGTCTCTATAATTACTTGGATTCAATTAAGGGCCTTTTGAGCAGGTGGCTTAATAAGCTTTCAGCCTCCTCTCCTCGCCGCGCAGCCTAATGAGTGTCAGTCAGAGTCGGGGAGGAGATAATGCGGCCGGCCTCGGGGCCTTCCATTACTCCCCCGTCCTCGCCCTGCGCCGTCGACGCCCCCCCGGGCTACGTCTGTGACAGACGCGTCTACCTGTTCACCGAACCTGCTCGCCACTTACACGGTTACACGTGTAAGACGACTCGCGCGAGTTGACGTGGACGAAGCACGCACGGGCTGATCGGAGGAGGCAGGAGGAGGGAACAAACCGCGGCTCAGGCTGGGATCCATAATGAATGAAGCAGGTAAATGACTTTCCTTCTTGCACTGTTTTATTTGAGGGATGATTCAAATTGAGGAAATATAGAATTTCACACTCTGGTGAAAGAAAAATACAAATATAAGTTTAAATGCATCCTAATATTTTAAACTGCTTTCTTTAACAGGAAATTCACCCAATAATAGAGAATCAAGAGGGACGTGAAAACAGCGACTCATTTCAACTGCAGACTTCTCTTATTAGTTTAGTAGGCATGGACCTTTATTGTGAAAGAACCAGGATCTAATGGCAGGGAAAGGGCTCGAATGACATGGCAACCCCTTCAAAAAAAGGGTGCAGCCAAAATGGTACTAGCATTATTTTTGCCAATTAAAGCAATGAAAACATTACTTCAATCAGCTTTATTTACATACTTGGAAAGCTTCTTACTAAATGTAATGAGTGTCTGAACAGGCATCAAGAAACATAATAAAAACCTAAAATATCAAAAGCAATCAAATATGTTTGATCGGTAATGTATACAATTTGACAGCTTTTAATTTGAAAGGGACATATAATACACTAAGATTACTTTTGCTACTACTGTCACTTTGAACACGTAAGTAGCTGCTGGTGTTCCCAGAGTCCTCTTGTCAGAGCTGCTGTTATATATTATTCACCGTGATCTGAGCTTTACCTCCGGCTCTCCTGGGAGATGTTGGATCAGCGTAAATATCCAGAGTGTAAATATTGTGGTGGATGAAGAGGAGTCGGGGACAAGACGAGAGGGGCTCCCACGATCGGTGGTCTAGCGATGGGCTCATTTCTGACATGCCGTCAGGGGTCCGCAGACGAGCGACGCGCACTCTCCAACTGTCTGACCTCTCGCTCCACGTGTGTCAGTGTCTGCGTGCGTGTGTCTGATTACATCCTGTGAAACTAGCTCTGCTTTGCCAGGCTGATGCTGCAGCAGAGGAATAAAGGAGAAATGAGACTTTCAAAATAAAAGAACACGTTATCGAGTGCTTCAAAGCAAAGGGACAAAGTATCAGCAGTTTTATCACTTGTTTACTGAAGTGTAAACAACATTTGATTATTAAAACAGATAAAGGCTGAGCTATTTTTTTTTCTTGCAGCTTGTTATTAGACGTATCAAGGTGGGTTTTTTTTCAGAGTAAACTATTGATCTGGAAAATAAAGACTCAATCTGCGTCTAATCAATGCAGCGCCGAGGCGTTTCTGTGTGTGTGGATGTTTTGAAATATTGTGGCGCAGCAGAGCAGCAGGTTCTGCGAAGCACGAGTGAGGAACTGGCAGCTAAATCCTGTTTAACCTTTGGGGCACACGGTGGTCAAAGCCGCACTTTTTTTTTCATTAAACGGAAGCTGCAGTCTGTTTACCGAGAAGATAAAATTGACTTTTTTTTCCCCCTTTGTTGCCTTTGATGTGTGAGCCCGAGACATCAATCTACTCCTCTCAAATGTCAAGAGTGAGCACCTCAACAGCCCCCCCCCCCGCTCCTGATAAGATGTGTCATCTCCACTGTAAATACCGGCTGCTTCTCCAAAAGATGTTTAATTTCTGCAGCCACGTTTGGAGGGGAAATTGCGAATGCAGGCTGAGTAACGGGCAGACATGTTGGCGTTGTTTGGCTTTCTCAACTTGAAGTGCTCAAGCAGCGGAGTCGTGTGTGTGCGTGTGTGTGTGTGTGTGTGTGGTGGTGGTGGGTGGGGGGGTTCACTAAATGATCTATACTCGCTCTGCATGTGTATCTGTGTGTATGCCGGTGTGGGTGTGCA
>JAUESF010000047.1:1816231-1829626 GCA_032274765.1 Malacoctenus tetranemus
GATCCTGTTATTCTTCTAAAAACAGAAATCTTCAGCACACAAAGACAGGAGCTAATTCGCTCCTTCCTGATGTAAACATCTGGGGAACTTATTATCTAATCAGCTAATATGAAACTAATGCGACTCTGTTCTGAATCATCTCTCTTTAGCGGTTAGCTGCTAGCTGTGTGACTGTTTATTTCCACTTACCGAAGGTGCAAACCAGCAGAGCCTGACTGTGCAAATACAAACTATCTTGGCAAAAACTCAGTGTAGGCTTTTATAAACTACTGCAGGCCATTACTTTTAAGGGTACCCAGTTAGTATCTGATTACACCAATGCGGATGTATGTACTTAAGTGCTCCTGAGCTGATTACTCACTTTGAAATCCATAAATGCAGCTTTAGAGGTGCCGTCGCTCTCTGTCTTACTTTTTTTGGTTCAGGCTGTGAGCTGTTAAGAGCTAGCAAACACTTAAACGGCCTTAAATGTTTTTTTATGACACTTAAGTCGTGTTTACTGCAGGAAGAGAGCCGCATTGATCCCAAACTCACTCAAGAATAGTTTCAATGTCTTCTCATGTGAGTCCAATAAGGTTAGCTTGTAATCACAAAGCACGTAGGTGTGCTCACTACTTGTACCCAATGTATTTAGTAACTGTATTGGCGCGCTCGGTTACGATGCTGCCAAGTACTGAGTGTGCAGGCAGCAGAGCCTCGGTGATTCTCTGGAAGTTTCTGTCCGCACAGCAGCAGATTTCACTCGATTAGAGAGCAGAGGAGAGAGACTCGGTGTCCGACCTCCTCATTAGGAGGAACCTGCTCTGATCTGTGGTCACACTGAAGGTTGAGCAACACAGTTTTAAAGTAGCGACTGGAATCATCTGGGAGAGGTTGCAGACGAATCAAACAATACGGATTTAAAAGTGGTGATGCATCACGTTCTGGCGTCTCTATTTAATCGCACAAATCACAGAGATCTTACTCGCGTCTTTCTAAAAGACAGACATGAACACGTTGACCGGAGCCTTTGTAATCAGGTGACAGAGGACTCAATCTGTCCATCTCACTCCTGACAGCAAAGTTCAAATGTTCCTTTGTTGCCGACTTGAGCGCAGCGAGGCTCCGACCAGCCCCGGTCCCCAGGAGTAATCAAACTGCGGGGTGGTGCAGACGGCATATGGTTTGTGTCTTCACCACGACCCGCGTTTTAAGTGATATTCATGGCATCACCCGGAGAAAAAAAAAAACATAAGTGCAACTATCCGAAAAAATACTTCCTCCCATTTCTCAAATCTGTTGCTCACCAGATCTGACACTTCTTTTTTTTCCCTCCTTCGTGTGGACACACACACACACACACTGTACATACACACTCGCACGGAAGCACACTTGGGCACAGCGTGCAGCCAGTTATGCGAGCAGCATGTGCTCAGCGTGAACCTTCACTCTCGCTCTCTTTTCCTCCCGCATGTCTATCCATCTCTCACTCGGTGTCCATCTTTCTGTCTTGCGCTGCCGCAGAAGTGCACATAAACCGGCGTGCGTCGGAGAGGGGAGAGAGAGAGGGACTCGGAGCGGGTCGAGTCATTATAGCCCGAGAAGGAGAAGCAGCAGCGGCGCAGCAGCAACAATGAGCAGCAGTGCAGCGAGCTAACAGGCCGAGGCCCTCGCGCGCATGAATCATTGATCAGTGTGACAGCGAGATGACTGCCAGAGGTAATAGGACGGCACTGCTGTGAGGGTGGGGGGGGGAGGTTCGGTACTGTACCCTCGCTGTCGGCTTCCCCGCCGAGATGTGTGCCGAGGATGAGGCAGGCTGAGGAGAGGAGCGCGGGGTGCAGGGGAGAAGACGGGAGACAGCGCACTATTAGAAGAGAGGAGGTGCTTGATGTGGGGCTCTTTTTTTTTTTTCTTTCTCCTTCTCCGTTCACTTAAACTACCGCAGAGAGAAATAAGAGCGAACATAAGATTCGGAGCTGGAGGGGAATTTGCGAATAAAGCTAGCGCGGCTGCTGTGATAACAGCCACTCCATTAGGGCTTTTGTACATTAACAGCTGGGATGCCAAGACGCACAGATAGGCATATCTTTATCACCGCTGCATTAAAACGACAAATCTGAGCCACTAAATTCTCCCCCGCCACTCGGTCCAGATCGCCCCCCCCCTCATTTTAAAATAAGAAAGCGGGCTAGCTGTGGTGATAATGCTAGCTCGCCGTAGCTGCCGCGGTTGTTGCTATTATTGTCGTCGGGCGCGTGTGTCTCGAGATTAGATAGAAATGATTGTGGGCCCCAGCGATGATTAGATTTCACACTCGTGATGGGAGAAAGAGCGAGATATAGGGGGAGAAAAAAACTCTGCCTGTGTGTGTGTGTGTGTGTGTGTGTGTGTGTGTGTGTGTGTGTGTGTGTGTGTGTGGGACGGTGCGTGTGCGTGCGTACGTGTCGTAATCCCCGTGTTACACTCCATATCAAGTATTAGTAACAGTCCCGGTCTGGGTTTCGCGGGGCACAATGCGAGAGATTGACTGTGAATTCACCGTCCTATTGATAAGCATTACACCTAAGACAGCGCCGCAGTCAGTTAAAAATGATTTATCGACGCGCTCGGACCGGCAGAAACGCGCCCCGGCCCGTCTTGCCAAGTCCTGCTCGCTCGCACAACGCAGCTCGCCGCCAACTATATTCTGTCTGACAAGCAAAAGACTACAGCTGGCTCTTGCCCGGCAGCGAGCACTTTCAAGAGCATCAGTCATTCGATTTGGTGTGTACTTTAGCATGTACAGTAAAGGCAATTGCTCATCCGAGTTCTGCATGGCTGTGTCAGCCCCTAGCTAAGCCGAAACTTCTGAGGGATGGGAGAAAGAAAAGGCAGGGAGGAGAAAAAAAAGAAGGGCAGAGGGAGATAAAGGACTAAAGAGAGAGAAGAAGAGGAGGGGAGGGAGGGGGGGGGGAGAAAAGGGTGGGGAAAGGGGAGTCGGAAAGTGGAGAGAGACAAATGGGGAAAACAAGTGTGAAGGAGAGTGAAGGAGAGGGACTTCAGAGCCAATAAAACAAATCTGTGTCTAAGTCAACGTTGGAGTGGAGACCAGGAGCCCGGGGGTCCGCCTGCCCTCCCGCCTTCCTCGCCTGTCGACCCCACGCCTCACTCTGACAGACAAGAGCCAGCTAAAGTGTTTTGCTTTCTCCCCTCCACCAACTCCTTGAAAGCTACTAATACCACTGTCATGACTGTTTAAGTGTGTGTGTTTGCGCGCGTCTGCTGACATTTCCCTCCGAGCGAGGGCGGCATGCGCGCCGTCGCCCCGGCTGCTGCTATAAAACCTGAGGACACGTCGCGGGGTTTGACCTTGCTAATCTGCAACGGGAAGTCTTGTTTGGATAAAGGGATAAAAAAAAAAGAGAAAAAAACGCCGGAAAAGAGGGATAAAGGCAGAGCGGAGGTGGTGACACACTCCTCACATTGCCAATGAGGAGATTTGCCGTGTATCCCGGTGTTTATTTACCAGTGAAACTCGCTGTCACAGTTATCTAGTTAGTCACGGTGGCGACGGTACACCGAGTCCGACAGATCGCAGCTTCCCCGCTTCGTGCATCTCCTCTGTTGTTTCTTTCAGTCCTGATCACGCCTCCTCTCTTTTTTCTTGTCAGAGTGATCCCCCCACCCCCCCACCCTCCCCCCACCCTCCGCTCCCCACCCTCTTCTGTCTGTCTCCCACTTGTTTGTCTTACTGATCTGGTCCCTCTCTCTGAAAGCTGAGTCATGTTACCAGGGACAGAATAGTGTTAAATGAGCAGAAGATTGGCGCCATGTTACATTTCCCTGCGGCAGCCGCCATGCAGCCCCCACTGAGAGCTGAAACACTGCAGACAAACACACACTCACAACTGTCGGCCGCCGACAGCGCGGTCCCTCAAAACCGTGCACGAGAGTGTTACTTCTGAAAGCGTGCGTGTGTGTGCGTGGGTGTAATAGAGACGATGAAGACGAAAAAGAAGAAGAAGGCGCGAGTGTGAGTCGGTGAGCACGCCGGCGTGCGCGCGCGTGCACGTGCGGCTGCCTGGTGAACTATTGGAGCTATTGAGGCTATTTTATTGCAGCCTCTCTGACCTTCTGGAGACATTTTACCAAAGGGCTCTCTCACCATTCAGAGCTTTCTGACCACAGTCTGTCTCGCCATTTAAGGCAATTTTACCAAAGGCTTCTTCGAGCTGTTAGGGCAGTTTTAGCAAAGGCCAGCGGGTTTCTCAGGGCTGCATCAGACGACCGAAATAGAGGGCTGAAAACAAAGAGAAACTGGACCAATCAATACCAGCCCCAATGAGGCATGAAGCAGCTGGCTGAAAGAAGCCCGGACTGGGCAGCACAAACACACACTGGCAGGTCCTTCGCATAGACACGCACACACACACACACGCGCTCGCGCGCTTACACACATCTGGGCTAACAAGCGCCGGCATTTAAGGCTGCTTGTTTTGTACTCTTACCACAAGAAATGCTCGGATTATGCAAAGCAAACAGCACGGCTAAAGCCAAGCTAGGTTTAAGTAAAATCATTGTTTCCATGCAACAGAATAAGATTAGACCCCGCAGTGTGTGTGTAAGCTCAGAGAAAAAACCCCTCAATTTATTAGGAAGTGGGGAAAAACAAGGGACGACGGAAAATAAATTGTAAACACACAACAAGCTTCAGACGCTCACGCAGTATTGTTTTATACAGCAGGAAGAAAAACAATGAAATTATCGGTGAGTAAATATCTGTACAGACAGGGAGAATCTTAAAGCTACAACAATTTGATGGGACCCGATTAAAAATAATGAACACAACTAATTAAGGAATTTGCGATTAATCACAATTAATCACCATTTAATCGCAGAAATACAAGTAAAACAGATTCAATTACATGGTAAGCACTGTTTTTTTAACATACTTTTTGTACACTTCAAACTCGTTGAAAACATGTATTTTTGAAAGAAACGCAGTTCTTAAATAACTCGGCGTTTCTCAGGCTGAGCAACACAGTCATGTTTTTGTAGTCTCTTCGGAGGTGTTGCTGCCTGACGTCACTCAGCAGTGACACACCTGGTGCGTCGATGTAACTCGCGCTAAAAGTAACTCTCTCTTGGGAAGCTTCCAGAGTCTCGGAATAGTGAAATTAAAAGCGTGCGTTTCTCTCCGACGTGTTAGTTTTGTTTCGGGTTTTTTTTAATCAATATCACACCGTTCAAGTCCCGGGGAAAAAAAAAAAACGCGACAACAAATATGAGGCCAGACAATGCAACAGATTGCACCCATTTGTTGCCACGGAAAAAAAAAAAACAATAGGGAGTGGGGAGCGCTGCAGCCTTACAGTGCTGTGATTGAGTCAGCGTGTGTGTGTGACAGCAGCTTTTTTCGCGTCCAGCTGAACCGCGCGCAGCCAGAGCACTCCAAATAGAAAAAGGCTCCTCGTTCCCGGGCACCACTGGAAACAAGTTGTAGCAGCCAATCCTCCCCACTCAGCATTGCTGAGGAGATAATTGGTTGCCAGTTGCCCTCCTTGACAGAGCGGCGCAATGAAGAGGATCGCTCCCGATCCCAGACAAACAGGCAACCACCTGTTCAAAAAACTTTCCTTTGGGGAAAGGTAGCGTTTCATTAAGGCTCCGCCGACTCAACGCCTCAACAGCTTTATCCCGACAGCCATCACCCGACTCAGCTGACCCTCTGACATTACCTCTGTACATAATCTCTGGCCTCCTGCCCACCACCTGCCATCACAACAGACTGCAATCCCCATTATGCAGACTGCTCGCTCTCGCGGGGTTATTATAGCTACACAATGCCGTTACAAGATAATAGACGCGCCGCACTGCTCGCTGCATTGTCACGGACATAACGTGGACTATTAGCATTGTTTTCGCAAATCGTACAGTCATCATTTTGTCTGCTTTTTGTCCTCCATAGCAGCGACCGACAACTTCAGTAGTTATATATCCCTGAAGGTCTCAAACTTTTAAAGCAGTTTCCCACTCCGGCTTAGTGCAGCTAACTCAAAGCGCGTCGGCTTGCAGATAGTGCTGTGTGATTGCACACCGGCTGCACGTCAGGCCGCATGAAAGCAGCGGATCTTCAACGGCAAAGGGAATCAGCACATTCTGAGCTTTTTTTTTTTTTTTTTTTTCCAATTTAGACTTGGACTGTCCTTTCATTCGCCGCCTTGTCTCGGCTTCCCCGGTGGATTTGTTCAAAGTCGGCGCTCCTCCGTCCTCCGTATCGGTACACTGAAGAATCAGGCCAGCGGGTTCCTCCGAGCATCACTCTGTTCAACATCTACTCACAGGAACAACTGTGGGGTCTTCAGACGCCGATTAAGAAAGTTTGAGGTTATTTTTTAAAGAGAACTGAATTTTTTTTCTTTAAAAATTACGAAGAATTTCCTGCACTTTCATCTTTTCACCCCTGAACTGTGCACATTTTTTATTAGAACTAAGATTCATGGCTTTCTTGATGACAGCCACTCTCACTAAGTCACCCATGAATTGTTCTGTTCATAACAATTAACTGCATAATCAGTCCTGGTCTGCTCGGTAATAAGAGAGATTGACCTTGGCGGTGATAATGGCAGGAATGGCCTTTACTTGTGGCGAGAGAAAAAAAGAGCGAAGTCACACGAAGTTTCACGGCAGAAAATGCGTCTTTTGTTCGAGTTTCTGTTTGACTGACAATCGCAGATAAACTGTTAATTGTTCGTGGGAGTCGGTTGCAGCAGAGATGAAGAAAGAGCAGCACTGAAGTGTGGTTCTCAGGAAGCAGCGTGACTTAAACACACCGATTTTTACTGGTACACGTTGGTATTTTGTCCTGTTTATTTTCCGTTATGTTTTTCTGAACCCTCCCGTTGACCTATTTATGTTATTTCTCTGCGATTATATGCAGAAATATAAAAAAAATTTAGGGAAATGGCAGCATCTGTGTTGTTTTAGGGATTGCAGGGTGTCAACATTCGTCTTTTTCGATTTTGTTGAGTTTTTTTGGCTCCTGATGTGTACTTCAAAGCTTTATTTGTTCAATACTTTTCAGGTGTTTCAGACAGAGTGGAAAGAAAAAGGCCAAAGAAAGCTCTTTCCACAATTATACAACTATTTCTAATGGAGGAAACCAGCTTAAGGTCACCCAGCTTGGCAGAACATCGACACTTTGTCCCAGTAGAACAGGCGGCGGGCTGCTATTATCCCCTTAAGATGACGTGGCGGGAGCGGGTGAAAGGAGGCGCGCGCGGCAATCTGAGCGCCCTCGATAAGAACCCGCAGCATGACGGCTGACTGATTTTTCCAGCCCGCTTCTAAGAGCGGCGAGTCTCGGAGGGTGCTTCGTCCGGCGGAGGTAAATAACCAGCCAGATTGCCCGACAAAGGACAGCTCATTAACCAGCAACAGGATCGCGGTCCCCAAAGTTCATTAGCGCGCATTGGATGTGTGGTCGTGCTTCACGGCCCGCTGTTCGCACTGCTTTGTAGCCGCGTATCGGTCGGGCTGCACACGCCGAGCTCTGCGCGGGCCTTTCAGCGGGCATGGGAGCTTCTGAAATGGACCGCAGAGCGATGGGAGCAGGCAGCTTTGTCGTGGGTTTTTATTTTTTCATTCACAAGTCATTAAAATAGCTGCTTCTGCTGGCCTTGATTGTCTGCGAGGAGATACTGTGATTATTTGGACCAGCTTCTGCTGGTAAATGTGAGATTCTCGGCATTCCGGCAGAGCTTTAGTTCAGCGTGCACCTCCTACGGTTGTGAGAGGCTGTGCGAATCTCTTCGTGGTAACAGAGGTTATTTATTGTTGTGGCATTTTTCAGCAGGGTTACGCAACCCGACACGGCACAAAAATAGTCAAAAGATGAATTTAGAGAAAAATACCCATCCATTTTTCTTTTCTCAGGGGGCAGAAGTCGCAGCAAACACCTGGACATCCGTCCCTCTGGACGTTTCCCTCAGCTCCTTTGGGGTGACCAAAGGGGGTCCCAGTTCAGCAGGGGTGACAAAGCCCCTTGAAAATAGATGCATTCCCAGGGAGGCCTCCAGAGGGCACCTGAAACCGACGCCAAAGCCATCGAGCAGCAGCTCTACTCCGAGCTCCTCTCAAAGAGCCTCACCCTAACTTCAAAAGATGAGAGGAGGAACAAAGATTGACCAGAGTTTTGCCTTTTGGCTCAGCTCCTTCCTCATCAGTGAACCAGCTCTCCTACTATATTACTGCAGTGACCGCACCCACTCGTTTGTGCTCTGGTTAACCGGACCAGCTGCGTGCCGCAAATCGGGAAGATAAACTGAACGATAAGCGCTTTAATGTTGGAGTCCACGGAAGGAGTTGCCAGATTTGTCGCTGGTCACTTCTGAGAGAACGTTGCCAGATTGACACCAGAAAATCACCAACTTGGCGACGCTCTGCGGGAGAAAGAGTCTCGTCCATGAAGGCCAGCCTCACAACTTTTCGGGACTTCACGGATCTCGGTGCCTGATAGGACATCATCAGAGCTCCGCTGGCGTCCTTTCATCCCTTTCATA
The DNA here is from genome assembly GCA_032274765.1 of Malacoctenus tetranemus. Classification (NCBI taxonomy): domain Eukaryota; kingdom Metazoa; phylum Chordata; class Actinopteri; order Blenniiformes; family Labrisomidae; genus Malacoctenus; species Malacoctenus tetranemus. Next base: position 1,824,754 of record JAUESF010000047.1, read on the forward strand.
CAAAGATCCTCCAACATCACAGCCGCTGCTGCTTTTTTTGCAGTGATTCAGACGCAACTGTGTTTGCCGGCCGTGTGATTTTTAAGCAGCCGGCAGCTTCTTGAAACAAAAAAGTGTGACAGAAACGTGTAATTAATTAGTGGTAGTGTTCGCTCCCGCCTGGACATCTAACTCGTTCACGCACACGCGATCTCTCTCCTGCTTATATGCAGCGTACAAAGGTGAAGCAGAAGCGTATCAGGTAGAACAAATTGTTGCGGCGTTCCAACAGCAGGGCCGTAGAAGTGCAACACCCCCGAAACCAAATCTCTGTGTAAAAAGGGATAAAAATCATTAAGGGAGGGGGTTAATGATGTGGGTAATTAGTGTATATACACACACGCATTGAGCCTAAAGAGACACTCCAGCATCTTCAGTGCTTACTTTGTTACCGGGCTCTGCAATTATTCCTTTTACTCAAAGAGCGTCTGAGCAATTAATCTTGAAACTTTTTTTTTTTCAGGAGGCATCAGTTGTCGTCTCAAAGCGCTTTCATCAACAGCAGCTCTTTAGTTCGCATAACAGCTGCTGCTTATAAGTTGACAGCCTTGTTCAGTCTATCGACCGGCATCGAGTCTGAACCATAAATAAGCTGCATTTGTGTAAGCCAACGAGCAAATTGAACCCGCAGTCGCCCGGCCGCAATTCTTCCCCTCTCCCGCCCTCACACAGTAAAACTTTCTAAAGTGCTGTCGGAAGAACAATTGAGACGAACTCGCCTTTCACTGTTTGCTTGCTTCTCCTTTTGTTAGACGATCTGCCGCTTCCTGCTCGTTTAGGAAAGAAAACGACCTGCTGTGGCTCAACTGTATATTCACAAATTTTCTTTTCATAGATTTTGAATTTGAGTTGTGTTGTTGACTTCTTGAGCTCAGAGAAGCTCCTATTTTGCCTTCTCAGCATGTTATTTTTATGCTTCAAAGGGATTTCGACACTTTCTATGCGTTTCATCTTGAACTTACATATTCCTATACATTTAGATGACTTTCAAATCTGTGTCTTTGACACAGATTTCAGTTTCTGAGCTGATTTTCCTGTCACACGTTTTCCTAATGTTGAAAGCAAATGATTCAGACATGGTTTTGTTAATCCTGTTTGACAAACTAGCATAATTTAGGTTAGCTTTAGTAAACGACAAGCGCAGAATAACTAAAACATATTCAACAAAAATTCCTCACTCATTGATTTCAATAATGAATGCTAACACCTGGGTTTCAGTGTACTATAGCATGTTTTGACTATATACTGGAAAATCCAGTTACTATGCAGCCAAATGTTCACATTAGCATCTAAAGCTATTAGCATACAAGCAAAGAGCTCCATTAGGTTTTATAGACGGATGTCAGCCGGCTGATTAGAGTGAAAATCTAACTCCAGCCTCATGTTCGATAATGATGCACATGGTTTTGAAGTAATCGTATTAAGTGTTGTTATTGTTGACCAGAGGAACGTCTGTGACTGCCTCTCCGGGAACCTGCAGCCGCGGGGCAGCTTCGTTTGTCATGTAGAAGAAGTCTGACGCTTAAGATACAAATTGGCAGCACGGAGCCGACTTTCACCGCCGCTGTCACCACTTTTTCCCTCGTTTGTAAGAATAGATATTCCTTAACTGTCTTTCGGAGCCTTTTCCACATCAAGCACGTTAAATATTATCATAAATCTTCTGTCGTCCTCGCGACGTGGTTAATGATCAAAGACGGGGTTTACAATCCATCACTGTCAATAGCCAGTAGGTGCACTTTGTTTTGGTGCGCGTCAGCCCAGCGACGGTGACAGCAGGTTGCGGCGGCGGCGCCAGCGTTTTTACGCCGTGCCCTCTTCAGCGACTGTCAGGATGTGACAGCAGACGCGGCCGCTGAAGGAGTGAAAAATGATTTTTTTTTTGTTCCCCCCCTCATCCCCCGCTTTGTGTTGCGCGTGCTGTCTGTGGTCACACGTTCCGACTCGCTCCGAAAGTGAGAACAACAGCAGCTGATAGCATATTTGATATTATTTGGTAAAGCTAGCTTTGATGCTACTTTTAGCTGCTCCTGCTCAGCCTGCAGTTTGTGGTTTATTGTTTACGAGCGAAGATTCACACAAAGCTCGGCGCCGGTTTGCAGTTGGTGGGTTTATTTTCTTTTTTTTTGTTTCTTTTTAATGTGACAGGAATTAGAGGAAGAAAAGAAGAGCGAGATCCGCTTACGACAGATCTCTCGCCGGCCCGAATCCCTAAATTAACTTCCAGCATGAATGACATATTTACTTTAACATCATTGTGTCGGGGCTGAATGTGATTTAAGCTTATATGGTTCTGAAGCTTTTCACAGAGTTCCCCCCCCCCCGTCTCTCAACTCGGAAAGCCACGGTGGTCACCAACCTAGAACGAGCACTTAATTTATGATAAGCTGTAATGAGCCGGGCGCTTTGAGACAGACGGCGCCTGCGAGGACGTTTGGAGGACGAATTCAGATCAAGAGGGAGCGACTCCACACCTCCTGCACGCCGCCAGCAGACTGCACGTCCGATAAAACAATATTAACTTTTAATAATAGATACGTCTGTTATGCCTTTCTTTTTTTTTTTTTTTATTAATTGATTCCTCAAACAGAAAAAAAAGCCCCGGCGTGTTGGAAGAAAGTGCGCGTTTCCAAAAAGTCATTTAATTTGAAACGATTTAAATCAGCACTTTATCACCGATCTGGAATAAGCCGGCAACAACAAAAACACGAGTCATTCATCTCTCAAAAATCTGATCAGTTCATGTTTAATTTAATCAAATGATTTCGGCGCTTATTAAAAACTTCACACGCTGCGCATAAACCTAATCGGTTATTTGGTCCGCTCGCAGAAAATAAATGCAACTATTTGGACAATTGATTAATCGCAGGAATTTTTTGCGAGCAGAAATGCCAAACGTTCGCCGGCTCCAGCTCCCAGGACGGGCGGCCTATTTTGTCGTTCTCTCTTGTAAACAGCGTAATTGAGTTTTGGACTGTTTGTCGGACAAAACAAGTCGGCGGAAGGCGGCGGGCACCTCGGGCGGTGGGGAAAAACCATATTAGTCAAATAATCAGCGAATCTATCAAACTACAAATCCTCATTAGCTGCAGTAAAACACATTTTAGTCGCAGTCGGACACCGTACTGGGTTTGACCTCTCGTGATTAACGCGGAAGTCTGAAGGCAGATGATTGGGATTGCCATCAAACTGTGAAAGTAGATTTACGGAGAGGGGGAAAAAAAGCGTGAAAGTAATAAACTTAAAGCCACTAACGAGTCATTTGGCTCTTTATGGAGGCACCGGGTCCCCTGAAGCGACGCGTGTTGCACAACAGAACCATAAAAACACGCTGTCTTAGCCGCGTGTGCAGCTGACGGAAATGTGATTTGGAGGTGATTATTTGATTGCAGGGTGCTGCTGACTTGCTCATTTCACTTGCATCACAGGCTTCTCCCGTGTTGCCATGGAGACGATTCCCGTTCATAAGCGAAACATCCCGCCCCCTCCGCTCATGTTTGATTGAACAGCGGAGGATTGTAACTGTTTAAAACAGCAAGACGTTCATTAATGCAGAAAATACTCTAATTATCGTCTTTCTGACAGCGCGATGGAACAACAGTAGGTAGGCTTTACGGAGGCTGAGCCTAAACGGGGCCTAAAATAGAAAACGGGTTACCGGTCGCATTGTCGGTAACAATATTCCTCAAGATTACCGATGCAATCGTAATCTGTCCTCTATCTCTCCTCGAATGCCCCGTTCGCTATCATAATGCCTGCTCCTCATATCTGATGGCCGTGTGGTGCTTAATAACAAGCCACGGGTGCAGGGGGGGAGGGGGAGGGGAGGGGAGGGGGGGGCTTCGTTGGCGGGGGATAAACAAATTAACAAAGCTATTCGCAGCGCCTGCAGCACCGGGGGGTTATGGGAGGAGAGGAGAGAGGGCAGTTAAGAAAGAGAGGAGGCCCGCCTCAGCTCATCACAACAGGGGGGCGTTCGCCGCAATCACTTAGGCACGGCGTTATCTCCGCAATCATGCATCGTCCCATTGTTTGGCTAATTGGAAAACCTTAATTTGAGACGTAATATTATTGCCGCTCGTTATTTGCCGGGTCGCTTTCCGCCAAATTAATGCACGCGTCGCAAAACTTACTCGACAGGAGGCGAAAGAGCAGGAAACGCTCGGAGAGGAGCGTCTGGTTTTAGGGCCGAGGTGAGATCGCCCGGAGCTGAAGGCCGTCTGGGCCGGGACGAGGCGAAAACAGGCGACCCTGAACCGGCCACCAGAACAGAACACAGACTAAATAGCACACACAAGTGTCGGTGAGTTTACAGGCAGAATGCCTCTGAATTATGGGAAGCTGAGAGTCCCTGGGAATACACAAAAGCTTCATGCAAAACAAGAAACCTCCCGGATCTCCAGCTGCATTTGAGATGTCAAAAACGTGCTTCAGAGTGTTGTTCAGCATGGGGGGGGGGAGTAGAAAATGAAGGCACATCATTGTTTGAGTGTACTATTCCTTTAAGCAAAAAAGGCAGAGAAATTGAAGGGTCTTTAGTAGAAAAAAGGTGTGAACGCCACCGCTTGGCCCCGCCTCTAGTGGGCCCCTGAGCGAGGCCCCGCGCCGCTGTTTGCTTCCTGGGCACTGACACCACCCGCTGCTGCGAGTATGTGTCGTTAGAAAGTGTTAATTGCAGAGTTCTGCATTGTTGAGGTGAATAATCTCACCCTCAAGGTGAGATTATGCTTTATCAATCTGAACTCGAGCTACTTTCAGGAATCCTCTTGTGCTACGTGAGATACAGCTGTGCCACGGCGTCTTCCTGGGATCAAAAGCAACAGTGTACATGACT
>JAUESF010000047.1:1834402-1845702 GCA_032274765.1 Malacoctenus tetranemus
TTTTTTTTCTATCTTTTATTCTCTGGAAAGAGTTTCGTTTTTGCACTGACGACCTGTCAGAGAGCTGAATGTGTCGTCCTTTTAAAATCCAAAATTTAAGTGCTGAACAATAATTAAATCAGAACAAAGACACAAAGACTGAAACACAGTAAAAGCACAAGTCTGGAAACAAGAAAAATGACTCAGATTTCATTGGGTTCAACTTTCACATGATCTGTGCATCCCAAAAAACCAGCTTCTTGCAGAAGTTTTACATTTTTCTGCCTTTCTGTTGGATTCCAGTAATTCTCTTGAAGTGCAGAGTTTCATCTGCACGACGTCCATCACACACACAGCGCAGAGCGCCTCCGGGTCCCGACTACAGCTGTTCGCCTATGACTGGACGAGCGCTGCCGGAGGGGGGGGGGGCTTTAGCAAGCTGTCAATTAATTGCTGCCCTAATCTAATGAGGAGGGAGCCGTTCCGCATTCTGTGTTCCACAAACTACCTGGCACCTCTGGGACCCTCTGCTGTGTCTCTCTAAACTAGATTATGGTGGGAAGTTGGAAACAATCAGAGCGACTGCACGGGCCTATCTAGGACAGTGGCTCAACGCTTCGCCAATTAGCTTAGCGCAGCACAGACATCATCCGTTCTCAGGTATCTTATTCTGATTCTATTTATGCAAATCTGCACTCAGTGGGATTGAGTCTCTCTCTGAAGTACGCCTGACTGAAACTCATTTAAAGGGCCCCCAAGGTGGGAGGATTTTGGAGGAGACTCCTTCTCCTTCCGCTCTCTGAATGATGGGACACAAGCAGGCTCCAGTTTCTGATAGATAACAAACTGGACAAACTGTTCCACTTTCTCACAACCCCCCACTCCCACCCCCACACACCTGTCTGATCTCCTCTGAGCACCGTCCGACTGTACACATTTCGGTTAAAGCAATTATTATCCTACATGTCTGCCTGCACTTGTGTGCTCTTATTATAAGTGCTCTGTTAAACTTGCAAGTAATGCATCATCAAAAATTAAAAGGGGAAGCTAAAATGAGGCAAGAAAAGTAGTCGAAGAAGGTCCCAGAGCGCCGACGCTCTGCTCGCGGTTTAGATTATGTTCCAGGGTAAATTCCAGGATGCTCACAGAGTGCAGAGAGAGATTTGAACATGGACACGATTGGAAGGTAGCGCAATATAATCAGATAACCATGAAAAGAACCTCATACGGCAGTCTGTAAAAAGCTGCTGCAGAACACCCGTGACACACCACAGAGGTTGCACTAGTTAGAGAATATTAAATCAGCTCATCAGAGGCGCAGCCCAAATTTGAAAGCAACAGCACGAGCAGCAACTGTAATGCGGAGCAGCAGATATGAAAGGGAAGGAAACAGGCCTGGCAGCCAGGGATCAATGACTCACCTGTTTCTCTTTTTGACTCATCAAAGCAACTACTTAAGTGATACGGTCGTATTAGTTAAATGAAGATGAGGTTCATTTTCATTACGGGAAAAAAAAAGGAAAAGAAGAGCACGTTCAGATGGGAGACGGCGATAGGGAAACCAAGCTGAAGGGCAATTAATCTAGGTAGCATTTCATCTATATTGTGTTTGGATAATGGAGGCCGAAGGTTGGACGGCGTCGGATGAGGAAGCAGAAGTAACGGGGCGCCGGGAAATTATGCAATTTGGAAAAGTGGATCTGGGCAGGCAATTATGAGCGGCTCCGGCTTGTTCTGGCCATTTTGACTCCCATCACAAAATGAACAAAGACTGCTGGCAGTGGGAAAACAAAGGATGGCTCCACTGGAGACGACATCAGAGGGAGAGAAAGAGGTATGACTCATTGTTTCATTCCCTGCAGTGTGTGTGTGTGTGAATGTCTCTTTCGCTCTCTCTCTCCGTGTGTGTGCATTCTCCAAACAAACAAAAACAACAACAACTTAAAAAAAAAACAGCCCCACACCATCTCTGAGCTCCTGGAATTCACAGACAGGTTGATTGCCGCAGGTTACGGCGCGCTCTCCGGGGGTTAATACCAGGGCCGGGATGTCCGGCGTGTCGGAGCGGCTCGGCAGAGTGTTATTCCGTCCGTTGCCGGGGAAGAAAAAAAAAAGGTGTGAGGTCGCGGGCTGCTGCTCGGACGCGGGTCTCTGAAGGGCCCTCGGAGAACAGGCCATTAAAGTGAGGCCGGGCTGCAGACTGACAGCATCAGTGCACATCATGCCGCATCCGCCCCACACCTCCAACCATTCGCCCTCACACGCAGCAGAGAAGCAGCAGCACACCCGTCTCCTCTGGTCATTTAAAGGACAGATTCAACCTCGCAAAGAGGACGGAAAAAAATTCACAACTTGAATTTTGGAGGAACCTTCGGACGTGAAGCCATGTCAGAACAAAAGCTGCTGAACTATTGAAGCCATATTTTTCAAATTGGAAATGAAGAAGTAATAAAATCCATAAAATAATGTAAAATATTAACAGTCAAAGATGACGGGGAGAAGCGTTTCAAGGCATTAAGATTAAAAATTCAGCCTGCCCTTCCGGGGCTTTTTAGATTCTGTTTTCTTTTATAAGGCTGAATAATAGGTTTAATTACGAGCTCGCTGGCGATTCGTCTGCGTCCGACCTGTCTGCTCTGCCTCCTCCTCCTCCTCCTTCATTGAAATTCTCTCTCTCTCTCTCTCTCTCTGCATCTTGCCAGTCACCTTCAGTCGATTCCTCTTTCATGTGTTTTGCTCTGCGCGGCTACAACGAGGCCCCCGCGGCGGCGGGGGGAGGGGGGACAGATGACATCCATCCTTCACTGTCGAGACCGCCTTCCTCTGTCCGCTCAGCCGTTCAGGCTGCGAGTCAGCCGGGGACACAGGAGGCTGCACATGGAGCAAACGCACACCTAAGGGTCAATGGCAGTTCAGCTCCGAAAGGCCAGAGATAAACTCGGGACGCACGGGCAGACACGTGTGATGAAACACATCTCCGGCTGCCGTGCGCCAGACAAATATAGACACAAAGACGTCGAACGTGGCACTTTCACGTCTGTGGGTCTCGATACGGCGTCGGAGTCCGGTGAGGTTTTTACTGAAGGTGGATTAAGAAAGAAAAAAAAGACGGATCAGAATCCAGATGAAGAAATTGCATTTGTCACCGCGTGGAGCGCGTTCCTTCTTGTGAGGCTCTCTCTCTTAAAAAAAAAAAAAAAAAAAGAGGCTTCGCTTGTTCTTCCTGACTCCCCCTGCCTTTGATCTTCTCCGACAATATCTAGAGGCGACGCCCAGGAAGCTCCGAATTCATATCAGAGGGCAGATTTCCCTGGAGACGGGAAGAAAATGAGAGTTCCCGCTCTCCGGGAGGTCGGACTCCGAGGGCCCGGCGGCTGCCTCCACCTGGGCGAGCGCGAGCGTGCTCGTGGGTGGAGGCCTTTGTTCCCAGGTACATGCAGATGTGAGGAGGAGGAGGAGGAGGAGGAGGAGGAGGAGGAGGGCCGGATTTCGCTCGGTGCGGTTCAAGTGGTCTCACTTCTTAGCGATAAGAGGATGGAGCGAAGGCAGGGCACCAGTCGATTTATTACAGTCCCAACATTTGTTATGCCTCTTAACACACCCGGTGTGAGACCCAGTCAGATATATTGAATATCCATATCTGCATCCTTCCACTTACACCAGATGGCCTCTCAAGAAACATAACGGATGAGCACCTGAAAAGGAAATCCATGCGCACTTCAAACAATCTTAATCTCCTCTGACGCCTCGTCAATACGTTTCAATACAGATTCATCACACACGCATCCGGGGGAAAAAAATTGAGGCGCTCTTGACAACAACAGACATTATCTCCTTTTTTTCCCCCCATTTATATTAAGGTCAGAGCGTCGCTTAGGATTCTGCCGGCATTAGCTCGCATGTCAACTTTGTAAATACTTGATAAATCTTTGATCTGGCGCCCGAGATTGAGCCGATAGCGGTGCCAAGGTGCCGAGCGCAAATATGAAATCATTAGATTAGCGAGCGTACGTGAGAATGTGACAGAGAGAGGGGGAGGAGGAGGAGGAGGAGGAGGAGGAGGAGGAGGAGGAAGAGGGGGGCTTGAATATTAAACTCAAATCAAAAGGATTTAGTGGTGAACAGGCTGTTCTTTCTCTTTTTTACTTCTCTTCAATCTTACACACCTAAAAGCTTTTATTTTTTTTTTTAAAAAAAGGGGGTCCAATAATTTCTGAATAATATTATGAAGGAACACGATTCTATTGACTGTGAATGTGATTACAATTTATGGTTCAGAGCTAATAGTGCACTATCAAATGAAACTTATTTGACTATAAAGTCCCAGATGCAAAAAACGTATTACCACCAAATCGGCTCCATCCAATATGCGCCGGCGCTGCGGAAACTGTTCTTTATAATCACATCTCTCTTTGGGGGGGAGGTTTTTCTTTGCTCAGCAAATAGAGTTTGAGTGATCTGAACCAGTGGAATGAAAAAAAAAAAAAAGACTCACACTTTTGTTTATGGCGAAGTTTCATTTAAAGCGCCTGGATAAGTAATGTAATTACAATACGCTCCTGACAAGACTTTTACATTGATACCCATGTCTGGCCAATGATTAATTTAAATTGTCACTGAATCTAATTTCATTCTTCCTTTCCTTTAAATGAGGTAAGATCTAATTATGGCCTAATGCATAACTTATTAAAACCTCCTCTTCTGGCGTGGCAGCCTGCCAATCTCGCCCTCAACTCATACCAGCAGAAGCCGGCGACGGCGCGCGGCGCCGCGCGCTCTCATTAAACATGCAAACATATTCTTTTGCACCTTGCTGCTCCTTCGCGATGAGAAGCCGCACAAATGAGGATCTCCTAAATAATTCTCTGATCAATTATTACTTATGCAGGAAGCCAAATGCCTAATTCTGTTTGATGGGTCGAAACTCCAGCGGCTCCGTCTCCCAGCGTTTGGGGAGGGAGGGAGGGAGGGAGGGGGGAGATTTTTTTTTTTCCTCGCCGTGCTAAAATTGGAAGTGAAATTACAATGCGTTCCTGAAGAGGAGGAAAAGACGAGTCGTGCTTTTATTTTGGAAGCCTAAAAAAGGTAGGTACGGGTCCCCTGGTGAAGCTGAGTGCAGTAGGGGGTGAGAGAACGATAGAAGAAAGAAGAAGAAAAAAGGGAGCAAGAGAGAGAAAGAGAGAGAGACAGAGAGAGAGAGAGAGAGAGAGAGAGAGAGAGAGAGAGATTCATTAGGACTTTGATGGCGTCCAAAGTCCTGTAATAATACCCCAGAGGCCCGCGCGGCGCTCCGCTTACTCCTCTAAACACGTGAAAAACATGTCCGTCCTCGCGGATCCTTTAGTCCAACATTCAGACTTAATCATCGAACTGTGATTTTCCCAAACACAAAAAAGAAAAGGAGAGGCGGCTCTGCCAAGTCACCGTCCTGATGAAAGAAACTTCTTTAATCTAATGATCCTCATTTGTGAGATTAAAGAGTTGTCTTTAATCAAGTGACATTACCCTGTGCCGAAGGGGGGGGTCATGGGGAGGGAGGAGGGGGCATCGGTAGGGGGTTCGGTTGGTTGCCTTGAAGACGGTTTCATTTGAAGAGCTTGGTTATGAAACCCGACGCTCGCTGGTGAACAGCGAAAGCTTTTTTGGAGCGGAGCCCCACGTTGGCTCCGAGTCCTCTTTTACCTCTTTTTGTGCGTTTCAAAGTAAGAGTGCGTTCCAACTCTCTTCCTTAATCCTCAATCCTCAACCTTGATCCTAAACCTGCTTCATCCACCTTAACCCTCAAAACGGCTAGAAATGGGACACTCCTGAATGCAGATACTTCCTCAATACTGTAGGGTGCAGCGTTACTGTCAAGCCAGAAGAAGAAGAAACCGTAGCAACGGCAGCAAAAGATGGTAAAAGATGGTAAAATAAAATTAAAATCAAAGGATGAAGGTTGAGGACTGAGGATTAAGGAAGGGAAATGGAACGCACCCTAAATGGCAACCCCCAAAATAAAACAAGCTGCGTCGGTCGGTGGGCCGCGTCCCCTCACCTGGTCTCCAGGGGGATGTTGCTGTTCAGCACCCAGCTGTTGTGGAGCTGCGCCTGGTCCACGCCCGAGCCGGCGTCGGCCCCCGGGCCGCCGGGGCCGGCCTGGCACCGCGGCGGCATGGTCTTCCTCTGCAGGCTGACCTGCGTGTAGGGCGCCGGGCGGGCGCAGGTGCAGGCGTGGGGGGGCGGCGGCGGCGGGGGCAGCGGGCGGAAGGTGAACTGGCCCCCCGGACTGCTGGGCAGCTCTGTGGAGGAGAGAGCGAGAGAGGAGATGGAAGAGGAGGAGGAGGAGAGAGAGAGAAGGAGGGACAGGGGAGATATAAACATAGGTTTATTAGCAGCAGCGTGCTATAAATTACAAATAAAAGTGGCGTGTTAGTTGACAGTTTATTGTTATTGCACTGATTGAGGGACATAAATCAGCGTGGAAACTGTCCCTGTCCGGCGCCTTCCCTTCCTACCTGCTTTGATACACTTCCAGTGGTCCTATAAATAGGCTGTTGGCCGGCTGCAACATGGAGCAGTCTTTAAAGAGCTAACAGCTCCGGCTTAATCTGCAGCCGCCAGCCCAAACTACCCATGTGATGTTTATTATGAGATCTGCGGCTCGACCGGAATGAGCTAGCCAGCTGTAGCTCCCCCCCGCCCCCCGCCCTCACACTGCTAACCTCGGGGTCCGGCTGCGGCGCTCTCAATCCATCATTTATCATTCCTTTTCACCATCTCTCCCTCGCTCCCTTCCCCTCCGTCTCTTCCTCCCTGCTGCTTTCTCTCGCTTTTCAGCCCGTCTTCCAAAGCCGAGCGCGGACTAATTACACTTTTGCCAAATGCGATGTGCGCGCATATGTTTGCTTAATGTGCGGGTGGGGGGAGGGTGGGGGGGGTACGGCCTCCGCTGAAGACGCTTTGCATGTATTTCCATGCGTGCGTGTCAGGCGGCGTTCATGATCAACCAGGGCATTGGTTATCACAGATTATAGGCGCGGCCCGCGCCATATGGGCGCCGCCCGGCTCCACCAACACGCGAGTCCCCGACGACTCCGTATCGACGACCAGCGTAACATCAGAGGGGCTAAAGAGCCTGTCCACCTGAGTCTGGTCCGACGGAGCCTCTTGCCCGGCTCCATTGTGTTTGCTGCCAAAACGTCAGCAATAATTCAGTATGTGGAAAACGTAGCCCACCTGGGAGATCGCTACAGTGGTCGCCATCCAAGTGGCGGCGGCGGCGACCTCGGCTGACAGACGCTCCGACCAGATCAAAACAAGGAGAGCGAACGATTAAGCCGTCTTGTTTTTCGTTGCCGTCGTTGAGCGTCGTGTTTCAAACTGGAGCAGCGTTTCCTCCAAACTCTGAATGAGAATTGAAAGTGGAGACGGACCCAAAGGAGGAGGAGGAGGCCGGAGAGCCGTCAGTGGAAGCAGAGAGAGTTTATTAAACGAGCTGTGGTGTCTCTTTTGGTAGTGACTGACTGACCGTGGTGCCTTTCTTCTGGTAATGATTGCAGTGTCTAAACTGGTCGAGGCTGTGGTGTCTTCCTTTTGAATGTGACAAAATCAGCAGTGGTCAACTGGAACGGGGAAATTTACGACCTTAACACACAAACGCTGCTGTCAAACAGTGCTCAGACGCGTTATTGCGGCTTCGATCTCCTTGAAATCATCGCCGGCTTCTGCGCGGAGGAGCAAAAAGCCAGCAGGCCGAGTCGGACCTGCCGACGTTCACCGGCAAACCCACACACAGCACATCAGGCTTTATGGACCCCCCCCACCCCCACCCCCCCGCCCCAGTTGTTACAGTTTCACATTTACAAGATATATATTGTGGCAGACATGTAAGATGGCAGGACAGAAGCCGTTGTGGAAACGGTCTATAAACATTTGCTCGTAATATTTCCACAATGCCATCTGTCCAGCTGGGGAAGCGAAGACTGTCAGCCGGCGCGACCACACCGGCGGCGAGCCGTCTGAAACACGAGCACGTCTTCATTTCTCTTCTTAAACCCTAACCTCAGCTTCACCTTAAAACAAGCCTTCACCTCAATATTTAATGACTCCCCCCCCCCCGCCCCCCCTCTCCCTCCCCCTCCCTCGATGGAGACCGAATTTCCAGCCTTGGCTGTGACATAAGTCCTCACGGGTCAGCGTGCTGTCAGGTCAACGTCCCCACTAGTATGGAAGAACAAGCGCTCTCACACAAATGCATGGCGGCTGTGTTTTAATGCCTTCCTGGGACATTACAGTGACTACATCCATTTCTGAGTTGTCGGTGTGTAACCTGAGCCTGAACTTTTTCCCTCACCGTCGTCTCATCTGGGTCACTGTGCACTCGGGTTGAAAGCCCCCACAGGTACAGAAAAACAAGACTACACACACACACACACACACACACACATACATTTCCTTGACAAACCGACTGTATGAGTGCTGTCAAAATGCTCTTTGAACAAATGAGGAGTTTTTCATCCTTCTGAAGGCGTCGCTGGTCATTGATCTCGCAGCAGTGCGCGATTGTCTTTGTCACATTTCCAAAGCATGTAATAAAAATGTTTCTCGCCGCTCGCCTCACACGCGCACGCAGGGAAATTTTCACGCCATTACTCATGACACGCCATTACTCACATCACATATTTATCTCCCGGTTTCCCTGCAATATGCAGCGTTTCGGGCTCGCACGCGAGACGCGGCGTTTCTTTCGTCGCGTGTTTCGGTGGAGGTCCGAAACTGGAGGAACGGATGGAAACGCGGCGCCGCAGGTTTGAGTTTCTCCGGAGGAACGACACGACGTCGCGCCGCGCCTGCTTGTTACCGGCAGCGTGAGTCACCTGATGATTTCCCGCGCCAAAATCAGGCCAGCGCTGGAAACCGACTGTACCGCGCGCGGCCCGCCGACGTGACAGGGAGAACGTATTTGTGTCATCACCTGGAGGTGCTGTTTAGTCTAAACTAATGGATGTGGGAAAAATGAAAGCTATTTTTGTCTGAACCACCTCCGAGTAGTGGGAAAAAAAAAAAAAAGTGACACGCTTTGGGAGAACTGACAGAACATTTTTAGAGCGGCGTTACATAGCATGCCTCCATTGTAATGCACCGGGAGCTTTAAAGCGGTGCTTCAGTTTTTAGCAGTCTGTCTGATTCATCAGTAACTGGGAGTCCTTTGAGCGCAGCCAGAAATCCTTTCGCTTTCACCGATTTTCTCCCGGATAGTGGAAGTAGATGTTTCAAGCAGTTTTTTTTGTACTTATTTAGAGTTTTTACCCCAATTTAAACGATAAACTGAAGGAAAAAAAAAAGAGAAAAAGAGCGCAGTGCATTCCCAGGGCTCGACTCCAGTTGGCTATTTGTAGCCGAGTCATGCTTGGGGCGCTGACTTGGCTTTGGATCTTAAAATTCAGACTTGATTCAGACTGTCATGACTGGAGGACAATGGGAGACATTCACAAATTAGAAAGCCAGCAAGAAAATATCTTTTGAAGTTTCTCCATGAAGCTTTCGCTGGTCTTGTTTTTATTTCCCCCCCCTTCTTTACAATACCAGTGAAAAAATGCTGGAAAAATGCGACTGAATGAGAAAGAAACTCGAGAGCTTGCAGCGGTCGACCTGATGACCGACGGCCTTCGGATTGCGCCGGTATTTCAGCTCGTGGCTGCTCGGTGTCACGCGCTACATACAACAGGTTTGTTCACCAGAGGAGGTCATCCACTGTGTGCTCAGTGCAAAATCCTGGCAGTGTTCATGTGCATTCCAGCCGTTCATAGAGAAAAGTACTCAATCAGCTCATTATGACTAACTAAAGCAAGGTACCACAACCAAAAATCAATGGGCATCGACCTCTTAGCAGAAGGATCTAGTTGTATTTGCAAGAAAATCTCTGAGAACGTCTCCACTACAAATCCACGGGAGTCCCGAACACTCGAGGACAACGGGGAGGGATCGGCGCAGCACATGTGAGGAGCGTGGTGGAGAGAGTTGCTCTTCTCTCGGTTCGGAGACTGTTTGTGTGATGAGATTTGTGAGTGAGCAAACATGACGTGGGCGTGTAACTCGTCCAACACCTTTTGGTGCGGCGCTGCCAAAACAACGGGCTCCTTTTCAGCACACCTGCGAGGACTTTTCTCAGCTTTGGCTTGACAAAAAATCCGTCTCCTGTGCATGTTTAAACCGATGTCGGGCTGTACGGAGCTGGAGCCGGATGAACAGATATTCTGGTGGAATCGGTCGTCTCTTCTCATCCAACCGGTCATCGCAGGGCGAAGGTTCGTGAACCTTGGTTTGGTCACTGTACAACTAGAAAGGCCCTTGAACATGATCGTGCTTGCGGTGTTTTGCTCTGCTACTTTCCACCACAGCTGGTCAGATGATGTCAGCTCCTCATTTGCATGTCTTTTGCAACTCAAATTGAAAGGGCTGGTTTTCCTGTAAACACGAGACCGGAAGGCGAAGGATACATACGATCCCAAAGATCTGTGATGAAAAGCTAAATAAAAACTGTGTGCGTGTGTGCGTGTGTGCGTGCGTGCGTGCGTGTTTTGTAGCAGTTGACTGGAGCAAACTTACACGAGCCAAAACAAAAGTGCAGCTGAACTGAGAATGAACCCAATCCATTTGGGAGGAACTGATTTGCACCATGAAGACAAAACAAAGAAAAAGCAAAACACGGGAAGACGAGTTTCCTTTCGTTCAGTTGACTATTCTGAATATCTGTGAATTTGCATACGGGACTTTTCTTGCAGTGTTTTGCGCACAACGTAAGTTCCCCGAGAACTAGTTGGAGGTAAAGCGGATGGAATCGATGCAGGGATCCGTGTTTTCGTCTGCGTCTGAACAGTCGGGATAATATAAATAAAACACGCAACGAGACACAGCAGTCGATCGCAGACGATTAGGAAAAGTTACCTTTTCACGCCCCGAGTCTGAATCCCCCCCCCCTCCAAAGTTTGAGCCTTCAATTTGAAGACTTGGAAATTATTCTGGTTGTTTCTCGCGAGCTCGGGGAGTTTAATAAGAAACCGCGGCACCAACTGTACTCAAACCAAAATAAGAAATCCAAATCATTTCCGCCTCCCGAGTCTCAAATGACTTCCAGTTTATTATTGATTTCAGGAAAAAAAAAAAAAACCTGAGTTGTAACAGCTCAGGCTGTTGTCGCCGCCGCCGCCGCCGCCACTTCATTTGCTGCGTTTGTGTTTGGTGGTGCGAGGAGAAAGGAAAGAGGTGGAGGGAAAGTATAACGTGGACAGGAGAGGTGGAGGGAGGACGGAGGCTGGAGGGCAGGGGGGAGGGGGGGC
>JAUESF010000047.1:1846101-1863076 GCA_032274765.1 Malacoctenus tetranemus
GAGGTGGAGGGAAAGTATAACGTGGACAGGAGAGGTGGAGGGAGGACGGAGGCTGGAGGGCAGGGGGGAGGGGGGGCTGTAATCTTGGTGAGTAGGGTGACACGGGGCGGCTGCAGCTGCCAGATGGTGCTTTAGAAGGCTTAGCGGAGGCAGCTTTGGGTCTCCGCTCCCAAAGATCTACAAACCGACTCCAATTCCTCTCTTCTCACACAAATGGCAGCAAAACACTTCCTGCTCTCCCGTCCCGTTCACACGGGCCCCACATCAGACACGGGAGCTGTGATGTCGCGTTTAATACTAAATGTAACCTAAATAGGCCTGGCAATGTAGGGCAAGGGCCGCGCTATACTTGGCCGCCTCGCCAAGAGTTCAAAAACATCAAATGGGGCCTGTGGGGAGCGGTGGGGGGGAGCTGAGGGAGGGGCCATTACAGCTCCAGATGACAGTCGTGACAGTGTTGAACATCCTCTGCCCCGGGGTTCCTCGGGGACTTAGCCCTCCAAAAAAGACACTTGCGGGAAAAAAAAAGTGGCTTATGAGATATTTTTCCTGGAATCATCAGCTTTGGCTCGCGTAATCCAGATGTGGGGGAAAAGCGTTTTGCAGCCGGCAGAGCGTTTACCAGGAAGCGTAACAGGTAACAGGTATTTGGGCCAGGCATTAAAAATGCATGACTGTGGGTGAGATGGACCTAAAAACAGCGCAGATATAAAGTATTTATGATAATTTAGGCATTTAAAGCCAAGTCCTATTAATGAAATTGAGAAAAGACAATTCGAATGTGTCTCCCACACACACACACACACACACACACACACACACACACAGTAATGGCCGCGGTGTGTAATGACTGAGCTGTCGTGATGGTGCAGTTCTCTCTGGAAGGGATATTAACAAGTGCATATAAAGCAGTTTGAATGAAAAATGAATAATGTGTGCTAAATAATCTTGTCGGCGAAGGCTCGTCACGCTCATTAAAATGTTCTACTTCCTGTCTTGATGGCTGTGGCAGATGTTGGGCGCTACCTGTACACGGTGTTTGTGTCGCGGACAGAGAACAGCTCAGAGACACAGACAGAAACACTCTCCCAACACGCATTATTCCAGGAAGCGGCTGCTTGTCTGGCTTTTTTTTCTCGTGGAGCCAGCCGGGGTTATTTCAGTCCGTGTTTCTCATTCTAGAAAAATGTTAAATTTTGAGATTGTTGTTGTGGGAAAAAAAAGAAACAGAGTGTGTGTGATCGAAAAAAAGGCCTTCTGTGGCCATATGCAGAAACCAACTGGCCAGCATGTATCAAGGCTTTATTTCTCCAACTAATCCTGTTTTATTTCACTCATTTAGCAGCAATAGAAGCTGTTTTGTTTCACAGGGGTGGTCTGCTTTACTCCAGCCGGCTGTATTTCTCAATAAAGTACACAGTCAGCCAACAGCAGATTGTAACGGAGAGCCAGTTCAAACTCCTGCATTGTGGTGACGATGTCACAAGTCCACAGACGCTTCATTAAAAAGGGAAAAACAGACACGATGGAGATGAGACGAGCACTCGGCGCTCCGATGACGACGGACAAAAAGAGGAGAACTTTTGGTTCAACAAAGCGACAGCTGCTGCTCACCGTAAAAATACGATTCACGGTGAAAATGAGGCAAAATTTGACTGTTTATTCAAGAATTCCTATCAAGAAAATTGCGATATTTTCCGGTTTATTTCAAATTGTTTTATTTCGGCGATTCCGACCTTCCAGCTTTGTGCTCCGATGAAGCTTTTCATGTTCTCCCAACATGTTTCACCTAAATTGTCCATTTGTGTGAGTTTTTTTGTGTGTCAGTGTGCGTTCAGTTGTTTGCTGCTTTCACTGAGCTGAGATTTGCTTCACAGCGAAACTTTAGTCTGGAAACAGAAGGACAGACGGATGCAGAGCGAAGCTCCTCCGAGCTCCGCGTCGGAAGCGAAACGGCGCATAAAACCACAGTCATCCTCTAGCCCAGCGTTCAGCAGCTCGAGCCTCCTCTTCCTCACTGCGGGTGTTTGCTCACACACACCCCCTCTCCCACCTTCCTCTCTGCGCGCTTCATTATTGTGCCCAGCACTCTATAGCACCGAGTTAATTTCACTTATTACAGGGAGGCCGTATAAAATCCATAGAGCCTGACCTCGACAATATCTAACCTGCCTGTCTGACGAAGAATGTGGCTGTTTTAGAGAACATTTAACACTCCTGTTGGACCCAGCCCAGCGAAAAAGCACATCCTCCACCCCACTCTAAAAATAAAAGATTAATAATTTCCCCCAGGATAGCTTTTCATCTATCTCGCCTCTTAATTGACTTGCATTAAATTGCCACAAAGTTTATTCCACCGCTGTGCTCGGATGAAATAAATAATTAACCCCATAAAAAGGTCAGACAACTGGAATTAGAACTAACTGGTTTTCCTCTTCTTTTCTTTTCGTGGTAATGAGATGGGAGCCCACCCCGGCTGACCAAGCCCACCCCTCCGCAATAATTCGTCTTTGTCTTCCTCGGGAGTTCCTGACCAGAGATAAGGCATTATCTCATCACACATCATAAGTTCCAATATGGCTCCCTTCACTGGGCGGGACGCTGATGAAGCCAGCATGAAGGATGGGATTATCGATAATAACAATAGTGAAACGCACGACGACGGGGACTAATATTACTAATGATCATAGCAGTGACGACGATGATGATGATGATGATGAGGCCGGGAGAGATGCTTTGAGATTAGCTGGTGCCCGTTGCGATTGGGGATGGCAGCGGCAACGCCGATAGCATCAGTAATAACAGTGATAACAATGATGATGAAAACAGCCGCGATGGCGGCAGAAACACTGATAATTACATTGATGACAGTCGGCTCCGAGACGGCAATTAGAATAAAAAACAGCCATTGATTCATCGGCGCAGACCCGGGGATAAGCGGTCGGGACTTCCATTTAACAAAGTGACGCAATCATGTTGTCCAATTAGAGCCAGAGCGAAACAAATGAAGAAACGGAGTGCTCAAAGAGCCCTCCTCTCTCATATGGAGCCCAGTCGATTTTCATACGCAGCCTGATAATTCGCAGCCATGCATCATCCACATTTTTTTTTCTCCCCCCCCGCCGCCCCCCCCAACCAGAAAAGCCTGGCTGGGGTTGTCGGCGCCGAGCCTGTCGGGCGCAGACGCGGCGCGCATATCTATGTGCATATTTGTGTAATTGCTTGTTTGTACCCCCATCTTCAAAAAACAACTTGGGAGCAACCGCGCGATCATGTTTAGGCTGCAGGTGATTCTGAAAGTAGCATTTCCCTGGAGAAGGAGCGCGGCACCTCCCGAGCGTTGCTCCCCGGCTCTGCAGCGAGAGGCTTACCATCACTCAAACTCTTCACTGCAGGGGCCCGCGCTCCAATCACAGCTCTTTTTTTTTTTTTAACCGAACGCACGCTTCTTTGAGTCTGTTTAAATGATCTGTTTAAAACTTATAATTAATCAGCTGATGCTTCACAGACACCAGCCGCCCTCGCCAAAAACTTTCCTTTTTTTTTGATGTTAATGAAATTTGGCAGTTCTGCAGGAAAAGGCGAAAAAAAAAGGAGGCCACAGCGCGTACTTGGCTGAACGTAGCATGTAGCCGGGTAGCAGCTAGCTGAGCTCAGCTCGTCCCTCCTGAGAGCGCAGCGAGCGTCCTGATCCCTCCTGACCTTGTCACTGCTGCAGGGCGCCCGGTCGTTACCGTCCCCGCCGTGCAGGAGCGCGGGGGCGCGCGCTGTCGCACGTCACACGTGTGTGTGTGTGTGTGAGTGTGTGTGTGTACGAATGCATAAGTATGCACAGAAGTGTCAGGCGGAGCTCCGGAGCATGCTCACTGCTGCATAATGTGAGCCACTAGCCGCGGCGCGCCGCGTGAGTTATCGGTCTGAGAGGATATTTGCATCCGGCAGAAAAGAGGGCGTGACAAGGTGTTCCGAGACTCGGGAGGTGCAACGCCACAATGGCCATTACGGTGATTAGTGGAGCACATTCATCTTTTACAAGCCTGGCGACTCTCCCGCGTCTTCAGCCTCGCTCCCCCCCCCCCCGTTTTCTGCGCTCGCCTACGATCGCGCATCTCCCTCAACCCCAAAACAATCACAACGAGCACACATGGCGCATGAAGGAAGAGTTTCGCTTGCGCACGCATACATACGCTATATTCCCTCCGACTCTGACACTGAAAAAAAGACAGGAGAAAGTGCCTGGGCTTGACAGCAAACAAACCGTCATGAAGAGATTCCTGGCAGGCTAAAGAGAGAGCCGTATCAAAGCTACAGGAATGCACCACCAGCAGCAGAGAGAGAGAGAGGGAGAGAGAGAGAGAGAGAGAGAGAGAGAGAGTAAGCGCAGTCTTGTAGCTAGCAGACCTGAGCTGCTGGTAATTAGAATGGGCTCTGAGGAGAGACAGGCAGTGGAATGAATGCAAATGAATTCACTGGCTCCGGCACCGGGCTCCACAACCTTACTTTTCATATATAGCAAAGCCGGCGCAGACACGAAGCTGCTGGCACAAACAGGGGGAAGGTTACACGGTAAACACTGAATGGCACGACGGTGGACACGCACGTGCCAACGTGTCCTGACGTGCATGAGCGCGTGCGTCAAGACGTTGGGAATGCGGTGCCTTGAAATGAGTATATAACAAGGAAGCGGGCACGGATGCATGTAAACAAACACACACATACACACACACACGAGCGTGTTACACTAATCCCTGTAAATGCCACAGTGTCGCCCGTGAAAAAAGCGAAAGAGGGGTGAAACTGCGTGTTGCAGGCAGGCGAGCATCCACAGCATGTCCCACAGCAGAATAAACAAACCCTCCTTAATTGGTGTCGATTTGGAACGGAGTGATGATTCATCATGCAGAACTCCCCAGTAGGGTATTGGAAAGCCAATCATTTCTAATCCATATGACCTTGACAGAGGGCCAGAGCGAGACCGCCACCGCCACCGACGCACGGCGCGCGCAGTGTCCGACGGACAAAGTCGAGGCATTGTGACTGACTTTACAACTCGTCGGGATTGTAATGCAGCAAAGTCAGATCACTTCGCTGATTACTCCATCACAGCCAGTGGCAAATCTTTATGAAGCACTCAATTCTCCACAGCAGTCATAAATCAGGGTACTATAAGCTTTCCATCTCGCTGATGGCACACCAGAGACACTATTTCCATATCACGCTGCTCCGAGTCAATAATTCCTATTCCCAATACATCTACTCTTCACTTAAAAAAGTCCACTGGTAGTACCTGAGCTCACCTCCGGATCCCCTGTGGGTTGCCATGTGAAACTTTGATCAGTAACTCCGCGGCTCCTCTCAAGGAGAAGCAGGTCGTCTGTGAAGGGGTCCTGCACTTTGCTAGCGAGCGCGGTGAATGGGTCTAATTAACACATCTCCCTTCCTATCTTAACCAGGCATCCAGGGCCAACCGGAGTCTTATTATAGAGTAGATTATGCATGTAATGTCCCCACTGAGATTATTGCGCGGAGAAGCCGTCGGAGAGGTGTGCTTATGCGGCGCCGCGCGCAGGAGGACGGATCGGTGTGAATGTGGGAAGACGGGAGCAGCAGCCGGAAGAACGAGGGGCCGCTTGGTATTCCGACCGGAACGCGTAATAGATGGTGGAGGGAGATAAAGACACAAAGAGGACGCGCAGGAGAGGGAGGGGGGAGGGGGGAGGGGGGCGCCGGCGAGGGGGGGGGAAAGAGACGCGGCTCCTCCAGCACCACCTGCAGACTCGACTGGCGGCCATCTTGCGGTCAATGAGGTGATGGCGGCCACCGCCCCGGGTCAGCATTAACACGGGCCAATGACAAGTCGGCACTTGCCCTCTACTGCAACAACATCTTGCCGTTCCGCTTCGCGGGCCGCACCTATCACACCAATCACAGCGTGCGCACGTGCATGCGCTTTCACACTCTTCCAACACTCGCTCGCGGCCTGTCTCCTCCTCTTGCTTCTTTAAAATAACACTCGCACAAACACACACACACACACACACACACATAGGCTACATACACACACCTGGAGAAACTTAACAAATGTGGGAACAGATGCCCCGCATCAGACTGCAGTTGCCCTCTGCTCCCAGCGTGTCTCCAGAGAGACAGAGGAATACCAGTAACGAAGATAAGACGCTGCAGTCCGCGGCTGTGTCGACGTATGCTGACGCGAACCACACACACACACACACACACACACACACACACACACACACACACACACACACACACACACACAAACAGACACGTCCACACAAATTTTGGAGTCATTTGTTTGTGTCCGTCTCACTGTAAAGATACAGAGCTGCAATCAGAGTAAATGTAGCACCGCCTTTTTTATCTCTGTTTGCGCAGGATCCACCTCAGTGAAAAACACTTCCAACCAAGCTAGCCTGCTTGGGGAGGGGGGACATGATCACCCTCCATCACTGCTGCCATGACCCTCCTCTCATTTACTTAAACAGGCGCCGCTGACTTGCCACCGACAAACCGAACGACAGCTGTCAGCTGTTCGCGCCGTCTGATTGGTCGAAGGTTTGCAGAGAGACACATCAAGTCTTCTGCTCTGCAATTCTTTTGTGCCTCAGGCAGTGTGTTTGTAGATGCTCCTGCTGCAAGTTTACAATAAATACAGGCTTCACAGGTCCGCATGAAGTATATATATCAAGCAGAGGGTGGTTCGCGTGTGTATTCTTTCAAAAATACTCAGGTGCGACTTCAGTGTAGCTGCGTGTTGTTTTTAACTTAGTGCACATGCTGTGGTTGAGTTGCAGTGAAATGAAATCCAAGAAAAAATCAATACTTGTATCCTCAAAAAGTACATTTAGAAGTATTACAGCACTTGGTACATAAGCAGATAACAAATTAAACTCGACCTTTGCAACACCAGGAAGTACAGAAGCGCCCGGAGCCAAGAAGCACGCCGGGGACCAGAGGTGGCGCTGGACTCGCTCCTCTTTTTGCCTCAAAGCGACTTAAAAAAAAAAAAAAAAAGTTCTGTCAAAATACTTTAGTTTGGTGTCATGACACAGTAACAGTATGAGACAGTTGGACAGTTTGCAAAGCCAGATATCGTCGAGCGTGTTTGCACAATATATTGTGACGCGCTGTCACACTGTAACATGAAGAACGTGTCACAGCATAATGTGAAAACCTTCAAACTGTTCCAACACACAACCGCGCTCCATTGTTCGACTTTATATATAACTGCATGCTGATTCCTTCTCTTTAGAAAACATCTCGTCGAAACCGCGTTGACATTTTAAAGTTTGACGGCGTATCGGGAAATAGTTCCTCGCAGCACGCGGCGGAGTCGTGGTTGGCGCTCCAGCTGGGCTTCCTCCCACCATCCACCCGTGTGCACATAAGGTCATTCGGTGACGGTGAATTATCCATACGTGTGTGCACATGAGTGTGCGTCTGAGCGCGTGTGTGTGTCAGTGTTGCCGCCCCGTGATGGACTCGGCGACCTGTTGGAGGTGTGTGTTCACCTTCGTCCCGCTGGCTGCTGGGATTCTCTCCGACACCCTGCGAGCTCGGCTTGGGAAAGCGGCTCCCCAGATGAATGGATGCATAAAAATTTCATGCAATAATGAGACACTGAGATGTCTTCCTGGTAGCACTATACTGAGGTACTACATGCATATTTTACTTTTTCCTTTTAACCTCCATAATCCGATCCGTCAAAAGCCTTCACTCCGTTCATTGTTAAAAGACTTCAGTGTATTGTAGCCCCGAAGCTAAAATGATCCCCTTTAATTTGATGGCGTGACTGAGGAAGTAATTCAGGTTTCTACGTGTTGCGTCTAATCGGGTGATACGAGTTCATTCATCTCTACAAACAGGATTTTGATCATTTCAAACTTAAGATGCTCCAGTTGCAACATCTCATTGAGATTGTAGGAACAAAACTGGAAACCAGGAGGATTTTGATCGAACGCATGTGATTGGCAGGTTCAGCAGTGGGACTAAATAAGCATCTCCAGAGAGGACACAGACAAACACTCACACACACACAATCGTCAATTAGTGGCTTGTGAGGTCGATGCTTTTGGCCGCCAATTAAGTCGCAGCTTTTCATCTGATCATTGGTGGATCACACATGTAATCACTTAGCTCTCCAGACACAGCGCGGTCCAGGGAGCCTGGCTGAGGATGTACCCGACAGGATCAAGAGTTCCCGCTCTACTTTCAGTAATGAACTGACCGACATCAATGATTCATCCCCGATGGTGGCGACTCGTCCCCCCCCCCCCATTTCTCCCTGACGTGGCCTGAATCTCCCTTTGCTTTACATGATTAAAGATACGTCAGCGTGTGAAACTACAACCCCCAGACTCCAAACATCGCAACACCAGCGGTCACACGTCCCAAAGTCTGCTTCTCGCAGACGGTGGCGCACAAATACCTGCCTCTGCAAACTTGTCAAGAATATGCAGACGTGTCACAATGTGTTATGCAAATGTAAGATGAAACCATGCATAGCAATGTGAAAATTAGGAGATAGGTCAATACACTATCACAGAGCGACAGCTAAGTATGCACTTAGACATAGCCAGGTAGAAGGATGTTTAGATAGCCATTAGCGAACAACACTTATGACTATTCAGGAGCCACTTACAGGACACACACTTGGAGACACTTACAGCTATTAGCAGCCATTATCATCCATGTATAATCATGTGGAATGATGTGCGAGGGGTCCTCGTCTGCAGCGGGGAACAGTGAGTACCCAGAGAACGAAAAATCCATCTACAAGATGATTATTCTGCAGCAGCGGAGCACAGGGCACAATACAGGTGTTTACACAGCCAACAAATGGCAGTGTGTTTCAGTCTCACACATGCACGCAGACACACATGCGCTGTCACTAACACTGGGATACAACAAGAGCCATGAAGCCCACCACCAGTCCTCAGTGGGGAGAGGCATAAAAACGTGGACGCGTCGGCCTGGTGTGATCGCGCCGACCACCCGCGGTGACGCCGTGACCTTGCCGCCCTTCGTCGAACCTGCCTCCCTTTTTTTTCCCGTCTACAACTGCGACTAAAAGGGCCACTAACCTGTGACACAATCACGTAAAAAAAGAGAGAGGGAGAGACAGCGACTAGAAAAGACCGTCGGTGACCCCTTTCTAAAAGGGTCAGCCGCTCCAAGGCTATAAAGTCTTGAAATGCAAAAGATAATATTCTGCCACGGCCGCGACGGAGAAGACAGCGACGAATTGAGCACGAGAAGGGGGAGGGGGGGGGGGCTCAGACAGGACCCCGGCCTTAATGTCGTTTGGAATTGTAAGTGTTGGTCTTTAATAAAAGCCCAGAGTATTTGGTCAGGCTAATAGACTGGGCTCTCTAAATCCTGCCTGCCATGCATTATTCAACAGCCATTAGCTATCGCCTCATCTGGGAGGCTGTATGAGTCCCATCATCGGCTGGAACCTAGGCTACGCACTCTGGAGGTGTGTGTGTGTGTTGGGGGGGGGGGGGTGGCGGGCTGGCCAGGGGAGAAAGAGAGAGGGAGAGAAGGACATGCAAATACAGGCGCGGGAGGGAAGGGAGCGACGGCTGGGCGGCGGGGAATCAAAGAGGGGGGCTGACGAAAGATGGGCGTGATGTGGCATAGGTGAGGGTCTGTGATATGGAAATGAAGGAATGGAGATGAAGAAATGCCTGCATGAAAGCCAGAGGTCACGCGGTAGACATATGAAAATGGAGCAAAGGTTGGCGGAGGGAAGGGGCGGAGGGGGAGGCGGCCGACGGGAGGCGGCAAGAAATGAGCCAGATGCATCGGGGGGGGATGGAAGTGGGGGGTGGGAGGTGGGGTGGGGTGTGGTTTGGGGGGGGAGTCGCGGGTCACGGGGAGGCGATGGCGAGCGGTGGAAATTGAAAGAGGGATGCCAGTCTGAAGTGGCATTTTCTCCCGGCCAGGAACAGAAATGTCAGAAGCTTCCTTCCGTTCCCCTCTCAACCTTTTCTTCTTTCAAACCCCATCACCACCTCTCCACCCCAACCTCCTCCTCCACCTCCCCGTGCTCCTTCCACTCCACCTCCCGCCGCCCCCCCCCCCTCCTCAATCTGCCGGCCGCTCTCCGTCTCCCCAGAGGAGCGCCAGCGGTAATTTTGCTTACAGAGTCGGGAGAAGGCCACGGAACACATGGAGATGCAGGCTGCTCAGTTACCACGATATCGCCGGCCAACAGGAATGGCGCCAAGACCCGGGACGCGCGCGCAGGCGCCGCCCGCATGTGCTCGGGTGTGTGCGGGGGTTGAACGCGGGCACGTGCGCTCCTGAGTGCATCTACACGTCTGGGTAATGGGTGTTTAGCGGGCCTGCCAGACTTGTCCCAGCCACCGCTCTCCCAGACTACCAGGTTCTCCTGACCCTCTGCGGCAGCCCAAGGACACACTCCTGTCTCTCTAATTAAAACACAACCCTGACACACATCGCACGCACACACACACACGCCCGCGCGCACATGCACACACACACACACACCCTGCAGGTCTGCAGCTTAAAATAACCTTAAAAGGAACAAGCAGAGCCATCATCCCCTGCACTCAACACCTCTTCAAAATCCACTCAGCGTTTTCTCACCAGGCTGCTCCCAGGCTTCACTTCTGCCTCAATCTGTGGGAAGATTTGCAACAACAAACAGCATCTTCAGAATGCACCACTCGCTTATTGCCAGAGTCATCACAGGAGCGGCATTTATTACCGCGCGGCCTCCATAGGAACCACGGCGCCGCGACACTGTCGCGTCGTACTTGCCGATAATTGACTGCAGAAGAACAAGCCACATCACAAAAGCCACGACGGAGTCTCGGGGAAACAGTCGTTGACGTTGTGGTCGAGAAGGAAAGTCTCAGCACGTCGAGTGTAAAACGTTTGCACATTTCGAAGTCAGAACACTCGTAAATACTCGGTGGTTTCGCATTTTGTGAAGGTGTCTCGTGATCCTAATCGGCTTGAATGTGTGTGAGCAGGTGGAGGTTTTGCAGGGCTCCGCGGCGTTCGGCTGTTGCGTTGCGTTTCCTCTCGCCCTGAAAACATTTGGACTATTTCAGAGACTTGAAGCTCGGTTGTGGCAGCTGGGATGCAGGTAGAGCGACACTGACCCAACATTGAAAACGGTGACCCGGCGCACCGAGCTGGAGGAGCGACCAGAAAAAAATGGAGGCGTGCGATTCTTTGCGTTATGACTGGGTTTTTTTTATGCAGGCGGCGACCTCCACAGTGATAAATAAATGTGCGTTCTTTGGGCAGAAGTGGTGTTCAGGACCTCTATTTTTCAACACTTTAACTCACCTTCATTAATTTTTAGTGCATTTGCAAAGACTCCAGTGATAAAATTTGCTGGCAGCTCCCTCAGATGACCTTCAAATTCCTTGGAAGCCAAAGATCTAATGAGAGACGCTGAAATGATGAAACGATTAGCTGGAGCTCAGATTTCTTCCTATTTGTGAAATCTTTGTCAGAAAACAGGAAGAAATCTTGAAGGTTTTTGTGCAGTGTAAAACTGTGAGGCATGATTGTTCGCGCTTCACCTTTGCTGCAAGGCTATTAGCATCAGCTAAGTTCATTAGCATATAACAAGCAAATGTAGCAAAGTGCTTAGTCTGCGTCTTTTTCACAGTTTTACTGTGACATGGGTGTAATTCTCAACCAAACTTGGAAAGAAACTCGAGCTGCATATTTTTAGTCTTGATTGAAATCAAACGGCGAATGGAAAAAATACAACTTAGAGTGTTTTATTGGATACCTGAGAAAATGTATTTTAGTTCCAATTAAGCTGATGCAACAGACGCTTCACCCACTGACAACAAAGTCATGATGTGTTGTTTAAAACTGTATGTTTATCCGTTCAGCCTTCGACTGAAAACAGTTGAAAAATCTTGCTTCGCCTGTCAACAACTGCTGTGCGATTAAAATGCAGTTAATGGCATTTAACTACAAGGCTCTCAATTAATTAGGTTAATCTTTTTAATCAAGTCCCACAAACATCGTCAAACAATTACAGTCTGACTGGTGAACAGTGACTACTGATGGATCGGTGCGGTGTTTTTTTTTTACCTCCGGCGGGAGTTTTAGAGTGCACGCACGGACATTACGCTTGATCTGCAGCGGTGAGACAGCCTCTTCACTTCATCTCTAACAGACAATTTAGCATGTTTACCTCCTCGTTAAGCGCATGAGAGACCCTGATGGAGAAATCCCAGGGAGGCTCCGGCGTCCTGTCACTGCAGGTTACTACTGCAGCATGATTTAATGGAACTGTCTGTCAGAGGGCTGAACAACAGTCTGTCAACCAGCAAGCAGAGACAACACACACACACGCGCACACACACAGGAACTCACAAGCCCATGCACGCAATCAAAAAAAAAAAAGAGGGAAAAAAAACATTTGATGGTGACGGACTGTCAGAAAAAACTCCCCCCTCGCTCCCTCCTGCTTTCGCTGTGCGGTTTTCCCTCCTGAACACACAAACACAACACGCGAGCTCACGCAATCGAAACACAAAAGCACATATGTCCAAAAAAAAAAAAAAAAAAGGGTTCTGGCAAGAGGCGAGACAGGTGGAGACGAGCACAGAAGTGCTCCGAGCCGCAGTCACAGGAATCAGCGGTTAGAAAAACACACATCACCGGCAGCCCCCCCACCAGGAGGGGAGACGAGTGCCAGGAATACGCGCGCTGCATCAAGCGGCACAGGTGTTATCGGAGCGCTTTGGAGGAGATCCCACCAAACACAGAGTACAACTGTCAACTCCACAGAAGTGGCGGTGTGGAAATCAACCCAAACAAATGTAATGAATGGTTCACAGAGTCTTTAGCAGATTAGGAGGGG
The DNA here is from genome assembly GCA_032274765.1 of Malacoctenus tetranemus. Lineage (NCBI taxonomy): Eukaryota > Metazoa > Chordata > Actinopteri > Blenniiformes > Labrisomidae > Malacoctenus > Malacoctenus tetranemus. Next base: position 1,858,988 of record JAUESF010000047.1, read on the forward strand.
GGGGGGAGAAAGTCTTTGCATGATGGGGACCCAAATCCAAAGCTCATTACATGTGGCACCGCATTAGGAAGCGCACACAAGCCAGTATACAGCTCTATCCCCCCCCTCCCCAGCTCAAGTCTGATTTCCATCCTGCCGCCATCCAGTGAATGAGGTAGAGAGCAATCACATCAGCCAGGCATCGGGCATCTGCTATGAAAGCCTTTCTTTATTGTATATTTCCACCATCATCCCAAACTAGCAGGACAGAGAGCGCTGATTAGCATCAAAGCCTTTGATTGCCCCACTCAACAATCAGTGCTGCTCTCCTGTGTGATGCCTGCTGTGACACATCACGCTCTGTGTGTGTGTGTGTGTGTGTGTGTGTGTGTGTGTGTGTGTGTGTGTGTGTGTGTGTGAGAGAGAGAGACATGGGAAGAGACACAGTGGGAGAGAGGAAGAGAGAGAGAGAGCGTGTGACAGGTGAGAGAGGGAGGACATGAAAAGTCGTGCGAGTTCCATTAAAATGACTCCTCTATATGCAGGAACATATGTGCATGTGCATGAGCCCACGCGCACCGGGGCCTTAATGCTGGGAGATGAACCAAAATGGGCTTCTAATATGACCGGGCCTTGAAGCTCCGCTTTTGATGCTGCACAATGCGGCACAATTCTCTCGTCTGGGCAATTCACTCTGAAAAACCAGCCCTGCTTCTTTAAAGATACCTCTCTCTCTCTGTGGCTAAATATGATTAGCTGCAGAGGACATTGTAGCTCTCTCCACAGCTAATACATTTAGTATGGATTGTCTGAGGGGGCAAGGATACAGCTAGCAGAGGGGGGGATCAATATCCTAAGTCAGAGTCTGTCTGGAGAAGAGGAACCATGCTGGGAGATGGTTAACTGTTCTAAAGCAGCGAGTGCTGTCTGGAAGCACCGAATGCCGGGAATCTCACGATATTGAACACTTCTTCAAAAGGTAATGCTTAATGCTCAAGCTGGGCGATAGGTTATGCTGAGTGCCTGCATCAAGCCGGGAGCTTGTTGAAGATTTGTTGTGGGAATCTCCGAGGACGGGAGATTATATAAGGCAAATCTGGATGATTCCTTATAGTCTATAGTGCACCACTTAAGACCAAGGGGGGCCCCATAGGGCCCTGCCTCCATAGGGCTGATGTCAAAGTGGTGCTCGAAATAGAGAATAGGGCGTCCTTTGAGATAGAGGGGAAAAAGGACCCAGATTTAAGTGGCTTCATTTGCATGCGTGAATCCCTCACTTAAGCCCATTCGAGTCGCACACACCAGCGGCCGCAGACACAGAGCGCACATGCGCGCAAGGCTTCACTCAAATTCTCCAGCACCCATGCTTAGCAAGGCTCACTCTACACCCTCCCCATCGCTTTTTTTTTTTTTTTTTTTACCTCGAGTCAGAGGACATTAGCACTGCATCTATTTCTGGAGGCCCATTAAGGCCGTAAAACATTTAAGATCCACGCAGAGTGATTCCGAGTGTCAGAATGACCCGTTCCCTCCCCATTTCTCCCGCTCATGTGAAAAAAAGCTGACACGAAGCTTGTGACAGAAACATGTATTCGGTGCCGCTCCAGATTCGGCTGAGTGGGCCGGCGCGGGCAGGGGGTGGGGGGGCGGGGCGGGGCGGGTGGAGAAGAGTTAGGCGTAGAAGTGGCGGCGGCGGTGGGGGGATTTGCAGTCGTTCACTCGCCAAATGGCTCCATTTTGCTGAAATGTGAAGCCTGCACTTTCCTGACACACTATAATAAATCTATCAATTGTGTGCGGGGAGTGTACACGTGCGCATCGGCGTGGGCGTGCAGCGTGCATGAAGAGGAAATTGGCGGCGTCTAAACAGGAAATATACCCTTCCCCTCTCCTCGGCGGGACGTGACAGTCGCAGCAACAGTTAACGGCTCCACTCAGCATAACGCAGGCTGGCATGTGCCTGATAATGGAAACGCATCGCAGCATCGGGAGACGAACGAACGCACGCTCGCAAGGACACATGTGGCCCCTCAAACACATGTGCGCACGCTGGCAGGGGGGAAGGCTAATGTGAAATGAGTAGACAACCTTGTCTGGCTCCCATCTTAAATCTATACATGAATACATCATCTGCTGTCCGGCGAGGGGCTCAATCCATGAAAGCAGCAGTGCTAGGCTACTTTAATGTGAAATGACAGGCTTCTAGGCAGCTCTTAGAAGCCTAACAAGCCTGAATAGTCACTATTTCCAGAGGGGGAAGCAGAGGATGCTAGAAGAAGAATGGTGTGTGTTTGTGCGTGTGTGTGTGTGTGTGTATATATTTATAGTTTATTATTCATCCCAGCTCCGAACCCCCCCCACACACACACACACACCCTCAAGTCTGTGTCTCACCTGCGTCCCATCCAGTCACATAAACACAGCGCATGTCAGACGCTTTGTGTGCTCTGCCAAGCAATTACTTATTGCCATAACATCTTTGTGCAATCACAACTCCCGTCGCATTTCCATGTCTGCGTATTGTGACCTTGGAGCCCCGCGAAGCTAAATTGACTGTGAAAACGTTGGCTGAATCATTCGTTTTAACTTTTATAAACACAAAGAAGAGTCCTCCCAATTTCTGTTTTTATAGTTTCTATACCTCTGAAAAACAAGGTCGTGGTGTTGTGTGATCAGAATAGATTATAATTTTGTTTTGCCAGCGTCCTGCTAATGATCAATAAGAAGAATAAGAGCATGAGTGACAATAAATGCAATTAGGAACCATTTGAAGGAGGCGTTTGCGTTTGTTGCGTTGTCTATCTGCCACGGAAACACTTGATGGAGCGCCAAACGACTACAAGTGCGTGTTGATTTGTGATAATTGGAGACATTTTATCAGAAAGGTGTCAGAAAAATATCGGCTGCAGTCAGATCTGGCAAGAAGAATAAAGAAAGACGAAAAGGTGAGACGACAGTGTGACCTGAGCAGAAATAAACGATGAGATCAGCTTCCAAACTTGCAAAAACTCCACGAGATCTGGGTTTAAGTGTCATCATATATAATGACACACAGTCAAACAGAAAGATGATCTGGAGTCTGTCCATAAATTATTATTTCGAAAGGTCTTGGTCTTCGATTGTCTGATACGTTGGCCCGAAAAAAACACTGAAAACCATATTTGTTTGATAACCTGATTTCTGCTGTCGGGGTTGATTCTCCTCTCGGTGTCTCCAACAGAAAGTGGCGTGTTTCAGTGGCATCCCAGAAGTAGCTCGGTGCCCCCCAACCCCCCCTGCGCCCCCCCACCTCCACCCCCTCCACCGCCACCTCCCCCCCCGCCCCCTCACACAAGATGCGCCGCGAGTCTTTTTCTGATTGAAGTCGCGTCATGCTGCGCGGAGCCGAATCTGGTAATCTTTCAAAATAAAAGGCCCCGCGCCGAACACACGCACAATTGTGAATCAGCTCGACAAGGCTGGAATGAAAACATCAGAGGAGAAAAAAAAAAAAAGCGCGTTTGGAAGTGAAACAGTTTTTCGCCGCGTAGCCTACTTAGCCATGGTGGGAGAACAAAACGCGACAAAAAGAAAAAACAGCAGCGAGTTCGCGAGTCACGCCGACGATTCGCTTCTGAAACACTCTCGGTGGGAATTTCGAGGCGGCGCCGCCGCGTTGCGTTCCTGTACCCGGTGGATCTCCGGCGAAGCCCCCCCCCCTCCCCCCGCCTTGTACATCCATTCATTAAAACCGTCTCACAATGAAATGCAACAACCGATCGTTTCATCTCTCAATCGCACAACGTCGAACATCCAACCTTTGGTTTACTGGCACTCCTCCCTGTTCCCACTAAATCACTGATACTAACCACTTTATGGCTTTACGTGATCACTTTAAGTGCCGAGTGAAAGATGCCGAACGCGTCATTTGCGGAGACTTGTTGGTCTCCTTCCGTAACGACGGACAGCCCGCGTCACCGTCCAGATTTCTGATTTATTCGAAGCGCAAAACATCCAAACGAGGCTCGAGTCGGCGCCGAGCTGCGGCTGCACTCTGCTCCTGCTGCTCCTCGCCGCCGAGCGCGGCGACACTGGCTGCGAACGGTTCAGCTCCGGAGCCCTGAAATTCAT
>JAUESF010000047.1:1884418-1899596 GCA_032274765.1 Malacoctenus tetranemus
CAAAAAAACACAAAATGTTTTCTACAACGTCGAGCAGATCAAAGGAACGCACCGTTACTTTAATGGTTCTTTTGTGTTTGGCTTTGCTGTGACGTTTTAGCAAATCAGATCAGAGTTCAACAATAAAGCATTTTTATGTTTTTGAATAATTTTAACAACATCACCTTTCACATACGACTGAGAAATCACATTATAATACTTCTATTGTTGATATATTTACAACAAAACAAAGGTTTTGTAGGCTGATCCTTAATCAGTAATAACACTGTTTGATTGGATCTCGTCTGTTGAACTTCTTTACATTTATTAGATTGATTTTAGGACAGATTAAATAATCCTCCACTCGTGCTCACGCGTTCTTCGATGGTCCTTTGCTGCTTTTGCAGCTCAGACCTGCACCGACAGCTTCCTTCATCCAGACTGACTGTTTGGTTCCACAGATGATATAAAAAGCGTTGACACATTAGCCTCAGAACAGCTGGAGGGTTGATTCCAACGCACCTGGTTGTCCACATACTTTTGGCCATATGTTGCACTGAGATTTCTCTGTATGTGTGTGTGCGTGCGCGTATGTGTGTGCGTGTCTGTCAGCGGTAAACTCTACCTGAACTACGCTTTGTCTTTCTACTGCCAATCTCCTCTGTTCTTTGGATGTACCGTCGCCGGTGAGGGGTGTTGATGTTTTCCTCAGTTTGTCAGCAGGTCTGACTGGAGCTCAAGACTGCCTGCAGCTCTCCTCAAGGGAGGTGTCGCAGTTGGACATGAACCCCCCCACCTCCCCTCCCCTACACACACAAACGCACACACACACACAAACCAACCGCCTGTCGCGTTAACGTATAAATACATAAAAGAGACTAAAGACTGACGTCTGTACAAACGGGGCTTCTCACTCACAAGCGCGCGCGCACACACACACACACACACACACACACACACACACACACACACGGGCTGAATGTCTTTACTCCCCCCCCTCATCCTGTTTCTTTTTTTTCTCACGCCAAGAAAAAAAAATCCACACCTATACACACACACACACACACACAAACTCGCACACAAACACACACATAGTGACTAAATTGACTTGTCAGCTTCAATCAGAGCAGGAACAAAAGGATTCCTGCCAGTTTGAAGCTGACATCATTAATGGGCTTGGGAGGGGGCGAGCTCTGAAGACAAAGGGAGTGCAAGGTCGGGCCGACTTAAAATGCACTTTCATTTTGGCAGGGACGTTAGCTTTTTGATTCCGGCCCCCTCTCGGCTGACATCTTTTCGCGAGTCCCTCTAACTTTCATTATCGGGCGGGAACAGAGGGGCGTGCGAGACTTTGTTGTGCTGATGGAGAGAAATGTGACATCCATAATGCATTTCCTATTAGAGGATGCCACGCATGGACACACCTGGCCATGTGTCAGAGGGAGATGGACAGGGGAGAGGATGAGAATAAATGGGCCGCTGGTGGCGGACGGGAGGGGAGGAGGAAGACGAAGAGTAAAGGATAGCAATGCAGCAGAGAGAACACAGGAGGGGAGGGGGAGGAGGGGGGGAGAGGAGGGGGGAGTGAAAGGATAAGGCACGTCCTCGAGAGTGTGTCAAAGTTTGGAGAGCCACAGGACTGGCGCTACATCATCATGTGACATATGCAATCCACACATAAACCAGCTTTCTCGGTGCATTGTAGCGGCAAAAGCCAAACGCTTTGAACATTTAAATCCTCCCCTCTCGCTCCTGTGACTTCATCCATCCGCATTCTCCTCTGTTTCCTCTGCTACACTCCCATCTGCTTCCTCCCCTGCTCCCTCCCTCCCTCACTCATTCACTCTCTCCCTCTCTCGCTCTCTCTCTCTCTCTTTTTTTTTGGTGCTTTATTTCTGACCCTGGATAAAGATGGACTCGCTCATCTCGAATGGTAATAACTTCGGTCCATATGCACACAGCCATCTCAAATTGATTACTGTGTAATGCTGCGGGCACTCCCACTCTCCCCTCTCTCTCTCTCTCTCCCTCTTCCTCTCTCACTCACTCCTCCTCCTCCTCCTCCTCCTCCTCTTCCCTACCGTGCTATTTTTCTCCCAGGCTGACTCCACGGCCAGACCGTCTGTCATCAAACAGCCCCCCTGGGTCCACCCTAAACATAAACAAGCATCCTAAAAACTTTCTTGCGTCATCCTTCTCCTCCTGCTCTCCTCCTGCTCTCCCTCGTTCTCCTCCTGCTCTCCCCCAGTCTCCTCCTCCTTACACCGTTTTTGTCGAACACCCGCAACTGGCTTCTCCTTCACCTGTTTTACCCTCAACTACTCATTCCCTTTTATTCTCATTCTAATTATACCATTACATTACCATTTCTATTCTCCCATTTGCATATTTTGCTCTCCCGGTCTCTTTTTCTCCCGCGTCTTCAACCCCCCCCCCCCCATTCTCATCCCCTCTCCCTCGGTCTCTATCACCCCCTCGCCTTCGCCAACCAAACTGAATGCGTTCCACCTTTTGCTGCGGCACATAAACAGACAGTGCCCTTTGGCTTGGGGAGTTCTGTCTTTGTTTGTGTGCACCTCCAACTAACTCTCCATCTGCAGGGAGCGCAGCCAAAACACCAGCAGTGCGAGACAGCGAGCTGGCGCCGGCCCAGGCTGCTGCTCCTCCCCCGGTCGGCCCCGTGTCTTCACCCCCCCCACCCCCCGCCGCCGCCGCCGCCTCTCTCTCTTCTCAACTCCTACCTCTCTTCGGGGCAAGCGTCTCTCCCCACCGAGACGCTTGTCAGCTTCCCCTCGGGCGCCGCAGACGCGCGACCCCCACAATGCCTTCACTGCTCGGAGCCTCCATCCTAAATCCGCCCCAGCTTCCAACAGGGGGAGGGAGGGAGGGAGGGGGTGAGGGGGGGGTATTCAATCCTTTCTTGCGAGTGGGATCATGCGGACAGTCGTCACCGGACTTTGCCCGGGCTCCATCCCCACCCAGCCCCTGCTTCACCTCCACTGCGGGCTCACTTCAGAGAGCCATTAACCAATAGCGCCCGTTCTGTATTTAGTCACATCAAAGAACCTTCAAAGAAGGAGGAACTTAAGCATTAGCATGAGTTCAAATACCGACTTTCAACCACGTAATTGCCCGAGGCCGTAGCTCAAACCTTGAAACAACTTTCAACGTTATGTTGTTTTTCCTCGCCACTGCTCACTAACAAACACGCCGGTAATATATTGAGGGTATACATATGTGGTGTGATATATAGTCAAGCAGGAAAACAGCGAGTAGCCACGCTCCAGGGCGTGTTGCGTTCACACCCGGGAAAATAAATCATGAAAGGTGAGCTACCGAACAGCCGAGCCAATCTCTGCACTTTCCCTGACACAGTGATGGACAATCCCCTTGAAGAACGATGAAAAAAGGGTCTTTTTTGTTGTTCGCTCACCGTTGTCGGGCTCGGACTTCCTGTCGTGCTCGGTGTCGGTGAGGGACAGGGCGGAGTTGGCGCGGCTGGTGAGGCAGGAGCTCTGCTCGGACTTCAGGCCGCGCATCCACATGTGCTGCAGGCCGTGCGCCGGGGACGGGTCCACCTCGGGCTCCGTGTCCACGTCCGAGCTCACGCCCAGGGAGTAGCCGCGGCCGTGGACGTGGGCGGCCGGCCCGGAGCACAGCGCCTCCTCCTCCTCCTCCTGATGCTGCTGCACCTGCTGCACCTGCTGCTGCTGCTGCTGTGGGTGGATGTGGTAGTCGGGGCTCCTCATCTGTCCGGCCTTACAGAAGTCTAAATCTACAGGAGGGAGGGAGACGGAGGGAGAGATGCAGATGGAGAGACGCGTCAGCGCGGAGCAGTAAAGCCTCTAATATCGCCCCGTGCTTTTATTTGCTTCAGCAACTAAGCTGACCAGGTGTTTGTTAGAAAACGGGCTTTTACAAGCCAAACACGGAGCAGCGTCCAAATTATGTCAAGAGACAGGCTGTTATTTGAGCAAGCATTTATTAAAAGTTTTCCAGCATAAGTCCAAATCAAAATGCCACCTTCCATTTTCCCTTAACCGCGCCGAGCAGTGAGGCCATATCCTGTTCGGGAGGCCTGACGTGTGTTATTGAGCTTGAGATGTATTGAACTGCTGCTCAAACAGAGCTCTGATCTCATCTATATTCTCCTTGGTGGGGTGAAGAGATCAGATAAAGATCAAACCTTATTAATATTGACTCAGACTGAGGGAAAGATTGAGCCTCGCATGCTTTCAGGTATTAGAACGCCCTCCAATCCCGAGCATCAGCCCCGTTATCTGAGAACATCAGATATACTGTGTTAGTCTTCTGGTTACACTTCAATTCAATTCAATTCAATCGAGCACCACCTTCTTTCTTTTTTTTTTCCTGTGGAGGCAGTTGAGTAAATTTCCCTCCTCGGTCCACACGGCCTGAGTTTTCTGTTTAGAATGTATAAGTGGAAGTGATGGAACTGATGTAATTTTTAAGAAATCGCGCCACAAATTGAAATCCATATAGAAAGCAGCCCGGCAGCGTGCAGACTGCCCGGGAAAGAAGGCCTTCCCCTCTCCTCATCCTCCTCCTCTTCTCCTCCTCCTCCTCCTCTTCTCCTCCTCCTCACTTAGTGCAGTTAATATGTGTGTCGGGTCGGGTCCTCTGAACACAAGCCGCAGTGTTTCAATAAAAGCCACAGTCCTGTTGACCACTCCATTGACCAGCAATGTGTCCTGCTGTGGCTGTTTGATGGGGTCAAGACCGACCGTGGCTCACACACTGTTCTGCTGGAATTAAAGCGGCCTAAGATTGGTCGCCACTACACATCACTGTTTAGCTCAAATTGGCTTCAAGAGGGCAATTCAGGAGCAAATAGGCTATTTCCCACAAGCAGCACAACGTGGATCGACCGCGAGGCCGAGAAGTCGTCCCGACTGCTTCGTTCGGAAATATATTTATGAAACAACGAGAGATTTAAAGACGTGATTAGACAAAAAGACTTTTTTAAATAAGTTCTCATTTCCTGCTACTACAGCCGACCACTCCCACCTCAGCAGAAAATGACTAAATAAACACACGACATTTCTGTATTAAACATACTGAAGTAAAGAAAAAAACAGATATGTTTTTAGTAAATATTCTCCAAATCGAATCTATTTATTTTTTTGTAAAATAGTCGCAAAAGTCGACTTTGAGACCCTGAAGTGATTTACGTCAATGAGACTAAGATATTTAAACAGGAAATAAAACAAATCTTACAGCAACTCATCAAACAATCAAGTCAAACATTTGTGATACTAGTTCTTTCATCGTCTGCGTCATCTGCTTAAAAAAAAACAGCCATTTTTCTTTACGAGCAAAGTCCGCGAGCGTCGCCTCGCCGTCTTTAACGCTGGCCTGTTTTCTTCCAGGTGAGTGACCAAAAACAGCCGAGCGGTCCCAAACTGTCGAGGGGTGAGGATGTGAACAATCCCGCAAATCTGTTTGACTAAAAGGGCAATTTGCGGAGGCCCCTGAGCCTTGTTGTTGCCACAATATATTTTGTGCCGGCTGCTCTTTGGGCTGGTTCTCAGCAGCTTTGCTGTCAGCTTGCTGGTAGTTTATTTGCTTTATTAGGACCTTTTAGACCTTGTTTATGTGGGCTCCACCGGGAGAGGGATGTTTGCTGATGTGTGGGCATGTTTAAGGTTTGATGTTATAGCATAACCTGGCAATTACGTGCCAAAGCATCAGAGCTGGTGGTGGTGGTGGTGGTGGTGGTGGTGGTGGGGGGGGGGGAGTTACACAAGGATCACGGGTCACATCGTGCTACTTTCGAGAGTAACTCGGTAAAAATACAGGCGGTGATAAACGTGATTGTGTGGGTTTGAAAAATGCTACTTTTAACGAACTCGAGTGGTCCTTGGGTTTTCAAATCTGTTTTTCAGGTGAGTCTTTTGTCCTATTTTCCCATTACTTTGGTCCCAGTGAATGACTGCAATAAACTGCCTTCGTTGGGTGCTGGCATTGTGCTGCCATGTCATCCTTGGGAGCAGCTGCACTCTGCCAAGATGCCGGCTTGTTTGTGCAAATGGCAGGATCCCACTCTTTATGTAGTTGTCTGACAACATTATGAACGAATTCTCAAAGCCAGAGCAGAAGTCTCCCTTCAGGAGGCGCCGCGCTTTGAAATCTTGCATGAGGAGCGTTGTTGCATGTGAGCAATGATGAGAACGTGTGTGACAGTTGGGAAGTGCAGGAGAGACTGGAGTGCAGCTGAGAGTTTGTTGTGTTGGAAGAGAGAAAGCACTCATCAGTGGTGCTAATGGCATTTGGGGGGGCTGTGGGGGGGCCAACAATGGCTCAGCTGGTGGAGCATGTTGGCCTCCAACCAAGAGTTGAGTTTGAATCCCTCTTCTTGTCTGTCAAACGTGTCAAAGTGTCCTTGAGCAAGATGCTGAAACCCAAACCGCACGCCAGCCACTAACCACTGATATGTGGGCCAACAAGACACACAACCACTTTGCCACCACTGAACATGGTGCAATAATAGAACTGGAGTCCATTTATCATGAAAAATGACCAAAGTCTTTGTGCTTTTGTGATATGTGATATTATCACCAGCAGGGACATCAGCAAGTTGAGCTGCGATAGTCTGCAAACACTCGAGTTCACACAGCTCAACTCACCAACTGTTGCCAGGACAATACTGGGTAAAACGTTAATACAACTGGGCTCAATGGTAAGTGTATGAAATCAGACGGATGGATTTGGGTGGAACATGATGGATAACATGACAAGAAATCCATTTCAAATACAAGATAATGTATTGGTCGCATCAAAGCACTGTGATTTCAAATGGTACGATTATTGAAAAATTACAATGTAGAGAAAATAAAATGCATGATGGTGAAAAATGTTGCGGGACTAATTGCATTTGGCAACAAAGTACTTTATTGTGAAAAAATAATGGCTATATTAGATTTCCCTTTTGGTGGAGCAAATAATATCTGTGTATTTGTGAGTTTGGAGATTATTGTGTGAGTTTCACTGTTGGTGCCTGAGAGGTGAAGCGCCGCTTCTGCTGTTTGTTTGTTTGGTCTGCTGTTGTCGGCGCTGTCTATACACTCACTAATCCCAGCCTGGCCCTGGGTACAACAACTGCCAGCCAACGAGAGGAGAAATCCGACACCAAAAGCACCTTTTTTCAAGGGAAAAGTACTTTTTCCAAGAGTGGAGAGATCCACTGCCGAGTGGCTGTAATGCTATTAGTTACAGTTGTGGTGTTGACCCGGTATCAGCACACACATAAGCATGGCAGGCAAATGGTAACAACAATCACTCAACTTCTACAACGTTGTCAGACAATTATATGAAGAACCTGGTCCTGTCAGCGGCAAAAAAACAAGTCACTTTAGTGGACAAAAATTGACAGGGTGCAATTTGCCCAAACAGAGTGAGTCGCATCTTCTTTTTCCCAGGTGCCGGCAGAAGAGCTCTCACTCAGCACTGAACCCAATTCAAACACAAGTGTCCCCATTAGTCACTTAGAATGAAAATGATGGGAAAATACGGGCCTGGAAAGAAAAAATTTAAAAGTTTCCTATTATTTCTGGAACAAGTCGACCAAAGTTTGTTGAAAATGACTTTTCCCCCGCCTGAATCCAAATGAGGGGAAATTCTGCAATTCATATGAGACCCGTCTTTGGTATTTTGTCAGCCAATTACGTGCTACAATGATGAATCTTCCAATCACAACGAGACTTCAGACTCCTCAAAAACACTCGGAAAACCACATTTTGATGCACTGGCAGATGACTTTGCATCTGCTCCATGATGAGGTTGGTGTCAAATTACGACAAAGCAGTGATGCCAATCTGCCGGCTGAGGACTTATTTTGAAAAAAAGCATCGCATCGCGAACCATAATGGGCTCTATCAACAGCAAATCTCCATGATTGATCCTTTCTGTTAGGTTTTTGCAGTCCACTTCGCTCTAATAGGTAAATGGATGAATTCAAGGTCAATTCTATCAAAATTTGAAGAGCTGAACTCTCCAACAGAGGAACAGAAATGAGCAAAAAAGAAAAAAAAAGGCTTCCTTTAATGAATGACTCGGGGGAACCAGTCTGGCCCTCTCTGTGACTGATGGAGATTACTGAGGCCACACACCGCCGCAGAGGAAGAACTGCAGGCGCTAGTCTGGCCTGGAAAACAAAAAAACGTGTGTGTGTTTTCAGGTTAAAGACATAAATCTTTATTTTGATTTACTGCGACAAACTTTCTTGAAAAAGGCCTGAACTGCCAACAAGGCAGTAAAGGATGGTGCTCTCTGTTCCAGGAGTCTTGATGGTGGTGGAGCGTGTTTACGTGTGAAGTCATTTACATAGAAATCCCCGCTTGTCCACCGATTACCAACACTTAACCAACATCGTCGCAAAGTGCTATTTCGTCGTTGGCTCGACTCGCAGCAGCATTATGTGCTGAAGGAGCCATACATACTGGGAACAATCGGCTCCTTGTAAGGCTGCTACTTCTTGAATAATTCAAAACATTTGTGCTGTAACACATTTCTGGCTTTGTAAATAAAAAGTCCAAAAGCGTGAACTAATTAATTGGAGTTAATTAATAGGCAAACAAAAAATGTAATCAGCCCTCTCGCGCGCCGCGAAAAACGATCATGGCGCTGGGGATGGAGCCGCGTATCTTCCCATCTAGCAACGGTATCTGTGCGAGAGTAAACAGCCGGAGCAGAGACAGGTGTGGGAGGGGGAGGAGGGGGGGGGGAGGCAGAGAGGTGATGCAGTATTAAAAAGGGGGATGAGGGGAGTTTGTAATATTAGGGGATAAACAGCTGGGAGAGGGAGCCGGAGAGGAGCGGAGGGGAGGAGAGGCCAAGATGGCGGGTTTAAAAGATGAAGGCAAAATTTGAAGAACACGGGCGGGGGAATTAGAGGCGAAGCCAATTGGCTGATCTTTGTCAGGAACACCGTAATCCATTAAAAATGTCACTGGAGGCGGCGTCCCCCCTTAACAGTTGGTTACTTAGGTAGGCTATACTATATATAACTCTGTTGCCCAAAGATGAACAGATGTGCGTGGCAGAAGCGGCTGCCATTGACATTTCAAAGGCTGCTTTGGGGGTCTTCTGCACCTCAGCATATGACACTGATGGCAGGGGAGGTTGTTTGTTATGGAAACTGAGTAAATGCTGAAAACAAAACAAAAAAAACCCCCAAAAAAAGGAGGAGGGTGGGAAACGCTCTTTGACACGGCGGCAGCGGTGTCTTGGACGCCGTCGAAGCGACATCATGATGACTAATGGCCATCGACGAGACGCCGCACGGCGAAGCAGTGCGACAAAATCCATAGCAGGTGGCATTCAAACCCGTGAAGTCCCCTGGAGCAGCCGGGGGGCTTGTCAGGACTCGCCACTGTTATGAATGGCTAATGCTACCTGTTAGCATGGCAGGCTTGGTCTGGGCGAGTGGAGGTGGGGGGTGGAGGTGGAGGGGGTGGGGGCCTATTGATCACCGTGAACCCTGCGCAGCGGCGTGCTCCTGATGAGCTGCGGCTTCTCTCTTAACACCACACATGACCTGCATAAAGGCCATCCATCACAGCACGCGCTGGCCCATTTCTCCTCCTGTCACCGGCAGGGAGGAATTTTTCGGTGCGTATGTGTCAAGGCGCGCATGTGTGTGTGCTTCTGTCCGCCCGTGTCTGCATCCCCGTGTGTGTGTGACAGTGTGTGAGAGTGTGTGTGTGTAATGAAGGGTGGTGTTCCACCCCAGGTGAGGCCGGAGAGGTTTGGGGTTGACCTAGTTTAGCTGTGGGAGAGAAATATCACCTCCGCAGAGAAGAGGTAATTGGCTGCCTCCGACTGTCCTTCTGGCTCATTGTGGGCTGTAATAGGTAATTCACATAGGTCCTTTTAAAGACCTCTGTGTGTGCGTGTGCGTGCGCGCGTGTGTCAGTGCCACTCTGAGTCCACACGCCGTGTCCGTGCAGCTTCATCTTCCAGTAACTATATCTGGCCCGAGCGCGCCCCCGGTGCCCCCCCGGTAAGCCTGACCCCGGTAGCTACCTGGCTGGGCTTGGCTGTAGTTGCTCTGCCTCTCCCGGTGCGAGCCGAGGGTGAGGCGCAGCTCGTGCGTGTAGTCGGGCAGGGTCTCGCGCGAGGTGTAGGAGCGGTGGTGGGTGCGGCCGTCCTCGCTCTCGTCGGACGAGCTGGTGTAGGACATCTCCATCTCATGGCGGCCCTTAGACAACGGCTGGTAGGGTTTGCTGTCCATCTCCTCCATGGCTCTCAGGGCTCCACTTAGTCACTCAGCACAGCCACGGCACGGAGCACAGAGTCTGCAGGCAGGACAGAGTTTGGGGGGGGAGGGGGGGAGTGGGGGAAAAAGGAGGAGGAGGAGGAGGAGGAGGAGGAGGCCAAGGACGGCAGAGAGGAAGAAGGATGGAACGAAAGGGAGCCAGGGCGAGGGAGAAAAATAGAACAAGAAGGCTGTTATTGAACACGGAGGAACAATATTGCAACATCTGCTCGTTCCAATTACAGCAGACATTCATAAACAGTATTTGGCTCCTTTCATATTTCACACCAAAAGGTTAGTTCCAAATCAATACGCTGGGAAAAGGGACGGCGATGCGAGCCATTATGTCCAGATGTGTTTGAAGAGAAATTGGCCTGAATCAAGTGCGGCTTAGTGCGCTGTCAGCTGCGGTTACTGTTTCCTTCAGCTACTGTAAGCTTTATCTCTCCTCCGCAGACGGCCGCTGACAAGCTGCGGATAAATCAACAAATTTGTAGCCCAGCGCCCATGTCTGTCACTCTCATTAGACGCCGTGACTCACCAGATTCTCAAGTCATGATGAAACACTATTAGACAACAGTCTTTACAGTGTCGCGGCCCTCCCCAACGAAGTCATGATAAATCAGCTCTTCGGGCTCCATTCACACTCCTCCAACCTTCTCGTTCCTCTCTCAACCACGTCCCAATCTCCTTCCCGATAACGTCCGGCGCGCTGTACGCTCCTGCTGCCATAACTAGTGATTGATTGGGCCAACGATTAGAGCACAGAAGGAGTGATTAGAAAATACTTCATTCATATTAGTTCTCTTTCAGCGTGCCCTGCTTGAGGCCTTTCCAGCCTATTTCCTGCAGTTATAAAGCTTCTAAATGGAGCTTGAGAGGGTCATTGCTCATAGAGACAAAGTGCTATGGTATTGACCTCTTCAGGGAGTCCTGTAGTCCATATATCAAAGCCATTAGAGCGTGCCTGCTCAATACCTCAGAGATCTGCAGCGCAGGGTGATCACCACTAGTCTGATACAAGTTTACAGCTGACCTTTCTGCCACTGCGGTAATGCTTTTATTCCACCTGAAAGACTTCTTCCCCCTGGCCTCGCCTTCACCCTCCCCGCCACCGACGCCGACGTGCACGCCGGGCCCGGTTTGCATGCGAACACCTGGACCGCCCACCGACCTCTGACGGGAGTCGGTCCCTCAAAATAGGCCAAGGATCTCACACGTTGCTCCCACACACACACACTTCTCGCCGGCCACCCCCCGCCCCAACGGACCTCATCATGGCACGGACGATGTGTAAAAGCGCTCCACTTGTTTCACTCCTCTGCTCATGTTTCTGTTCCGTCTTTGAAGAACCGCCGCGACACCTCTAAAAAACACGACCGCTTCTGGTTTCCAATCAACTCGGCTATGATGCAGTGTACAGTAAGTTTCTGTCCCTCACACACACACACACTCACACACACACTCGTGCACGCTTGTGGTTCTGTGCTCAGGATGCCTCTCAGTTTGATTGGCAGGAGTTATTGCAAGGAATCAAAGCCCGCTATTATCTCGGCTGCCCTGTCAGAACGGGATTGACTGGTGTCACCTTCTCTCTGGTACAGCGAGGAGCGAGTATACATTACCCTATGAGCTGCGAGCGTGCTGCAGGCACCGACTGCTGTCTGTCTCTACAGAGGCCTCCTCTGTCCTGTTTTATGTCTGTCACACGCCAGTATGAAAGCATGCAATCCTGCACCGGCCTCGCCATCGTGTCCCCCCCCCTCTTCATCATGTGTGCACACATCCTAAAGACAGTCGATCGAGCGCTTCTCCTCTCCGCGCCGACTCGTGGATGTGTGCAATTTTCTAATGCTGTCGGGCTCCCCCTCGCAACACACACCTCGCTCCTCTTTGTACCCGTCCACCTCATCCCTGGCCCCCTCCACCCCCACCCCCACCCTGCAGTCTTTCCAGCCTTCCTGGCGTCCTTCGAGGCCCCCTGCATTTAGAGAAGTAAGCCTGCTGGCGGGGGTTATTCCTGCTAATTCTAGCCCACAGTGGGGCGCCCATTAGGGGGTTTGATTCTGGGTTTTGAAGTCGAAACCTGGAGGTTGTTTCCTAGAGCCCAGCACACTTCAAACAAGACACATGGGCGTTCTCTGGGACGAGTCAGCATGTGCCACCTGAGCACAACACAGAGCCGGGATTTACAATAGAGGACTTGCCACCTCGGGGGGGGCGCCGCCGCGTGGCCGTGGTAGGCCTCTGCTCAGGAGCGGCCCGGGAAAAAGGTCTGAGGATACGAGAACAATTAGTAACACGCTAGAGTAAATTTTTAATCCGGGAAACTTCAAAACCTTTAGTACGCGACTCGTATCATCTCCCTCATCACTTTTTAATCTACATGTAGAGCAGCGGCCTACATGGTGCATTAGGGGTTGTCTTAGTGAAGCTAACTACGTGCTCGGGCTGATTATATCACTGTACTGCCAGTGACAACTACAGTCTTAATCATTTAGATACACCAACAGAATACAGAGGGGAAGGAGGAAAAAGAAAGCGTGTACACACTATTTAGCCGTCAGTTTAAAACACGCCGATGCTCAACACATTTAATCAGTGATGCAGTCAATCATTGATGTGATGCAGGTACAAAACACAGCTACAAATCCAGAGAAAATGGTGCAGTGAGTGAAATACTTCTGTTTCTGATCAAATCTGTTGAAAAGATAAAATTCAAAAATCATCCATCTTTATTTTTACCTTATAAATGAACTCTTTTCTTTACTCAATTGATTATTGTTGTTTGGCCACTTAATTATATATACTAAGCTGTTTTTAAATAATTTTGTTTGATTTCTTTTCAAATTTTTCCTATTTAATTTGTTAATATTTGTAATATTTTGGTTTACCTTTTAAATATTTGGTTTACATATTTAATTTCCAGTATCTTCCTGTATTAAATGTGCTACATGAAAAGATTAATAAACACCTTGCCTTTAACTTGCAGAGACTTGAAAACTGTCGGGGAAAAACCAAAACACTGAAGCGTTCCGATGCTCGGTTCTCCCCCGGTGGGACAGCGGAGCTAATTACCGGGTCAGTGAGTCACGGAGTGTAAAATAAAGAGTTTCGGGGTTGAATCTTTTAGGAAGGTGTTTGTCAATTTGTCTTTAGATGATTCAAAGAACTGGGAGAGAAACCTGAGCGCGCAGGACAAAAGGCGGCTACTTGAGGACCGTGATCTCCCGCCCTCCGCGGGCTCGACATTAAAACGAGACAACGGAGCGAAACAAATCACTGCGAGGACTCGGCGACAGCTCCAAAACACCTTCTTTTTTTTTTTGTGAGCACAGTTCGTTGCTTCAACCACAAATACTGGATGCTGGATCACTTCCTCCAGGCTGCGGCTCGCTTACAATAAACTGAAGGTGAGTGAGAAAAATGGATCTCGTGGTCCGATGAATAAAGAAAACACCGACTGAATTTGAGCATGGCGGACGCCGTGTCCTCCAGGCTGAAGGAGGAGGGGAGCCATCCGGCTCCTCGTCACCCCCACAGTTCAGAGTGAGCGCACCTGATGGCGCGGAGTGCGTGGCTGCACACGGCACAGCGCCTTGCACATCTGTGAAGACACCATTAACACTGAACAATATTTACAGGGTTTGGAGCAACATCTGCTGCCACCCAGACCTTTCGCCTTCAGGGAAGCCTTTGCTTACTTGAGCGAGACAATTATAAACACACGCTGCGTGTACTACAACTGGGGTTCCTTACATTTTTCTGAACCCCCCCCTCTCCTCCCAAAATCCCATCAGCTCTATACTTGGGACTTCTTTAAGATGCAACAAAGACAAGAGCAAGCGCAGCAAATCTCTAGTATACATACAGAAGGTTTGCTGCTTCAAACCTGTGAATTTATTTGGCTTCTCGTTGCTCTTGTCTGAGCGCTCGGCAGGTCGTTCTGCTCGAGGTGTCTCCATCAAGCCGAAGGCAGAAACTGTTTTGTTTCGAGCACCCGAAAAGAAAAAAAATTCGGTAGCAAGCTAGCAAGCAGCTATCAGAACACAGACACTGAAAGTGATCTGACGGAGAGCCGGTAAAGAGACAAATCAAGAGAGACAAACAGAAAACGCAGACAACCGGTTGCACACCGGCCCCAAGCAGCCCCCTCCGTTTCTTCTTCGCGCCCTTTTCGGCTTTAGAGGAATAATTCCTGTAATTTCTTTAAGTCCTCGTGGCAAAAAAGACCATATTTATAGATAAGCTTCCCTGCATTATAGGATTATAGAAACTATATTATTTAATGGTTGTATTTCCTTCTGTTTAGCATTTTCCACTCTCTTCTTAGAGGGTCTCTTTGGGGACCCAGAGAGGACAGGGAGCCCACTTTGAACACTTGTTTATCACCACAGCTAAAGCTCAATAATAAGACGTCTTTGTGTTGAACTGGCGAGTCAGTCAGACGGGACAGAACTGCAAGCAAGAAGAGTCTTACACCAAGTAAGAATAGAATGAGAAACAATACCAATGTTTGTTTGTCGTGTTGTTTGATATTCAAAGCTGTCGCAGTTGGAGTCCTCGCTTCCTGCCGTGTGTTTTGTGGCTAAATGAAGAGAGGATGTCGGAGCGGCACTACAAATGACTTAGCAGCAAGGGGACGTATGCAGGGACGACCGACCAACATGGAACCGTGCGACTTTATTCCTAATTTGACTCTAATCTATAATTCATCAACGTGTAATGAACTCTTCGCCACTCGGATTGGAGTTAATACAAAGTGACAACGCTGAGTGGAACACATGCTCCGCGTTACGCCGGCCTCCCCCCGTCCACTCAAGCTTTCTCTCTGTGTCTTATCAATCCCCCGAACACACACACACACACACACACACACACACACACACACACACACACACACACACACACACACACACACAC
>JAUESF010000047.1:1907066-1921834 GCA_032274765.1 Malacoctenus tetranemus
GTGTGTGTGTGTGTGTGTGTGTGTGTGTGTGTGTGTGTGTGTGTGTGTGTGTGTGTGCGTGTGCGTGTGCGTGTGTTAGTGTGAGCACTGGCAAGTGAAGGTGATTTTTGGTTTTGATACTATTTCTGTCTCTTTATGTTGCTATTGATCCCGCCTTTGGTTTCGACACCAAAATAAACACCATTGTGTTTGTATACGTTATCGTGAGGAAGGAAGTGGCAGCAGAAGTCGGTTCTCACAAAAAAAAGCATTCGACCGATGGCAGAAAATACACCTTTCTTCCATTTTTGTTGTATGGGAGAAAAATAGCAAAGTCCAGACAGTTTGTTTTCAGACTTACTGGAAAAAAGACTTCTCACACAAAACTGTACCTGACTTTTTTACCAGTTATTAAAGATATATACGATTGTATTGTATTTACTGCCATTTGATTCACAATAAATACCACACAGCCTGCAAGATAGCCCATTATTCTCAGAAATACTCTTCTTTTTATAATTAGCCGTCACTCATCGTGGGAGAACAATGGCCATATGTTGGACGAAAGCGTTTCATATTGGGCTAATTATCAGCAAACGCATTTGTTTGCCAATAATGCTTTGTTGTGCTAAGTGCAGGAATTGCATGTGAAGTGTAAACACTGGGCCTATAGCAGCCTATGAGGTTTTTTATAGGGAGTAATTTGGCCACATTACATGGCTTCTGTAACTGTCTTCTGCTTATATCACAGCGCTGGCAGTTTCCTTGCTGCAGAGGCCGACCACATTCGCTGCGAATGGAGGAAACACTAATTAGCACTGCAGGATTTGTTAAACAATTCCACTTGAGAATGGAGCAGCATTGCAGCAGAAAGGTAAATATTTGAAGTTGTATAGTGGCTACATCTCCAAGTGTCTGCGCACGCATGCGCGTGCGACGGTCCGGCAGCCCTGATTACCCGGCTGGCATGAGCGCTTTTACTTTGAAATTATCAGCAGGGTGGCGAACGATCTGACACATTTTATGCTTTTGCAGCAATTACATTCTAACCACATGATGGACATGCAGAGCGGGAGAGAGAAAAGGAGCGAGAGAGAAAGCGAGAGAGAGAAGGAGAAGGAGCCAGACAGGGGAGAGAAAGAGAGAAGGGGGGGGGGGGGATAAAAACTCCCACTGGGCCTCATATTGCTTGCGAGCTTAAACTCTGACTGCAGCACTAAGTGTTGTACTCCATATTATAAACAACCTCTGATGCATTCCACAGTGTCCTCCTCACTAATTCATGACCCCAATTTTATTAAGGGAAATTTAGTTTTGCGGAGAACTTGTAGGGTCGGAAGGAAAGTGTGCGAGCGATTCCATGGGAGAAAGGAGCATTACAGTGCCAGAGGCTACTGCATTCCTGGAATGAAAATTCATAAATAATGCAGGGATGGATAACAAAAAAGAACTCCCCCGCTGTCTCGCGCAGCACTGCACTATCCAAAGGCCATGCAATATCACTCAAATCTCAGAAAAACACAAATTATTAGACGTAAGCTTAGATTCTTCTTCTCTTTTTTTCATTTGTGTTTTTCTGTTTTGTTTGTGGTTTTCTTGACTCGGGACAATGAGATCTGCTGACAGCCGAGGCAAAACGCCAGTATCCTAACAATCGGCACTCCGGGCCTAAATTGTCAGGAAGTTGCACCGAAATAATGATGCGACTCCAAGCCAAGGAGCTGAGCTGCTACTTTGGATTTCCAAAACGCCATATGCACTCACCGCTTAACAACAACAACTCTGGAGAGCCAAAAACGTGAGCAGCAGCGTCGCCGGCTGACGGCGACAATTAGTGCCGTGACGAGCGCTGACCACTAACTGCTGCTGAGGAGTGCAGACGGGAGTGTGTTGGGCCCAGCTTCGATGTGGAGCCCGGACGATCCCGGCTGATTGATCAGTCATGCAGCTGCTCGGGATGATTGACAGATTTGCCTTATCAGTGGCGCGCGTGTGTGTGTGCGCGGGCGTGTGTGTGTGCGGCTTGTAATTGGCTTAGTGACATTTCAATTCAAAGGCCCGTCCTCTAATTGTAAAGGCGTTGTCATAATGGGTGTGCCATTTAAAGAGTGCACTTAATCACTCTTCATCACTCTCTCTGATGCGGCAACCCTGCGGGGCCCTAAAAAAATCATCCACATGTGGCCGTCGAGCTCACACACTCACTCACTCACTCACTCGCTCACACACCAACACACACACACGACTGAGGAGAGCGAGAAGCCTCCCTGCGATGACACACAGCCCGTCAAACTGCACTACAGTACAGTAACACGGGGAGAAATAAATGTAGAGCTGCAATCATCAGGCTCCCCAGGTCCCATACATCTACATCATCTCGCTCTTCTGTGGGGGCATGTGACTGTAAGTGTGTGAGTGTGTGAGTGTGCATGTGTGTGTGTGTGTGTATTTGTGTAGGAAGGACCCAGAAGGAGAGTGTGTGCATATTATCTAACCTGCTGCACAGATGCACTCTATTAATCACAAAGAGCCGAGACAGACTGCCCGATTCCTATCAACAAGCCGAAAAAAAAAAAAGAAGCCAGAGCCGAGCCGGCTCGCGGCGCTGACACGCAGCGCTGCACTGACAGGACGGCACGGCACTCGAACCCAAACGCTTGTGTCAAAACTGCAGGGGGAGGGGGGGGGGGAGGAGGAGGAGGAGGAGGGCTGACATATTATGCTGGACCCAGTCCTGATGGGTGAGACAATCACCATCACAGTCCTCGGGAGGCTGTGGGAGAAGTGCGGAGGATCCATGTTATAGACATGCTGATAAATTGAAGCTTCTGATTAGGACGCATTTGCATCTCCAAATGGAAAAATTAAGCTCGGCTCCGTTTCCCCAGTCAAATAAAGCAGGATTACAAACCCAACCACGAAGCCATGAACTGCTGAGAGGAGTTTTATGTGAATGAAGACCCCACCCCCCCCCCACCCCCACAGCCTTCCTCCGAAACCTCTCGATGTATTTTTAGGCTTTTCTCACTCCATTGATTATTTATTTATTGGTAATTTCACAGTTTTTTTTTCTTGCTGATCCCAATTATTTATAATCTAGTGTGAAGGGGAGAAGTGTGGAGGTCTAACTGGAGTCCATCAGAGCGTGTCCCTCCTGGTGCAATCCAGGCTGCCTTCACAATAATTATGATTTATCAAAATGCATTCGCTGCTGTTAATTATTTAATCCCCCCCCCCACTTCCCAAAACAGCGTCGATCTGGGGGTGAAAAATATACATACCATAGATGTGACTCAGTTCAATAATTTAGTCCGGAAAATTGCTTCACCATCTGCAGCAGCAGCATCACTGAGGAAGGGGACGGAGCATGACACGCGAGGTGTGTGAGAGAAATAAAGATTCAGCAGGGGGGGTTGTGAAGGGGTTGGGGGGGGGGGTAGTGTGGAAACGTGTCCTGACGTGCCTGTTGGACCTGAGCTGGGTGGTGGTACCACGTCCGTCCAGCAGAAGGGACGCGTCAGGCGGATCCAGGATCCAGACTTATCCCCCCCCACCACCACCACTCTCCTCCTCCTCCTCCTTCACCCCCCCCACACCTCCCTCCTTCCAACCCCCCCAATCCTGGATCTCAGTGCTGATGGAGACGGAGTGGACGGAGCCAGAACTGGAGCAAAACAACTCGGAGGCTGAAAGCCAGAAATAAAAAATGTAAAAAAAAAAAAACAGAAAGCCAACGCACGACACTCGCGCACATGAAGCCCGGCAGCCTGCTGCTCCGTACTGTACGTGGATTGTCATTATTTAGACTGCTTGTCAAACACACGCAGGCTCGTGTTGCACTAAGTCTGCATCCCCGCACTTCAAACGGAGGCGCACTGGGGCTCCTTCTCTTTTTTGTTCTTTTTGTTTTTTTATAAAGAAAACCGCACCGTGCACACGCACACACACGTGGACGCGCACACGTTCAATTCCCCCCTCCGTCTCCCTCTGCCTGTATGCTTTATGCACACGCACCAACACACACACACGCACACACCAACACACGCCGCGCATCACATCTGAACAGCTGATAATAAGCAGTTTCCTGCGAACTCACGTTGTCTCAGCAGACAAGCCTGGTTTGGCCCAGCAACACTGTAGCCGATCTCCCCCTCTCTCTCTCTCTCTCTCTCTCCCTTTCTCCCTCTCCCTCTCCCTCTCTCCCCCCTCCGATGAAACGAGCCCAGTAAAGGCCAGAACCGAACGTGGCGCTTACCTTCCCGACGTAAAGCCATTCCTTTTAGTCCGATCCCATGCTATGAGGAGCCCCGCAAAACGCCGAAGACTGTGCAATCCGCCCCCTCCGGGTGCCAAAAAAAGAGGGGGGTGTTTGTGGAGCCGCGGTGTGTCCTGTTAATAAAGGAAATGTGGCTGAGGCAGCTCGCCGCGCTGTGGGCTGGTGTCGAGGCGGCGGTGCTGATGCTGATGATGCTCGCTCTCAAATGCCGATAGAGGACGACGAAACGATTTGCGCGGAGAGGAAAGGGATCTCCTAGTGCAACGGGGGAGGCTGTGCGCGAGTCAGCTCCGCCACCACCACCGCCGCCGCCAACCAGCGCTGCGTGTGCGTGCGTGAGTGAGTGTGTGAGTGCGAGAGTGAGTGTGTGACAGCCAGGGAGCCCGGCGCGGTTGCGTTTAGCCGCAGTTGAACCCGATGAGGCTGGCGGGGTGATGCTGTTGCTGGTGAGGCTCGGTGCTGCTATAACAGTATCCCTGGATCGTACCACCGCGCCGAGGAGAAGGGGGTGTGGCACAGACCGGCGGCCGCAGACACAAACACGCACAAGGCGTCAGGAGGTCGTCTGGATCGCTCGTTAGACGCGTTCAGGTGATGCCATATGGCTGCGGCGCGCGTCCTGCACCGGAATGCTGACTCACTACTACACACACACACTATGTACAAAAAAACTAAAAGTTGCCAGTCACAGCTCACCCGCCTGCTCTCTCCACACTAAACACTAAACGCATAATATCCCCATGTGCAACGGGCCTGGGAGCTGAACTAAATATTGCATATGTTAAGGATGTATTACAGAAGCTGCTAATTATTGAGAACAAACTCGCCTAAGAAAGCAAGATTTACATAAAATACAAACTTGATGGCAGCTTCCGGCTGCAGCGCTGCGTGATCTCACCTGCTTCACAAGATCCGGTTCCTTTCGCCAAATTAGCCACCTGATAGTTGTAACCTGTGCTCCATGTGTGACGCGCAGGCGTGGGTATTTACAGCCAGTGTGGCACAAACAACGTGTGAATGACAGGGGTTCTAATGATGCAGTTTATTATTTCCCCAAAGCACGGCACACGCGGGGCTACAAACAACCGCTCTGACAGCTGCTTCAGTCTATCTGCCTCTCAGCCTGTCTCGCTGTATCCCCAGCACAACACCGTGGTGTGCATCTTTTATCAACAATAGGTTTTGGCACTTTCCATCAATTTCATCAGCGGCTGTCTCTAAACGGAGGCCGCCCGAGTCCGGAGGTGTCCACGCAGGAGCGGGGGGGTGGGGGGGGGGCATCTGAGGGAGCGGAGCGGCGCGGTGAGGACGGCGTGTTCGGGGGCCTGCGCCCGTTTGATAAAATTGTCCCTCTCGGACGTGGTGATTGCCAGTGTGTTTGTCATCTGGGTGGGAGTTGTCAATATGTGGTTGTCGGGCCACTGCGAGGGGGCTGCTTCCTGCAACAATGGCTGCGGAGGGTTCTAATGGATTTTGATCAAGGGATCCAAAGACCTCAGGATGTTTCGGGGGGAGGGGGGGAAAGAAAGGGAGGTGGGGGGGGCAGCCTCATGCTGGAGCACTGTGTGTTACTGAGACTCCATTTTGCCTGCAGAGTCCTAATGGCAGGCACATTACACCTCCAATGCCTGGGTAAACGCTCTTTTAAAAGAGCACTTCCTTTTTTGCCCGACACATCTCACTGAGACATCTCCTTGACAACCAGCTCAATGCAGAGATTTGAAATGTCACAGTGTTTTACTGAGACTCCTTTTTATCATTACGGTCTATAGAGGAGAGATAATAGATGTGGAGAGGGAGAGAGGACTGGCCTTGCAATAAAAAGAGACATAAGTCTCACTTATTATCTGAGCGCCAACATGGTAAACAGGCATTAAACACACTTCATGCCGAGCAGGAGGATGCCGGTTTGGAAAGGTTTAGTCTGGAGTAGGAACACTCTGTGCGACTGTGGGTGTGTATGTGTGTGTGTGTGTGTGTGGGGGGGGGGTTCAATCGCAATCAAGTACAACTAAGAGCAAACATTTGTGTGTACACCGAAATACCAATACTGGCATTTTAGGCGTCAACGATCGTGACTCGTTTGGGGGTTTTTATGTGAATGCTGTCTCACGCAAACCACTCAGATTTCAGCCCTGCTGTTCGCTTTGCCATCGGTGTGTGTGTGTTTGTGTGTGTGTGTGTGCGCGCACGTGTGTGCGCGCGTGTTGTCATCATGCCAAGATAAGAAGAGCTCTTTGAAGGCCTTCACATGAAAGGTTGTGGATGCTTTTAAGTCTGATGATCTTTTTCTAAAAAAAAAAAAAAAAAAAAGAACAGGAAAAAAAACAGCAAACGATTTGAAATGAAGTCTGAAATGAGTCGACCATAACAAAAAAATTTAATTGCAAGTCGTGTCGGTCTTAATTATCTGCTCATTTGTTTGTGTTCACGGCTGCGGTTGTTCAGAGCAACAACAGTCCCACGCAGGACCTGTAAGTTACTGGAGTAGCTGTTAGGATTACAGTTCACGTGTCCAACATCAGAGAGAGAGAATGCAGTAATTTGACCTGCGTGAAATTTGAGTGAAGAAGAAGAAGAAGATGACGGAGAAGCAGAGTGTGCCAGTAAATAAGGGACTGAACAGTGAGGGACTGAGCAGAAATACGACAGTCAAATGTCTGTGTGATTGCTGAAGTTTGGCAGCACTTTAACATGCAGGGTTCAAATCTTGTCAGTATTTTTAGTGTCCTTGGACTTCCTCCTGAATCCTCCTGCGCTCTCTTAAGCTGAATTTGAATTGGGTTGAATTTTCAAACCACTCAAGTTCTTCAAAATAAGATTTTTTTTTGTTGAGGAAATTCATCCGGCAGAGCTTTGACCAACTTCAACTTAGATAGTTTCTGTTTTCACAAATGTAGGAACCTTTGAGGGTCTTATCGAGGCTAAAAAAAGGGCAACAAGTTCCTCATATGTCCAGTGAGCTCTAACCTACTTTCTGATCTGATGATCCGGAGCGACGAGACCACAACCAGCTTTCAAACCAAGTTGTGGACCGAAGCCAGTTGACATTTTATTTGATAATGAGCATCATTAGAGCCACAGACGCTCCGTAGTGCTGGTTAGAGTGCATTTCAGACATAATGTCAGTTGCATTATATCAGATTTCATCAGACGGGAGTGTAAATTGCATTAAAACGATATAACCTAATTAAACAGCTTCTCATCAGGCGCAAAAAACGTCCGTGGAAACAAAACGAGGAGGCCCCATC
Source organism: Malacoctenus tetranemus (assembly GCA_032274765.1). Taxonomy (NCBI): domain Eukaryota; kingdom Metazoa; phylum Chordata; class Actinopteri; order Blenniiformes; family Labrisomidae; genus Malacoctenus; species Malacoctenus tetranemus. Next base: position 1,914,573 of record JAUESF010000047.1, read on the forward strand.
TCCATAAGATGTGTTCTGCGTATGTGTACTGATCCAATTACTGATGCCCTATTTGGAGCGTATGTGGAGGGATGGGAGTTCACAGAGCTGGATTTCAGGGCTGGTTTCAGTGTGTGTGTGTGAGAAAGAGAGAGTGCAAGAGAAAGGCACGGCCGCTGCTGGAATGCTAAGATGAAATGCGGTGTGGTGAGAGTGACTCTGATGGGAAGTTGTCTCTCTACCTGCTGCACCTCCTTCCTCACTCCCCAGTTATGAGCCGCCCGTGCTGAAGCCATGTGACACAGCCATTAAAAGCTGAACAGCTGGGATATATTACTGCTCGCACACTGTCATGAAACAAGAGATGGATCCGCGGCGCATCCTCACCTTAATGCTACTTCAAGCCTTTCGCTGTAATATCGGATTTTAAGTATCCCTGCACTACTTGGCTTCACAGCTGGAGGCAGTTTCCATGAGCATCACTTAGTCTGGTACATGCAAACTGCAAAGCCGACACAGTTTTCTCTGCCTCTCTCCCTCCGTCTGTGGAACTCTGTGTTCCTCGTCGGCTCTGATCGATCGGCGATGATCAATCCTTCCACTATAGAACACGAGGTGGTCGTTTCATGCCGAACCGAGAAAGTAACAACGGGGCTCGCTCTGCTGCGGATGTCTTTGTGGTCCTCCACCAAGGTCTTTCACCATCTTACATGATCGCTCGGCTCTCCTCTTCATTTCTACCCCACCCTCCCTCCCTCACCGCTGCCTGTCTCTCACCCCCCCCCCCTTCCTCTTGCCTAACTTCATCCCTCTCCGGGGTGACGTTGCTGAAGGGGGCTTTCTCCTCATTCTGTAATGAGGGATCTTGGATCAATGCTGTCAACAATGCTCACCAGCTGCACCCCAGATACAGTCTTGATTCTGCCCTCGCGGTGGAGGCCGGCTCTCCAGGGGCGCGAGGAGTTAACTGGGGTATTCTTTCTCCGGAAGGGTTTTAGGGATGTGCTCCATCACTCCGCGCCTCCGTTCCCCACCGCTGCTTCAGCTTCACCCAGCCAGCCATACACCGCCGAAGCATGGAAACAGAGCTAAGCATTTATTGAAATTTTTTCTTCTTCTTTTTTTCTCCCGGTAAATGACAGAGCTATGACCTTTCAGATGCACACGCTTTCACGACCATAAATCCTCGCAGATTTCATTTTACATTTCCTCCAAGCATTCACAACCGAATTACACCTCCACAGCCTCCAACCTGCGGGTGAGGATCCCCGCATTTTCATCTTCAATTATTACTCCTCTTCCCCGCCACTTTGGGGATCGTACTTTAGCACTTTTGGAGGCAGATAAGTGTTTTGGAAGTTCTAGAAGAAGATGGAATAATCTGTCCCGAAAAACACACACATTTTGACAGCAGTTTCAAAGGCTGTCCTTTTCTAAGCCTGTCATCAATTTCTCATCTGGAGGGAGAAGTTAGAGAGAGAGAGAGAGAGAGAGAGAAAGAGAGAGAGAGAGAGAGAGAGAGAGAGAGAGAGAGAGAGAGAGAGAGAGAGAGAGAGAAAACACAGCAGTGGGAAGACAAGAAGCAAGCATGGAGGGGTATCTATTGATTAATCACCAACAGTAAGAGCCGTAATGTGCGAGCGGTGTGAACTAGTTTCAGTGTTGACAGATGAAACGGCTATATAACGTCACCTCCCTGACACATTCTCCTTCATGCCTTTCTCTCATAATTAGTCACATCCCTGAAAGGGCATGACATTAATAAATTCCACATTAAATCCACATGTATAAACTGAGGAGGATTTGAAAGAAAGCAATATTTTTAACCAGCGCGGCTCTGACATTCAATAGCTGGCGAGGAGCGGGCGGAGATTGCACTACAGAGGACACGGAGTGATACAGGGGAGGACATCGCTGCACCAAAGAAAGGCACCGAGCACGTGACGGAGGAATTATTGATTTATAAGGCATATCTTTATCCTTACAGTATGCATGAAAGCCAAGGGAACATCAAGAGCATCTCTCAATCACCTTGAGCAATGGAATCAAGTCTTTGTTCTGGGCTTAAACAAAGCGTCGGCGCACACTCTTTGGTCCCCAAAAACCAGGGCTACAAAAGAAAAAAAAAAAAAGCTTTTTACTTTGGTCCCCCCTAAAATCTGAGGATTGCTCCCACACGGATCAAAGTGTATATGTATGTTTCAGGGGGGCTTTTGTATTTAGGTGTGTGTAGTGTTGAGTGCTTTCCTCAGACTGTGCAAAAAGCCCTCAGATAGCGAATGCCACCCTAAAGCACGGGCACTTCTCCTCTCCTCCTTTTATCACCGCACACTTCTTGCTCTTGCTACCCTGCTTACCTGTGACAGGAGCTCCTTTCAAAAGCAGCTCATTGCATTTCAAACGCCAGCGACTCCCACTCCCGTTTCCAAGACTCCCACGCAGACGTACACGCACGCAGCTGTCAGCTGCCCAAATACTGTATATCCCCTGGCCTTCTCTCCCACCCCCTTCCTGAACTAACTCCTCCACAACCTCGAGTTGTTGAGAAAATAATATTTTATGCATGCCACAGCAGCCCACACACAGATACAGCTTATGAAAGACATACCCAATCTACTTTCCCAGCCAGCATTTGTGTGAGCGCCGTGCGTGTCTCCGTCTGCGCTCACGTATATTTGTGTTGTTTTTTTTCTCTCTTTTTTTTTTACATGCTAAATTAAGATACGCTTAAATAATGTTCTTGTATTTTAACATAAGTACACAAAGCACAGATCTTGTTTTGCAGCGTCCCTGGGATCAATATACATTATGTAAATACTCTCCGTATAAAACTTGGAGGTGCAAAAGGCCATAGGAGTCTAGTTTTCGGCATCCCGTTCTCAGGAGGATTAATCACAGCAGCAGAATCAGATGGAGTCTGCCTACATACCTAAGCATTTGTCAGAGAAGGAGAGGACACAGTACAATGAATTTGCATCTGTTTGAAGTGGTATTATTAATTCATGCCAATGAGACTTTGCATAAGGGAGACCGGGTAAAATTTGAAAGAGGGGAGGAGGGGGGGAGGGGGAGGAGAAAGGGGGGGGAGTGTCCCAGTAAGCAGAGGGGCCGTTTGATCCCCGCTGTGTCTCCGTGTTGCCGAAGCCGCTCGCGGAAAAACTACATTGTTGTCCGAGCGTCTGTATGTTTACGGTATGCGGCCCATATTGGCCGAACCCCAGTGGGAACAACAGGCCGGCCGCCCGCACGGGGCCTATCTTATTTAATCAGCATGTGTTGAGCTAAATGACAAGCTATTATCACCGGCCACCCATCGACTGGCGCTCAGCTTCTCAAACAGCCCAAGCAAAAGGTCAAACACTGATAATGAGTCGACTGAAAGAGCTTTTCCTAATTGGACTTGAATGTAAAATTTGAATGTGAAATTAGGCTGGTATGCACGAGCGTTAGGTGCAAAAACAGCCGACTGAATGCGGCTGCACTCCAGATTTTTCTTCTTCTCTTGTGTTTTTTTCTGTCTCTCAACAGGTTTCTGCAAGTGCAACAGCGTGTGTGTGTACGGCTTGACATTTATATTGTCTTGCCCCCACTGGGTTGGACGTGTACATCTACCTGCATGTGTATACAGCTACATGCGATCTCCCATGTGTGTTTGTTTACGTGGCACAGACACCGATGGGTAGCCTCTTGTGTGTTTGCTGGCACAGCTATTTCCCCTCGGAGTAGGAAAAGGGGGTTGTATTTGGGGGGGGGGAGGGGGACGGGGGAGGGGGGGAGACAAATATACTGGTGGCACATTATCAGTAGCAACACAAACACAGGCTGGCAGAGTACCAGCTGTTAAAAGGGGTCTTTATTTGTGCATGTGCGTGACTCCGCGTGTTTGAATTAAGGCGAGAAAGGCGCTCAGACGGGCGGTGCCAAATGGGGAGGTTTCGCCTTCGGGGAGGAGGGTAATTACACGAGAGTGCATTGAAGATAAAATATATTAATGGTATTACTGGTCAGTGGGGTGCCGTCCTTGGGGTGTCCCAAGCGCTCACATCGAGCATGTTGTGGCAACGCGGTCGATTTGAATCTGTGTCCTACGACAGAAAGAAAAAAAAAGGCCTCGTTTCAGCCTCCGTATTCCTCCTGCCTCCAATGAAGCCATCATGGCTGCTCTCCCCCATCGTTCACCCTTGCGGGCCTCCGCTCAACAGCGAGCGTTTACCCTGCTTAAGTGTCCTTGAGCATTTTACTTAATCCCCGACCTGCTCTAGAGGCGCTGTTGTGGCACTAACCTGTGCTCTCTGCAGCGCCGGGCAGAGCAGGGAAGCGCTCTCTCTCTCTCTCTCTCTCTCTGTCTCTCTCGCTCTCTTTCCTCTTCCCTCCCTTCAGCGTCGCTGTCCATGGTGCTGAAACACAGCGGCCAGCAGCAATCAAAAAACATATGCCGCATCCCACATTACACGCCACACTCCAAACGCCCCTGATTTGCAGCGCGCCGAGGGTTCACGCTGGAAAAGTGAGGAAATTAGGCGCACTCAGAGATAAGAGTTTGCATTCCTAAACCGGCTTGCATTCGAGTGGCTGTTGACGGACACTATTATCCCACAATGCCACAGAAGGGCTGTTTTGCAGCTGGAATGAAAATAAAGCAGTTTGTGCATCGTAGTGAAAACAACTTGAGGAATCAAAAAAGAAAAGAAGACAACAATATAAAAGAAAAAAGTCCTTGTGGGAATAAACACAGCACTTTCATTTTGCAGGAATAGTAAATGGACTTACTTATATGGCGCACTGTCACTGCTCAGAGCGCTTTACATTATCCGTCACGCTCGCGCGCAGGCACGAACCAGCGCCACCGGCTGACACGCAAGCTGCTCGTACACCACCAGGAGCAAACAGGGGTTTAGTGTCTGGGGGGGGGGTTGGCCTAAGGGTGCTGCGGCTCGTCGATAGGCAGAAATGGGAGTTGAACTGCCAACCTTTTTTGGAATAAGGGGGATACGACCCCCTGTGCCTCCTGAGCCACAGCTGACCAGATTGGATTGTGGCTCCTGAGGGATGAACGGGAAGGTACGCGGCAAAACTCGAGTGTCACCGTTTGACCTCTAACTCTCAGCGTAGAGCTCCGAGACGCCATGAAATCATGTGAGACGCAGAGTGCCGACGAGTTCGTGACAGGATCACACTGGAAGCAACAAAACAAAGCAAAAGAAGAAGAAGAACTGAAACTTTTTCAGATCTGCATTATCATAGCCAGAGACGATTATCATAACAAGTGATTATATGACTCATTTAGTAAAAAGCACGTTTTCCCCATGACTGGTAATTTTTGTCAAGACTCAATTTAGCAGAAAAAACCACACACAGAGAAACTGCAATTTTTGAGAGAACTGGCAGCGAAATTTGAGAAAAATAAATTACAGAGATAAAAAAAAAAAATCACTGCAATCTTGGAAAAGGAAATGAAATAGACTCATTTAGTCAAATACACTTGCTCCCTTCTTACTGGAAATCAAAAGAGGAGACTGACACTCGCTCTTCTGTCTGCTGGGTGAATTTGAAGCTGCAGCCTACTGGTGCTTTGCCAAGCGCGGCGCAGAGACTGGGAGCTAAATAAATAGCCAGCCTGGCGTTCTCCTCTTTGTTCTGAGAAGAATGAAACTCAACTTCACAAACACCCGTCACTGCACATTTTGCATCATCTTGGGCTATTTTCAGTGTAGGCAATAAAAAAAACACAGCAAGTAACCAAAGAATAAGTATATTTACTGCTGATAGTACAGATAGAATTATGTAACGACCAATCAGAGGCTACAACTGCTATTCACTTTCTTCAAAAGCAGCCAATCCTTCATGCATCGCAACAATGTGAAGGCACCATCGCCGTGAGCGTGGACATGCATGCTGTAACTGCAGATAACAAGGCTGGTAAAGTATGTGCTGTTATCAAGGCGGACCACCGTACAGTGAATCATGCCTGTGTTTACTCGCGGCCTCTGGTGTTTACCTGCGTCTCGCAGCTCCTGTACGTCGATTCGAGCAGAGAACGGGACCACCTGAAGACACGCTCGGTTGTTCTGCTGAACATGACGCCAACAATCAAACTGAAGAGAAAGAAGAAGAAGAAGAGAAAGAACAACAAGTTCAGAATGAACTCGACTGCGCAGCAACAGAGCAGAGACCAATGGCGCCTCCTGACTCGACCAGACCCGGCAGACGCACCGATTATTAGCGTGGCCCCACTCACATCATGTGCTACATACAGACAATGTTCAGCAGGGAGCTTCAGTGCTCATCAAAGAGAAAAATGCTGCCAATGGTCGTGTGCGCACCGGCCATTTATATAGAAAAGTACGCAACTAGTTATTATTTACTCAAGTACAATTAACACCACCGACACATGTGCTACAAATAGTTGAAATATATACGGTCAAGCTACTAATAAATAAGAAAAGAAAGAAACAAGTGATTTAAAGATACCAAGAGAGAATTGAAGCATTAAGCGTGGCGTGACTGGGGGCGGGGTTAAGCTCCTCCCACCTCCCAAAACGCAGCCCACCAGTGGCGTTGAAGTTCAGGCTCGTGATCGTGAAGTGGGAGGCACATTTTTCTACCATTACATGATTCCCTCAAGTTCATTTGAAATTTTACAATCCCAAACCCGATTTTGTCCATCGACCTTCTTTTCCGAGGTATCGAAATTATTCAGGCGGAGTGGAAATAAAAAAAAAAAAGTCTCATTTCACGTCGTTTTGAAATATTTAATCTGTCTCTCCCGGGCGGAAAACTGCCAAGTATAACCACCGTCCTGATAACTTCTCTTTTTGTGATTTGGCGTGTCACAATGAGGATTCAGCTGCGACTGCCCTCGGCTGCAAATTACTGTGAGGCGGAGTGCGCTGCACCGACGGGTCTCCAGAACAACAATTGTGCGAGTTATCAATCCGGCTCTGAATGATCACATTGGAGCTCCGCGCTTCCAGCTCTCTGGACAAAGATGTTTTTCTCCTCCTCAAATCTCTCTGTCGCGTTATATGAGAGATAAAGCCGGCAAAAAGTAGCGCGGATCTCTTTGAATGTTTTTCAATCCTTCGACAAAAGTCGCTGAGAGCCGAACCTGGTTTATTACCTAACCAAAAGGCCCCAGCTGCACTTCTTCTCTGTCAGCTTGTGACAATGACTGATGAGTCCGAAAGCACATTACTTCCTGCCAAAGTTGGAGCAGATCATTTGCTCAACTTAAGTTGGGGGGGGTGGGGGGGGGGGGCTTCTGGTGGGTTTTTGTTGGATTT
>JAUESF010000047.1:1924858-1938634 GCA_032274765.1 Malacoctenus tetranemus
AGAGGAGAGGAAATGACAGAAACCAAAGCAACACCTCAGTTACAGGTCAGCAGCTGGACGGGGGCCAAACCAAACTGTCCTCCTCTGAGCTGCTGCCAGCCTCCTTCACCTGATTGCCTCACCTGATTGTTTGCACCTGCGTCTCGTTAACCTGCTCTGCCTCCCACCGCGCCGCCGACTGTCAGTCTCTGCCAGTTCATTTCGTCAAGTGTGCCAGTTGTCCTAGATTTTTATCACGCCGCCTTTCTGACTGGTTTTCGCTCTTGTATGCTTGGTGTTTTTTTCCCTTCTCTTCTTCGCCCCGTCCAACTGGGATCTCACAGGTTTAACCCCTACCTGCCTGATCATTGAACATGCTAATGACGGCTCTCAGCTTCCCTGCTAATTTAAAGCAGTGAGGGAACCAGAGCAGAGTTTGTCGTCGAGGTTTCAGGAACGTGAGAACGATTTCGGTAACAGGTGTGAAAACACCGTTCGTCAGGGATTAAAAACTTTAATTTATGAGAACGCTGCAGATTTCTCATTCTGACTCTCAGGAGGCCGTGTTGAAACGAATTCATTCACATCATGGAAATCGATGAGAATTACAACTGTTAACTTATTGAAAAGAACTCATCATGAGTCTCTAAATGTATTCAGCTTGCGTGCATCTTATATTTACCTTGGAATATGATTATGATACAGTATTTTTGAATATTTACAACTGACACCATGCAGGATGTGATCAAAATGATGCTGAATAATTTCACATTTACTTCAAACGATTCACACAGTTGCAGTAAACTGACTGGTGGGCCTGAAAGAAGGGAGACAGGGGCCACATGTGGCCGACCTGTTGCCACCTTGCAGTTTCCTCATTTCTCACAGCACCCCATTGTCTGCCCCAATAATTTGGAAAAAGCTGCTTTTTCCCTGAGAAAACTGTAATCTAGTTTCCGTGTAGCTAATCCAAGGTTGCCGGGTTAACAGAGGAAGGTGTTGGTACCTTCTCAGGTAAATGTAATCTGTTCTAGAGGCACAGACACCGAGGCACACAGACTAAGCTCATTTATCCAGTGTGTAACACGAGGGGCTTTTCTCTCTCACAAGCCGATGCTAATTTCTTCACTGCTGTCAGTGTGAGATTAAAGAAGCTCCTCAGACATGAAGAGGTAAGTTTCGACGTGTGGAGACGAGCACGGAGCAGCACAGACGGGGACGGACGCGAGGCTCTGTTAGCGAGAGAGACGTTATCTTTGATTTTTGACCGCCAGCATCTCTGCTTTTGGACAACGTGCGGGGAAGAGGAGAGGAAGGACGCCCGGCGAAAACACAAGGAGGAACCTCGAGACACGAGGAGCAAAGGGGTAAGTGCAGACGGGAGCAGGCGCACGACCAGAGGAGAGAGCTAACAGGAGGGAAAGGAAAACACAGAAACACAGAGAAATACCTGAAAGAAGGAAAGGAAGCAGGAGCAGAGAGCAACCGCACAGAAACACAAGAAGGAAACACACCAAAGACCAAAAGAAGACGTGAGAAACAAGCAAACGTCACTCTGAACACGATGTGTCTTCATAGAATCGACTCATTTTTTTACAAAATACATTTTACAAGTCTAAACTGGTCCTCAGTAATTATTGGTTTCATTCTAATCCTCGGCGTCAACAGGTGGACAGACGGTGTCCACCGAAACACACGTAAATGTCGACTTTCATGATCCTTCAAAGGTAAATTCGAGGTCAGAAAACCTCCTGGTGATGAGCCACGTCGCAGTGAGCTCAGTGCTGAGGTCGCATCCTAACAAATCAGCTCCGTTTCACAATCTGCACCTAATCCCCGCCTTCTTTTCCTTCACCACCCATCATGGCGAAGCACAGCTTCGAAGACCAGTGATTGGCAGACTGCAGACTGACCGACAAGTTACACAAATGTCACAGGTATCACAATTTTCTTTCAATACACACAGCTGCTGTTGCTTTTTATGATCCTTCGTCAGTCAAGTGTTGACCTTTGGTAATAACAAGCTTTAGTTTGACATCTGATGCCAATCTGTGTTCATGCAGTTCAATTTCCTCCTTCAGACGAGCAGTTCCAGTGTGAGTTTATTCTCTTTGAACATCTATCTCTAAAATAAGTCATTATATTGCATCTCTCCAGCAATTCATTAATTTTATGACAAAAGACTAAAAAAACACCCCAACAAATGTTACTAGAGATTAGTGCTGATGAAGGGTTGTGTTCATTCTAATATTATTGCACAGTAATATTATCAACAATATGTGCAAAATTTAATTGGCACATTTTTGAGGGGATGAATAATAAGAAGACGTCTCCTTTAGAAAACACAATATGTCATCTAACAGAAGCAAGAGTTGCTCTAACTCCGAGCGTGCCTTTAAAATTTGTGGCTTGTCATGTTAAAAATAACAGGAGAGGTGTTTTATTTATGGAACGCTCTGTATTCTACCAACCAAAAGATGTGCAGTGCAGGAGCAGAAACCCTGCAGCCTCATGCCAAGTTTGACGGGAACAAGAAGTGAAAGTCCGACTTGCGAGTCTGAAGTATTGAGCTGCATTCAAATATTGTGCATGTACCGTATGGGAGTTCGTGTGTGTGTGTGTGTGTGTGTGTGTGTGTGTGTGTGTGTGTGTGTGTGTGTGTGTGTGTGTGTGTGTGTGTGTAGTGGTGCATGGGAACTTCAATAGACGTCCATTGATAAAAGTTTTGGACCAGACTTAAATGCTGTGCAGGGATCATCGGGCTGATCCGAGAAGCCCCTGTAATTGCACAGGCGTGAGAGCGAGAGCAGTGCTGCTGATCCGTAATGGGGCAGCGGTTGGCAAGGTGTTAAACACTCCACTGTTAACACTTTCACACACAGCCTGTCAGTGCAATAAAAAGCCTGCAGCTGTCAGCAGACTCGCGCATGTACTGTAAAGTCTGCCGTCACTTTGATTTAACCTTGTTAAACTGTTTCGCAGATATTTCTCCGAGTGGAGACGGATTTCCTCCTCGACATGTGATAGGTGAGTTAATTAAGACAGTGACATTATTAAAGCCAAGAGCGACTGTGGCCGTGTTTTTTATTAATTCGCCGCCTGACCTTTTTCTCTCCGGATCCAGCCGAACACCTGATACCTTCACAATTACTGTATCGCACCTCAGAAAGAGGAAGCCACGCTCCAAGTCTTCCAAACAAAATCCATTTTTTCACTTTTGTTCCTGCGTCAGTCTTTAAATCCCATCAATGGTGCTTAAAGAGGAGGCTGCATTCCCAAACAAGGAGAGGTTTTTAAAACAACAGCATGTAGAAACCAAGAGGTCTATAATAAAGCAATTGTGTAAGAGATTAAAAACAGCATTTTGTTTGAACGCTGCTTCTCAGAAAAGGTCGGAACTTTAAATAGCAGAAATCTGACATTTACATAAATACCAAAAAAAAAACCCTGCAATTTCTGAAACCAATTTTCCCGCATGTACAGCTCAGCTTGAGGAGCTCAGAGTCTGTGTGATATTGGGCCAATGAAATTATTCATTGATTAAAAAAAAATACTGCCACATAATACAAGGCCTGGAGCGGTAAACTTATGAAGCAGTGAGACTCAAAGGGCAACGATGACAAACAATGCTGCTGGGATCCCTCTCTCTAGTCAATCCCATGACTTTGCCCGCAGCCAAAAGTCATGAAATTACAGTTTGTTATCAGGTGTAGTTTTAGCCAACATTTAGACAGTTTGTCCCACGAGCAGCAGCGTTCTAGAATCCAACTCTACACTTGTTCACAGCCATGAAATGAGTCATCTTTGACCGCAGGTTAAACGTTTTGAATCGCTGTGTTTTAAAAAGTAAAACCGTTGCGATGTGAAAAAGCGATGCTTTCTGCCTCCGTGCAGCTCCTTCAGTGATAGACACCAAAATAAGATTCTCTGCGTTTCACATTAAACCAGGATTGAACTAAAACATGAAGCAGTGTGATGAGTTTTACCTTCATTTTCAGCTGAACCAGTGGAGCGCAGGAACGTGCACGTTGGGACCTGACAGAGAAGAAGGACACAAGTCATTTCTGTGCTGATTGAACAAAAGTACTCGATCTGTATACAAATACATCCACAATGAGAGATAATTAGAGTAATAAGTGAAAGATGAAGAGGCCTTTTTTTGTTTGTATTGTCTTTTGTTGCCAGGTCTGTTCAACATCTTTCCCCTAAATCAGCCTGCGGACGGGGGACGGGGGGGAGCGTCACTGTGCAGAATCAGCCTCCACCGGCGGCGTAATGCGATCCACTTCCAGCCGCGTCTCCACGAGTTCCCCCCGTCGCACACATCACATTCAGCAGACAGCGTTTCTCTGCGGTCACTTCTCCCTGTCTGCTCTCTGTCTTCATTCGTCTGCGGTGCAGAAAAAGTGCAACTCGCCACAGGGACGGGGAGGGGCCAGAAACCCACCCGTGATGTTTCATTTAGGAGTTGTTTTCATCAGATTTCAGGTCTGAATCTTGGAGAAAGTGACGAATATTTTTCTAATCTAATCATTTCCTTTGTAAGTCACAAAATTGATGCAAGAAATGGCCCAATAAAACCTAATTCTAGAGAGACTAGCTTGATTTTTCGATCTTTCCTTTGCCAAATAATGCCAGTGAAGCCAAATACTGACGAAAACAATTGCAGGAGCCTTCAAAATAAAAGCAACGGGCGGTTTCTTCCTCCTGACGGAGGTCCTGGACCCCAGGTTGGGAACCACAATGTCACAGCCGGTAGAAAACACAGGCTCAGTCCCTGTTTCTTATTCTGAATAAGGTCGTAAGCGAACAACAGGCTGACACGGCGGCGACCTGCCACCTCGCCATCGCTTCCTGTTTAGCTGTGCACCCTCCGGCCCCGACGCCGCTGATGGCATGACTGATTTGTGTCTCAAAGCGCCTTTGTGTCGTCGTCTTGGGCGAAAAAAAAAAAAGCCGGCTGCTACCCAACCGTGTCGCAACATGTCGAGTGTGTGTGTGGCGACATTGAAAATAGCAGGTTATGAAACACACACTGAATCACTTGGCCAGGCCACAGAAATAGCACAGTGTGACTGTTTGACATGGTTATTTTTTCCCTCCTCTCTGTTGTTTCTGCACACATTCAGGAGAAAAGAAGCAGAAAGGTCAGGAGACGGACGGAGTCGATCCGCGGCACTCCGGCCACGTTTCCTGCTTCGATTCCAGTCGGTTTTGGCGTTTGTGTTTACTGGTTCAAAACCATGTGGACCAGAGATAAACAGATGCATACTGTACACGTACTCTACAAACACACACATTTCTACATGTTCCGCTTCACGTCCCTGAATAAAACACCACCCACAGTGCACATACGAGCTCGCAGGATTTGCATGCGTGAGGTCTGCCCTGATGATACGATGATACGAGGCAGAAAAACCGGCGGAGCACGGAGCACCAGAGGTCCCCGGACCCCAGAGACTCCTTTGCTAGGAATCCAAAGGCATATCTGCAGGCAGCTACATCACACGCTCGTATCTGTCTGGAGCCGGGCGCACATCATCACCGGCGCTGCAACGCCGGGTACTGAAACATCCAAATGTTGGGATTCCCAGCGGAGCGCCGCTTTCTCCTCCTACAAAGCCCGAACATATTGCATTACAGTAGTGGGAATATGAAACAGCACTTGTATCTGTTGGAGCCTTGTGTTGTGCCTCAAAGGTGAGTTGAATAAGCCCAACTCTGCCGAGCACGAGTACAAGGTGGTCTTTGGTCGCGGGAGCTCGGAGGTTATCTCTACCGCGGTGCACCCTGACAGTGGAGCGGAGGGGGGGATGGGGGGGGCTGTAAACAGTGGTAATCACCAGAACAGAATAATGTGATTTGCTCATAATGAGTGAGGGGCGTAGGACATCACACTCAGAGCTGTGATTACCGACATCTCACTGAGTACCGATGTAGCAGAACTAATGCAGACGTTCAGATGTATGTCTAAAAAAGCCACAAATTCACTTTGGGCTAATTAATAATCAAACAAACCAACGAGCGGTGAAACAACGCACACGACGCGTCGAGGTTCAACTGGCGTCTTCAAAAAAATCCGAGCGCAGCGCCGGCGTCGTAGCCGGGAGCGACGGCGTCCGCGTCGTCGTCCGGGGAGACCTGCATTTGATTCGCCCAGAATCCAGAAACTCTTCCTCCATCCTGGAGGGACGCAAACATTTGCGAGGAAGGAAAAAGGCACGGAGACGATTACGTTGAAGGAGCGGGGATCCTTATCCCTGTTCAAACGGGCCCATCAAAAAGCGCTTTCAACTCGCTATTCTCTGTTTCCTTTGGTAATGACATTTGCAAACTCGGCAAGTGAGGTCAAACGACGGCAGACATTTGGCGTCCGTGTTTATTTTTGCGCGGAGATCTTGATTAGGGATGAAGCCCAGACAGAATTTACCTACCGACGAGCGATGTTGACTTTAATTAATGAACAGTTTCGGAGCCATTTGCATTGGCGGCACGTCGGCGCGCCGAATGATAATTAGCGCGGGCCCGCTGCGAGAAAACTTAAATTCCCCGACTGGTGCTGCTGCAGATGACTAAGCATGTGAGGAGAGCGAGGGTCACGACAGCTGCCGCGCACACAATGGATCCGGAGGAAGGACTGCGCGTCGGCAGTGCGGGCGAATTCGGGTCTGACAGAGAAGTGCTTTCCAAGCACTTCTGCATGGGAGGCTGGAGAAACAACACAAAAAGGAGGGAAGGAGGGCAGCGCATTGTTGTCACAGTTTACAATATAACCCAACAATTAGCAGCCCTACTTGCCGTCCCCCTGTGTCCACCGTGTTAATAGTCTTGGGCAGGTTCCAGTATTCCATTACTGAGTAATTGGACAGCATAGTGGGCCATCACCGAGCCCCCCTTTTGCTCTTGCCAAGGGAGAGGTGAAAGCCTTATTGATCCCGTGTCTGAATCTCTGATCAATCACCCCAAATCTGCCCCCGGGGACCGCACTGGGAAAACAGGTGACAAAGGATATCTCTATGACTATGTATATATTAATCACAACAACAGCAGAGAGGGAGGGGGGGGAGAAGATGCGGGCAGAATTGCAAGCGGCACCAAACTCCCGTTTTTTCTCCCGCTGAGTAAGAAAGTTAGGAGCGCGGTGTGGCCGGGACGCCGGGCGAGGCCGGCCCCGGCTCACCGGGTGACGTCGGCGTCGGAGCAGGAGCCTGCTGTGGCTCGCTGTAATCGAGTTAAATAAATGATTGCGTTTCCAGTGGCGGCGGCGGACCTTCAGCTTTCTGCCTGGCTAGAGCCGCAGCCGATTTAATTAATTTTTAATTAGGGAGGGAAAATTGCAGGCCTATTCCACCGGGACCTTTAAGACATCTGTGCATTGGAGATAACGCTCTTAAATACCCCGAGCCTCCCGACAGCGCGGCGCGCTCTGAGGCCGACGGTCCGGGGGCCGCGTCGGGAGGTAAGACGCCGCAACCACCGAACTTCAAGCCACGCCCCCCCCCCTCTGACTCCCAGGTCCAGGCATCGCTCGCCCGTGTCACTGTCACGCCGTGGCTTTTAATTGAGTGATGGACTGAACTTTCCCTCCTCCTGCCGCACACGTGTGGGCGGCGTCCCATTAATTTGCACGTGGACTCCCACGCAGAGACCCACGCTCCCCCCCCCCCCACCCTGATGAATATGTAGCACGGTGCCATCTCGCTCGCCGCCGTGTCATCCCTCACACACTTAGGCTTTTTGCATGCTGCGGCCGGGGCGTGATGTATGGCAGCCGCGGTGTGTAAGAATGTGGCGCGCGGATGTTCGGCAGCCTGTTGGAAGATGTTTTACAGCCCTGGCGAGCGCCACGTTGTCACAATGTGTTCAATATCACAACGCATCAAAATTTACGGCCGGCTTCCAGCACTTTCCATTCATTGTGCTTTATCGCCACGGCGACACGCATTGATCTCGGCAAATAATACTTTTTATTATTGAACATTACCCCACGCACTCTATAATCAGATTTATTTCCTGTCCAGCATGTCGGGGCGGCGGCATATGAACAGATATCAAAGCCGATATAAAGGAGGGAGTTCGGGCCCGTACTTGACGCGATAATATCCACCAAGAACATTTTTATCAGGGAAGGAGATGCAATCTGATGTTTGTTGTGCCTCAGAAAAACACCTGACCTTCTCCGGGTGATACAGACTGACAGGATTTTTTTCTACTTTTTTTTCTTTTCAGAAAAAAAAAATCGGGGCGGTGGCGACAAAAAAAGAAAAAAAGGAACACACGCGGTGTTCCATCTCGCGTGGCGCCGCGAGCACACCGGATCATTTGCTCGCTTTGCTCCTTGGAGCGGCAAAAAAAAAAAAGGGGGGGGGCAGGTGAAGGTGAGGAAATGGGGGGATCACGCGAAACAGGCCGGCCTGTGAAATTAATTAAAGCCGCGAAAATCAATCCACGATTAATGAATTTTAAAGAGCTAATTAGACTATTTTCAGAAAAAGCTCTTCTGGTGGCTGCGGTACATTTTGTTACATTAACAAATGTGTTTTTTTTGGGAGGGAGCGTTTTCGCTGGAAGAGCTGATGGCAGAGCATGGAAGTGCCTAATTAGGCTGCTGTCCAGGAGGCTGTAGTGTGTGTGAGAAACGCCCCGTCTCTGGCATTTAATCTAAGCCTGTCACATCCACTTTCCCTCTCCCTCGGCCCCCAGAAGTGCTCCGAACGCGCGGCTGAGGGGACACCTGAATGCATCGCTGTAATTTTCTCTTTGCGGGATCCGCACTGATATGCCTCTCGCGTGACACCGGGCGGATGGTCCTCCAGGCCCGACTCGCGCCATAATAAATGAAGCGGCGCCGCGTCTTCGCACGCGTGTTGCAGGGACGGGGGGGGGAAACAAACACGAAGGAAGAGCGCAGTGACAGGTAGACAATCGGTTATAATTGGACAAAGCCAACAATGACTGCGTGACCTAATAAATATTTTTACTCAATTTTGTTTTGTCAAGTGACAGACTCGTAAATTGAACTGTCTCCTATTGATCACAACATATCAATGAGACATAAAATGAAGACAACACAAAACTGCAAAGACAAACACATGTGTCAAGCAGGGGGTGTGGCTGACAGGCATAAAGAAGAAAACCAAAAAACAAAACGATGAGCCGGATGATGAGACAATAAAAGAGGCTTGAAACTTCAAATTTGTCAAATCATTCACCGTTTGTTTATCGGTAGTAAAATAAACAGCACAGAGGGCATCGCTGTGCTACTCAGAATACAGTATCACTCGCAAAGGGCTCAAAAAACAATCAAAACACTGATTGAAACAAAACTATCGAACCTGCAAATTGGTTCTTTTTCAACGTTTACTGGTGTTTGCTATCCAAATTAAACAGACGCTATGGTGAGGAAATATTTCACCGTGTTTTGAAACATTAGCACGCTTTTGTATGAAAATTAATATTTATCTTGTTCCCTTAAAGTCTTTAGATCATTGTGAGTTAAAAATGTCAGAATTCATTCTTGAGCTCCTAAAAATAATAATTTGTAGAATAGTTTGAGTTGTTTTTTTAAAATATTACCAAAGAAAATGAAAAAAAACAAGTCTCAGACAATGAACCCTTGTATGTTGTTAGGATCTGGGGACCAGTTTTCAGATTCATGTGTAGGGGGGGGGGTGTATAGTATGCCATCATTAAAAATGTTTTCTTATAGACACAAAATGAGCCAAGGCCAGTGAGTCTGATATTCAAAGCGTAATTAAACGTATATTTTTTCTTGAAAGAGAATATGGAAACGGGTCCCACAGACCCGAACAACACACAAGGGTTAAAATAATGAGCACATCATCATATACGTGAACTCCTCCAGCTAACTTTTCAGTAACTCCCCATCTTGTAATACCATTATGTACCACAAGATGGTGTGACGAGCAAGATACTATTCACCTGCTTTTAACGTTAAGACAGCTTTTTAAAACAGGAAGACAACAAGTCTAAATATTGGTTGTTGTTGGGTTTGTTTTTTTACCACCAGAGACAGCGAAGCTTGAGTTTAATTATTTAGGCTTCATGCTAAACTCACAGAATTCCTTCCGGACGAGTGAGTAAACTTCTACCAAAGTCGAACCGAACTTTTCTGTATCGTCTAACTTTTATTGCTGTGGTGTTTCTTGATCCTGGAGAGAGGCGTGCTTGCTGTGCTTCTTTGCGCCTCTCTCCAGCTTCCTGCCAGCTCGTCTCTTCCAGAGCAAAACGCGATGTGCACCCGCAGTCAACTGTTTAATGACATACTCTTCAGACCAGCTTCAGCTGCTGGCTCGCTCAGACAGCCAGCGCTCTATCTTTGCAAATAATGTTCAGGAAGGAACCAACCAGGTGTATTTGCTCATAATGCAAGAAAAATAAATTACAATTATGTAAATGAAGCAATGGAGAAACTCAAAACCCCATGTAGGAATAATCAAACAGTAAAAAAACAACTCTTGCTACAACATCAACTCAGCTTTAATACATTTTAAATGTCTGTTATTATTATAATCATTATTTTAACTCCTGAATTAGTTCTAGTTTTTTTCCAATGCAATTTTTTTTATATTTAGAAAAGTTGCGAGGTTCAAGTGGTGCATACAACACTTCCAAAGTTGATGAAGTCATGCAGCTCCTCCTCATCACAACATATGATACAAATTCTGCTTTGTTGCTTTATTTATTAAGTTAATTGTGCAATGGAGGGAAAAATATATCAATTAAATAGTTTCCAACAAGACTTTTTAGTCTTGTCTTAAGGAGCAGAGAAAGAAAGTTTAAATCTCAGATCATGTAAACGTGCAATATCGTTGTGATAAGTAGGATTATTAGTGGGTTTGTTTCGAATCAATCAACTTTTAACTCTGGCCTCAAGCGCCGAAAGTCGCGGGTTCGAGTCCAGATGACGCCTGTTTTAAAGACGGCCTTTTTGCTAGTTAATGCAATTATCCTGTTTTAAACAAGTTTATTGCAACTATAGATTCAAACTAGGTTGGGGTAATTACCCAGAAACGTCAATATTATACAGGGCCGTGCAGAGACGTTTGGAGGGGCAGTTGCTCAAAGTTAAAAAACGGCACATGAAGCACACATTTGAAACGCCAAACAGAATCTCACCTTGTAATTTGACTGGTTGAATCGCAGCAACTCATCGAACTTTCACACAACACATACAAAAAAAAAGAAAAGACAGAAACAAAAGGGCACTTTAGGCATCAAGGGGCAAAGGGGCAGGTGCTCCAGCCCCCCTCGCACCCCCCGCTGCACGTGCCTGATATTCTAGCAGGTTACCTGGGCACACCAAAGGGTTAACAGACAAACACGTTTTCCAACTCACCGGAGGAAAAAAGACCCGAGTCGAAACTTTCTTTGCATCTTGATACCGACGCAAAACAGGACGTGACGGCCTGTTTCCAGGGCTGGATGGACGGAGCCACGAGGACGGGGTCGAGGGGCTCGCTTGCGGCGGCGTGCTGTCAGATCTCCCACGTGCTTTTGGCATCGTGAACGTCTTTGAGGAAAGTGCAGATGGTGCGTTCAGGACCGTCGGAAGTTCTTTAACACTGAAAATAGCCGGGGTTACGTTTTGCACATGATGGATTAGTGTGCAGTGGGGGGCGCGGGGAGACACAAGGACCCCTGACAAAAAGTGGAGAGGGACATGTCCCTCCTGCCCCCCCTCAGTTACTGTTCCAGAATGCATGTAACTATGGTCGGGAACACACTGGAGGAACAAACTGGCAATTGTGAATTTCCAGCTGAGGGTTTACTGGCAAATAAATGCACCAACTTCTCATATCACAAATGGGTTTAAATGTGTTGCTATTGAACTGCTGCAGCAGGGAGCCAAAGAAATTACCATGAAAGCTCACGCTTTGGACGTAAAGCTGAGGATGAATTCTCCTGTGGATTGAAAAAAGCATATGAGGCCGGGACAACGATGTGTCTTCAATCAGTTTTAGATGGAGATGAAGTGTGAGATATCTTTTACAATTTCCTGCTTCAGCATCCAGACTGGGGAAGGAAAAAAAAGAGGGCCTGGTTGCTGTTTTGCTTAGGGGGAAGCTGTCGGGATCAGTACACACTGAAGGGATGCTCCAGCAAATGTATAGTTTCATCTGAACTTACTGGCAAACAAATGCTGCAGCTCCTCACCACAGAGACCCCTGTGTGCGGTTACCGAACTGCTGAGTCGGGCGGCAAAAGGACTCCCTCCGTCTCGAATCTGGTAATTCCTTTGAACAGAGGGAGACATCGTCTCCAGTGGACCAGTCAAACGTATCAGGAGGAAGACAGGGACACAAATGTGAGGCCTTAATTGGTTTTGAATGTGTAAGCATGTCAGTTTAACTTTCTGCTTCAACACTCAGACTGCGGCGGACCCCCATGGGGGACTTCATCCTCTTCTAGGGGTCTAAAGCCAACACTAGCTTCAGGGCTAATTCCCCTCCACCTGACTCAGCAGGAAGTAAAGCCTGGAGACCGACGCAGGTGAGGCGAGCTACGAGGAAGGTTGTGTGCAATCTCCTTCAAAGCCACAGCTTACACAGACTGGCAGACATCGAGTGTGATTGTCACACTGTTTTCTCTAAACCCACCAATGTCCCGCTTCTGTTTGGACAGGTTGTGCAGCAGGTTTAGACTCAATGACAGAATTAGCTGTTTTAGCACCATGAGGGAGACTCTGCTGCTCATCCCACAAATGCATGTTCCTTCTAAATCTGGCACCAAGTAGCAGAAGTTGTTTTGACACATCAACACTTCTCCCACATACAAATACACTTACTTTTTGTGGGTTGTTGTGTATTTCACAGCACATGCTAATTGGGGGCTTTTAGAAGGAAAAAAAGGTCAAGGGTCTTTATTATCACATCTCAAATTTTCACTTATAAGTTTGCATGATAGTCTTGTTTCTGACCCTCCTAAGTTATACATCTTTACTCCTGGTAGTCAATTAGTCTCACTTACTGCATTTTTTACCATTTTTTCCCTCACAGACAAAAATGACATTTATACATCGGATTTTTCACTCCCTGCGAAAACTGACATCAGATACTTAACATTTCAATATCATTGTTTATTCCTTCACTTTCTCAATAGTAAGGCAAGAGAGTTCCCTAAAAGTCAGGCTGATCAAGTCTTATTTGAATAGTAGCAGGCGCGAGAAAACTCAGCCGACTTGATAAACTCTTCATAAATCACGGCCGAGCAGGAATTTGGAGTTGTGGTTTTATTCATTGCGCCGAAGTAAGGCCTGAAGGATAAACTTCAAATGAGTGAGCACATGTTTCTCTTTGTTAATGGAGTGGAATCACGTATTCAAATTTATAGCAATGTCGCTCTTATGTGTGGGAAAACCAGTCCCAACAGTAATCACTGTCTGGGACAATTTAAGGCCGCTGTGCCCGCATCCATCCATTCAGACTGCGTAGATCTATGGGAGGAGGAGGAGGGGGGAGGGAGGGAGGGAGGAAGAGGGAGGGGGGTGGTGGTGCCTTTATGAAGCTTATTTGTTCTGTGCTCTCAGGCACCGTTTGTTCGCTGCCCTTATGTTGATTTGTCACTGCAGGTTGCCTGAAGTTGTGTTGGATGTTTGTCGAAATGAGTCTGTTGCGGTTTGAGTCCAGAGCAGCCTGCTGGATTAGTTGATGGATTTGCCGCTGTGGTGGGATCACATCTGTGTGGGCTCACCGCAGAGCGCTAACACACACACACACACACACACACACACACACACACACACACACACACACACACACACACACACACACACAC
>JAUESF010000047.1:1967097-1991715 GCA_032274765.1 Malacoctenus tetranemus
ACACACACACACACACACACACACACACACACACACACACACACACACACACACACACACACACACACACGAACAAAGGCACATCGCTTCAAATTTTCAGAAAACCTTTCATGAAAATGTGTTGCATTCACTTTTTCCCTCTGCAATTTCACATCTATTACAGACTGAACTCCAGGTGTTTGCAGTGTTTTTTCCCTCCCACTTTATTAACGCCGGAGCTGTCATGTGACGGCGAGATCCATACGCGGGCGCCTCAAGAGGGAGAACTGTCCACGTTTGCACAACAGCAGTAACTTCATTAATTACTCAGCCTATAATTATAGCCTAAATTACCCCTGACGTGGAGGACACAATCGACAGAATCGCTTCTCCTCAGCTACTTAAATTACTATTTGATAGAACGACCCATCTATCTCTGACCCCTCCCCCTCCCCCTCCCCCTCCCTCCTTCTCCTTCCTGGAGCAGGTGGGGGAGACACACAGTACACCTGCACTGTCATTGCAGTTTCGCACATGAAGAGTGAGCAGAGGCGACTCGACGCCCAAACAACCTTCAGGTTTTTGGTTTGAAGAGAGCGACACAAACAGCTGCATCATTACACGCTTGGTGGAAAAAAAAAGAGCTTCAACTAGAAAAATCAAAACAGCCGAAATGAACAAGAAAACATCTTTGATGAGATCTGATGAAATGTAGTTTCGAGGCAGTGAAAGCTTCGAGGTTCCACAGGTGAACTTGTGATTTGAAGGTCGCAAGTTGCTTTAACTTGCTTTCGTTTTGCTATCCAGGTGGGGACACGGGACACAAACAATCGGACATTTTTAGTAGAAACATGTTTTAAAATGACATTTACACGAGAGTGAGAGTACGTTGAAGATCTGGGGTGAGCTGGGAGAGCTGTGACTCAGCTCAGAGGACGTCTGCACTGACTGACCTGCGCGTGTGCACAGGTGCGTGCGTGCGCCGTTCGTCATGTCTCTTTTGTCCCCTCCTGGTATTCAAACCTTGCGCTGCTCCCAGCGACCCCTCGCTCACCAGTCTTCTGGATTTTATCAAGATGTTTATAATCGAACCTCGGTCATCTCGACCCTGAGCGCAACCAGTCGCTTCCCGTATAAAATGTGCTTAACAAATAAAGCGGCTCTTTCCTTGCCTTGCTTGAGACGTATTAAACTCGAAATGAATCGTGACAAACTGCAGCAGGAAAGCAGACAAGTAAACAACCTCAATTAGATTTAAAGTTTTTGACTGGAGTTTACAATTGAGTCATAACGACAAGAAATGACAATTCTGACGTTGGAAAGGATCCTGAAATTGTAGTTTGGATGTAAAAAAAAAAGTAAGTTTGACGAGTTTCAGGTGCAAATTACTGAAGTTTCTTTGCCAAACGCGAGCATTTGACGGCAGCCAGTTTGCAGATGGTTGTATACAGAAGCAGCCTCTTCACTTTCACAGCCTGTGTGTTAATTCAAAGGGAGATGTGCCGCATGCTCCGACATTATCTCTCCGTTTCACTCATCAGAGGCAAATCATTGCTCCGTACGACATGTTCCCTAATTACATCGAACCCCAGCAATCAGGTTCATTCACATTCAATTCCACGCGCGGGTGCAATGTCCTGCTGACACCAACAGCAAATAGTACACAAAGTTATTATGAGACTCCCACATGAGGCGCGCGAATGACGGGCGAGCAATCAAAAGGTCAGTGAATCCAACTTCACCCTTTTATACGCACGCTTTCTTTCCCCCCGTCTCATCCAATCAGCTCGCCGGCCAGATGTTCCCGGACTGAGAAACAGGAGGCAGAAGTTTTAATTACACAACTTCGTATCGATTGAGAATTAACAGCCTGTAATACTTAAAGCCAAACCTTCACAACTGCACTTACGTGAAGACCGCTGAGCACACAAGTAACGATGCCGGTAACTCTGCAGCAGGTGTGCAGGTTTAACAAAGCCTCATCTGCCCACTTTTGCACAAATGGAAGCAAACGATGTATGAATTGCAGGAACCAGAATTAAAGGCTGTTTGTGAACATAATTGACTGTGAGTCATGCAAGTAGTTTGAAAGTCGCAGTGGAAGCGATGAGCTGATGTTTTCGGTCCCAGAGGATGAAAGAAGAAACAGGGCGGAGCTTCTGCTTTGCATGTAATAGTTCAGGTGTCATGCCACGTGCTAAATTTTAAACACACTTGTTCTCTTTTATATTCAGTTTTAAAGAATTTTGTCCAGCTTCACCTGACTGGTCTTCACCATCCAAAAATCTCTGCTTCTGCACTCGACTGGATACGTTTTACTGGACTTTTTCTGCTCTGTGGACCTTGAAATCAGCCGATTACGCAGCCACGTGTTTGTTTCCTTTTGGTCTGCGATCATATTTTGGAGTTATTAAAATGTGCAAACTGTTAGATTGGGGGATTACTGTGTCGCGGCTCCTTTGTAGATGTCTGGTGGCTTTACAGTTGTCTGCTACATTTTGTCAGACTGATACTGACACCCTGCCTTCACTGCCAGCCTCTGATGTGAAGCAAATGAATTAATCCTTGTTGAGCAACACACCAGATAAAGCCGCAGTCCGGAACAGGCTGAAAGACGTATTCATCTCGTCCTTGAATTCTGGTCTTTTTTTTTCTAACTCGCCGCGTTTTTTTCCGCCACAAGTGCGGGTTTGTTTGTCTCCAACTTGGAGCTTCTTCACCACCTTTCCGGCGTGTCTGGAAAGTGTGAAGTCACGCCGCAGAAAAACACATTCTCAGTGCAAAAAAAACACTCGATGTTTATTTGCAAAGCAAAATTATACATAAATCTTATTTTTTTTCGAATTGTTGTTTTGGGATTCGTCCAAAAGTCTAAAAAACACAACAGACGTAAGCCACATGGAACAAAGTTAATGCTAATTAGCCAGAAGAGTCTTCAGCAGTGGAGCGATGGACGGAAAAATATTCCATTAGCCTATAAGTGTAAAACATACATAATTAAAGTCAACAATGAGCAGCAAACGCTGGTTAGAGAAACTAAAACATGAAAATCAACATACAATGCTAAATTTCTGTGCTGGAAACATCTGGATTAAACAAAATAAAGGCATATCTTTTAGAATAAACAGAAATGATACAGCATCACTTTTGTTGACATGCTGTTCGTATGATGCGTTTTTTTAAACCCCGATTGACCTTTCTGGAGGTAATAAACGCTTGTTGCCAAATGTCACTCAGTCGAGTTTAGCCCGTGATGTGTTTTTAGACGCGTCAGAGACGAGAGCGCTGCTGTCACAGACCGCCGCGTCACACATTGAAGCCCCGTCGTGGCCTCGAGGTGGCTCGTGAGTCACTGAACACACACTCCAACCATCAACACTTTCTTGACTTCCCTGCTCGTCTGTCGTTTATTTATGGGAGACTGTCAATGTGAGGGGGAGGGCAGCGTGGCCGCCCGGCAACGGTGGGTTTCGGCTTTTGAGTGTGTGCGTGAGTTTTTCTGCAATTGGCTTGACGACCATGAAACTTCACGTCATACAGGTAGAAGAGGAAGAGGAAGGGATGGATGAGGCTCAAAGGTAAGGAAGCAGATTGAAATTAAACCAAGAGAGAAGCCAAAGGGTCAGATGGGGTTAGAGCCCTGAACTCGAATCTGGAAGGTCACTGGTACGATTTACCTGGACCACCGAAAGTGAAAGCTGTCATGATGGTGTCGTCTTCTGATTGAAGCCAGAAAACCCCCCAACTCATCCCTGCTCATATGTGGAGTTAGACTCACCAATAAAAAGATCAAATATGATAAGTCGAATGCTGAGATGATTTTCCCCAAAAGGACATTCGATAAAGTGAGATAACTTTCAGTATATTTGGGTTTTAGACTCCCAGTAATAAATAATATATGACTCAGAGTTTAGGGAGGAAAAACTAGCTTGTTAGTCTATGAAAAAAACATCGATGGTCACGGCTGAAAACCTTCCTAACGATAGAAAAAAAAACTAAAGCCATTGTTTATTGTTGTTAGCTGTGGCTGCGAATTGCATGCTTCCACTGTGACCAGCGCGACCTCCTTCCAGAGAGGTTTTGTGTTGTTTTGTTTCCAAACACAACATCATGCTACTTCTGCCTTTGCCGCACCGAGAGGACAATCATTATTCAGAGAACAGCAAGAGGCCGCTTGTCAGGGGGGGGAGCACAAACACGGGTCATTTCAAGCGTTTGAACGAACAGTTCAAGCTTTTGTGTGTGAATGAGTAAAATATATATATATATATATACATACATATACACACACAGACACACACAGCATAACTCCTCTCTTGTGGTTTGCAGCATGCGACCAAAATACTGGAGAGAAAAATAGTCCTGCTGCCGCTGCCTCTGTGGCTGATTACTCACTTAATGCAGTTCCACAGCGCATCACGCCGCTGTGGTCTGGCGCGGCCCTCAGCTCCTGACAACAGAGCGAAGGCTGTAGCAGGTGAAAGAGTTCATTAGAGTAGCAGGCTGGGGTCCACAACAAGCAGCCTCTTCACATGGAATAGCAGAGCTTAGCCTCCAGCTGTGACCTCTACCGTCCAACATGCAGAGATAATACGGCGGCGCTCCGACTCAAGGCGAACAGTGTTCACACCGAGGCGGCGCTCTTTAGTGCAGCCGCAGACTTTAACAAGTAGCGCGCTGCACAACCTTGCCTCCCAGCACACTGCCCCCCCATCCCCCCCATACACACACACACACAAAAAAAACTTCCTTCAACACAAACTCCCCCGAAACTCTTTGTGCCGCTCAAATATTTTCTTTTATTTATGAATATTTACAAAGGTCAAAGCTTCAAAAGTTTTGGAAATTGTTGAAAGAAAATCCGAAGAGTTAAGGTCAAGGTTAGAGGCGTAATGAAGGCAGAAAACAAAAAAATCTTGGCACACATATTCTACTCTCCGTGCATGCTGATGCTTTTTTGCCCTCTGCTAACCCTTCAAAGAGCGAAGAACATGTTCTCCAGCTCCCCTTCACGTTGGGCTCAGAAAGCAAACGCCTACCTGTGGAACAGGTGTTGAGCAAGTACCCCGAAATCACAACAATATCCCAAAATCTCACCGCATCAAGTATTTATCCCGATGGGTGAATGGGCACAGATATAGCAGCCCATTAAAAATTAACCCAAATTGATACGTGTCCTGATGTAACCTAGAAACAGCCTCTTGGCTGCCATCTGCTCTGAATGCGGATAACTTGGATCATTTATGTATTATTTGCTATTTTGCCAGTAGAATGAATTGCATCAGATGAGAAACATTATTCTTTAATCTCCATTTGAACTCTTTCCGAATCGGGCTTCACACTGTTTAATGAGGTTGAGGAGAGCCAGTGTAGATTAATATTTTACCACCAACAGATGTCCCTTGTAGGTAGCATCACACGAGTACATTGTTTTCTCTCCACGCTGTCGTCTGACACCGTCTGAGCCGATGTTTTTAAAGAAAAACAACCGAACACTTCCCGGCATTACAGCCAAACCTCTGATGAACCTTGAGATGTACTTTCTGGGGTGACAGACTTGTACTGTGACGCCTCCAAAAGTTTAGATTATCCTGTTTTTTTGGGGGTTTTTTTGTTACAGTTTTTTTCCCCCAAAAATGCTCCAACAGCATTTGGCAAGAAAAGCAACAACAAATCAACCAACTCTTAGGAGATGCCTCTCAGCGCTGAGGGGGGAGGGGGGGGGATCATAGTCAACAAGCGTTCTGCTTCTGTGTAGTTCAACGTGAAGGCGAGGGTTTGCCTCCCACTGGGAGCGGCGTCCCGAAAATACTTGCATTCGTATCGACTTCTGGGATATAAACGTCCGTTAAATGCAACACGTGTTTGCTCCTCGGTCAGATTATGCATCTCAAACTACACGGTGTGTTTTAACTAGGCGGAAAAAAAGAAGAAGAGCCTTGGGTGTCTGACTCACTCTCCTCTCCGCCTGTCCTTGTTCTACTTGTCTGCCTCCACCACATGGGTAATGGATTTTGGAGCAAAATACCAGCCAAAGAAAAACCAGTCAACCAATCAAAATTTAAGTACAACCACTATCTAATCCGACAACAGCTGAGGCGCTTCAGTTCAACAATAAGGGGAAAAAAAATCAAGATGGATAACAGTTATTTCTTCTCTTCCTCCACCTGCACTGCGATCGCGCCGAAGTCTGCCACAGAACAGAGTCCAAATAGAAGGGAGTTCACTGCGAGTGTCGAGCTCAAGAGGAAAAAATTCTCGCATAATAAGACTGTACTTTCTCTGCAGAATAAACATTTGCTTATATAAGCAGCTCTCGAGAGCATATGCACTTGCATATATATGCTTTTTTTTAAAGTGAATAAAACACTTTCCATTGACATATTGTCCTTCGTGCTTTGGTAATTGTGGGTGTTCAATGAGGAATCCAACAGCCTGCTGCAGAAACTCAAAAAGACCAAAGTTTTGCAATCGCTCCAAATTGTTTCACAGAGGAGCGGCATCAAAAAGCCTCGACGCTCAAGGCTGCTGTCTGCAAATTGCTAATAATGCTCAGAATCCAGTGCTGATCAGGGACACAATCCAGCTAGCAGCAGCTCTTTAGCTGCTCGTTAGCCAAAATTGCTACACCAGACTTTTCCATGAGCGTATTTTTACCTGATCACACAAGTAATGCATAAAAAATATACTGTTTCCAGGCTCTCACTTCCCCAGCTGCAAGGAATGATGTAGACACAAGTTCTCCTGTGGTGGACATTTTCACCATTTAACCAAAGTCGGATGAGTCCATGTCAATGAGATGAGCCTGATTCGACCGACTCGACTCAGTTTCTCCAAAATGCTACAGAACCCAAACGATGGGCGTGAGAATAAAGCTGAGTGACGAGATGACCACAGGTTTTTAACCCTTTTTAATGATCGGTGGGACACAGTGCAGCTCAGAGGACGTGGCTGCCGCCCTCCACTTATTAATACCGTCAGTGTCGCCGAGCAAATAAGCGCGAACGCTTTATGCGGATCTAATAATGACGGAGATTGGCTGGCTTAGGTAAATGTCACAGCGAAACGCAGATAGAACGCCGCCTGTGAAGTTGAGGTAATGATACAGGACGGGTGCTAACAGTGCTAACAGCTAGCCTGTGCTAATTCGGCAATACGAGAACTGATTTGGATCTGCTGTGCTTGGTTTGCTAAGGGTCCCTGTGAGGCAACAGGAACTTAAAGCAGGAACTGTTCAGCTGAGTTTACTAGTGAGGAGGAAAGTCATCGTGAACCGGCTGCAGATTAAGGAGGAACGTTTCAAGTAACACATTTCTGTCAAAAGAAGGAAGCAGCTGTTCAAGCTAGCGTCGAGCCAAGCAGCAGCTTTTGAGTACAACTGATCCAGCGAGCATTACTCACATGCTTATAAACACACAGTGAGACGTGTACTTTTACTACCTTCGTATAAAACTGGCCGCAACTGATCTTCAGACGAGCCGTTTCTCATGTCGATGGCTTGCAGGTTCGGAAGCGATCAAGCCACAGCTGTCTGCCTTCAATAACAGGTCAACACAAGTTTCCAAGTAAGTTGTTTCAAATCAAATAACATTTCAGAGCTAAACGACACACATTTGTTTTGCTACCAGGCGGTTAATAGTGTCGCACTGTGGTGTGACTGATTGAGCACTCGTGACCAGAAGCCGCGATGGGCTGTTTGTTTACGCCGCTGAACGAACCGCAAGAACTATGACTGCAGTAATGTGTTTATAATGAAATCGTTACATCGGGGAGGGAAAAAAATGAAAGACCTGATCAAATATCGGTTGGCAGATTGCGAGTGATCAAAAAAACGGCGAGGACAGGGAACAGAAGGGGAACACAGAGGAGATCGGGAGCCCGTGAAGGAGCTGCGGGAGAGGAGGGGAGGATGGGGGATGGGGGGGGGCGTGGGAGGGGGGAGGATGAGATAAGAGAGGGACGACAAAGAGTTAACAAAATCTGTCAGGGTTCAAAGGCTGCGCTCGTCTCACAGCAGAACCAGAAGCTGTGACACAAACTTCATTAAAACTCCTGTTTTTTTTTCCCCTCTGAGTTTCCCTGCAGAAGAAAAATAAGAAAATACATCAGAGGAAAGTTAAACGAGGACCCAAAATTCACCTTTTCCTTGTGTTTTGATTTCTGGCTGCAACTTCTCACATGAAACAGCAAAAATAAAAAATAAATCAAGATGATGAAGACATCCGGACACGTTCGGACCCTTCAGGTTTTTGAGATCCTAACAACACCTCTGCTGCGAAAAAACCACTTCTGTTAATGGCTAATGGCTTAACTGCCACTAACAGACTCGACCCCGGTCAGGTGCGAGTCTGTCACGCTCGGCGACAGGCCGGGGTGGCGTTTGATTTGCAGTTTGAGGGGTCAGCCAGATTAATTGCCCGCGCAATCTGGCTCTCCGGCCATCGGGCTGCGTTTCTGGCAGGTCACAAGTTCCGCGGTGCAATTTTGTAGCCGGGCCGGCCGGCGCTGAAAGCTTTTGTTACAAACTGCTGCGAGCTGGTTTTAATGGCGGCGCGAGGGAGACGAGGAACGCGCGACGCGGCCGAGTCCGGCGTTTCAAAACGGGGCCTCTGGAGGCTGACGACGGCCGGACGCTCGAGGCGTCGTGATTGTCTGGCGGGAACGTTTGCTAAAGGTGCTTAAATGTGAAATATTCAGAGAAATAAACCACTAATTCAAAAAAAAGAGAGAAAAACAGGCGAGTGGCAGAACATCCACCCACACAGACGGAGACAAAAGAGCAAAAAACTTTACAAAAAGGTGCGAAGAGAGCGATTATTTAAGCCGGCTCGTCCTTTCATGAGGCCGCCGCTTTATTTCTCAGAGCCAGACTATAATTTCTCCGATACATAACGAGTTTCTGCCGCAGCCGGCTCCAACATTTCCAGACAAGCTTTTCTCTTTCTTCCTTTTTTTTTTGCAACGGTGCACTAGAGTGAAAGAAGCAGTCTGCCCTTGATGAGAAGGTGAGCGTTCATAAAGGCGATGCAAGGTCTGTGAAGAGCGTCGCACAAATACCAGAACTGAGACACGCTCGGCAATCTCACACCTGAGATCCTCTCCTCGCCACAGCGTTCCTTCACATCTATTATTAGTCAATGGTTTTGTGGTGAAGAGGCGACGGCATCATTTACTTTATTTTCAACAAGGGCGCCAATTTATGCTTTTTTGTAGATCTCTTTTTTTCCCCCTCTGTTTGCTATCACGAGAAGGGCACATGTCAGTAAATCTGCGCCGATGCACCGAGAGAAAGAAACCCGCAAGGTCGCATAGGAGTCGACCGCGGTGGTGGTGGTGAGGGGGGGGGGTATGGGGGGAGGAGTCATGTTGCTTAAAGCGGCGAGACTTTTCAGCAGAAAAACTTGATGACAAGTAAGGTCGGGCCGGCAATTGTGAACCGCAGGTAAAGTAACAGCTTTACGTGTGGAGAGCAGGAAATGAGTTAGTGGAGAGAAAAACAGTCCGACTTTGATTTGAGTTGGAAAAAAGTTAGTTTGACAGATTGGATGAAAACGTGTGCAGCCGCGCTTTGTGATTCCGCAGGTGCGTCGGCATCAGCGTCGGCTCTGGGCTGAATGCTAATATCATCAGCCGGCTGGTGTGCTTTGAGGAGCGTGTCAGTGTGTAAATATGGCCGCCGATTAGGACGTGGCGCGACCGAGCGCAGGTGATCGGTCACAAAGCGAACGAGAAAGTGTTAACGAACAAACCATAGAAACAGCATGTGGGTTGTTCTATTTTAAACTTTTTGACGCTGTATAACATCGTCTCCGTTAAACATGCAAGATGAGATGAAGTGAATACAAGCTAAATTTAACAAATTGATTTTAAATGACGTCATCTCGTTTGTAATCGAGTGTTTCACCATCTCCACATTTATTTTCGCTCTTGTTAAGTTACAATTCTTCCTTTATTTTCCTATTTCCCCCTGTATTACTCATTCAGGAGTGGAACAACTGAACAATTTATGTCTGCACTTAGTCCCTGAAACAAGCCCAGTTTGGACTTCGTTACTCACAGCAGGAAGTCCCGCCCTCTAACAGGAAGTGGCCAAAAAACATTGGATCTAATTAGATTTTCTATATCAGAAGCATTAAAGATCACTTATTGTTTATTATATGTTGACATAGTCTCAGATTTTAATGCAGTTTTGTTTTTTTGACAATTCAAATTCATATTGATGTTTTTTGTTCTTGTAAGGTAAGATTTTCCTGAAAACGCTCACTTGTAGCTTTGTTCTTTTTCCATTCGCTTCCCAAGAAGTGTGAATTCAAGTGCAGAATAGTCTAAATATTTATCATATGATAAACATATATATATATATATATATAAAAATGTGTCTATTCCTCGCTGCTTCCCGCCAACTTCAGCTGAAACCATTTTCCAGCTGCCAGCGGGCAGCCTGTGACCACGTGATGTCACACAGTGCGAGATGCCGTGAGGCGCTCGCACATGCTCCGTGATTTAAAGAGGTGACGGGTCTCTGAGTCCATTTTAACACGCACAAAAAAGCAACAACAACAACAACAAAGGCGAATTAAACCTTCACACAGTCGATTTGGAGATGAGAAGCCTGAATCGTCTCTCTGGGAGGCAGCTCAACGCTGCGGCTCTCCGACTCGTTAGACCCGCAGCCCTGCTGTTGCGATGCGTCCATCTGATGAAGACTGGTGGAGACGTCACCTGGGCTGCCGCGGCGCGCGCGCGATTCGCCCCGAGCCTTATAAATATTGTCCAGCGCTAATGGATCCTTCCCCGGCGCTTCGGATGGAGCGAACACATCCCACATACCATCACAGAGGCCGCCTCATTACCGGGCCGGATGCCTCCTCGCCATTCACGCGTCTCAGGGAGGGTTTTTTTTTCTAACGATGAGTCGACGGGCTTCGGGACACATTTCCGTGTCGCATCAGTCTGAATTACAGGAGCCTAACGAGCAGGCGGCAGCCGCATTTCTAAAATGTCGCTTGTTGTCCCTCATTGCGACGGGGAACCGTAACTGGCGTGTGCGTCCGAACCTCGCCTTCGAGTCTGACCGACCAGAACCGACTTTTACCTTCAGGTTTCCTCCAGACTTTGGTCTGCTCGCTCCACTGTTTCTTCGCTGGAGTCCTTCGGTATGTGAAGTCCTCCTTATCTGTAGTTCTAAGCGCCGCGGCCTCTCCGGAATGCTCTTTTTATTCAGCTTGATGTGACTGACCTGTTGCCAATTACCTTAATTAGCTGTGAGTTGTTCCACCAGGTGTTTTAAATTATCACACAGCTTTTCTGCTTTCCTTTTTTTCACAACCACTGCTCTTCTAATTACTTTTAGCCATATTAAATTCTTCCTTTTAACACTTGCTGTACCGTCGCCGGGCTGTTTTGAAACAACCACATTGTGTTTTACACAAAGATGTAAATCTTCAAGATTTGTTTTGAAAACATGCTCATCTTGCTTTTTTGACTGAAAAAAGCAGTTTTGTTTTCCTTGAATAAGTTTAAGAAATATAATTTGAAGGTTGCGTTTTTCTACATCGATATGAGTGTTTAGTTTCTTCTGAATTTTCATTTTAATCGTTCATTAGCATAAAAAAAAATTCCTCGTCAATGAATTGACAAGATCGCTTAACTATCAGGAAACATTTTTCTTAAATATCCAAATAGCTCCGAGAAAAATCAGCACCGAACTGTTGGCTCTAATTTCCTGATTTAATGGGATTTAGCGGATACTTTCTAACCTGTGTAACCTTCGTTTTGAATCATGAGACACTCCAGAAGGTCAGCTCAAACAGGATCAGTGGCTGTTTGTTACTTCAAGCGAGTGAGAGCTTCTGTTACGAGTTTTAAAGCGTCTCCCCGAGACTTCTCGTTATTTCACAACACAGGCCAAAAACACTTTTTTTCTCTCTTAAAGAAAAACTTGCTTGTTAAGTCAGAAAAACAGACCGCAATTTTTTAATGAGGATCCATCCACTCATCTGTGCTGCTTCTCACAAGGGTTGCGGAGCGCCAGCGCTGATGGCAGGACGGAGGCGGGGCTACAAACACCCCGGACAGGTCGCCGCTCTGTCACACGAGTGCAGAGATGCACACAATCGCAGACACAAACATTGACAACTGTGGACAGTTTAGAGGTGATGTTTGACCTCCTGCACATGCTGTGGAGGAAAAAGTAAAGCAACACAAACTCAGGGGGAACTGACACAAAGAGAGGCTCGAACCCCCGGACCTCCAACTTGTAAAGGGACCCACAACAGAACCAGACTACAAGTAATCAGATCAAACAAGCAGATGGAAGGGAAAGAGAGAAAAAATCGCCAAGTTTCAAAACTGTTCGATCTGACTGGATCGAAAATACAATCGGCGTCCGTTTAAACGGCACATCAGATCGACTCCTCATGTCGGGGCTTTGAGCACGTCGGTGTGTGATGATGTCGCAGTTATGTTTGAAGGAAAACAGGCAACAAAGCCAAAAAACATCGAACGTGGGCGACAAAATGACTCCTGAATGTAAGAAAAACTTTAAGAATCCGGATCAAGCTGAATAAGTCGAGCTCGCGTCTTTATCTTCAATACTGTCTACGATCGTGACGCGATTACGTCACATTATAAAGCCTTTTTGGACTGATCCAGAATCATCGATTGGCCCCCAGTGTGAACACGACGATCCGATCGACCAATCAGGAAGACTCCGATCAGACTGACGAGGACGTGTCCGTGTAAACGCAGCCGCTTCCTCCTTTTCACCTGCGACAGAACATCCGGAGCCGAGCTCGTGCATAATTCATGTGAATCGCTGCAATGCCGCTGTTCCACTCACATCCCGGGACAAAACTTAACCGTCCGACAGCCAATCAGGGAGCGGATCGGCGAATCAATTAATGAGCGTTTCAGTGAGTTATTTAATGGGGCCTCGGGGAGCTCAGAAATAATATTGCTACAAAGTATCCACCGCAGAACCACCGCTTCACATCACACACACGCGTGGCCCTGCCTCAGTGTTAAAAAAAACGAGGATATTATTGATATGATGCGCAATAATTAACGCCAATAAGGAGCGTTTCGTCTTCGCAGCAGCGTGCCGAAGATTGCCCTTCACAACACTTATTACTCGCTTCTTGAAAGCACATTCTGCTGCGATGACGGGCTGGCAGGGCTGTCATTAAAAGCAGTAAAGGTAGTGGCGTGTTACATTACCACCGGAACAGTTGTAGGTCTTGCTCAACAGCCCTTCTCTTCATTAAAAGTTAGTTAATTGACGGTGAACTGGATCTACTTGGGAAGGAGTAATGAGCTGGGAGGGAAGGTCAGCTCCAGTGAATCAGCACTGATCTGGCTAATTAATAGAAAGGCAAATCTGGAGATTTCCAGTCAAATTGTGTGAAGAATAAGGAAGGAGGAGGCGCGGGGGACTAATGGCGTGTCGATCCGCGGGGGAGTTTCCTCCGTTCGAATCTTCTTTGCAGGTCAGAACACGTTGAGTTAGGCGGCTTGAAAGCGCGAGTCCGCCGCTTCCTGCGTGTGTTTGACCGACCGTGCGCGCGTCTCCGTGCCGACGCGTCCTGCCGCTCTGCGGTGGAAGCCGCTTTAAGTGAACACTTCATCATCCTTTCCAATGTCAGCGTCGGCTCCTCTTCCCTCTTTGTTTCTCCGCATCCACGCTCTGCCGTTTTTTGTTTTTTTTTCTCCACTCTCCCATTTTCTTCCCTCCCCGTGTCGCTGGCTGGTCTCCATGCTTCTGTTCTGCCTCCTCCTCCTCCTCCTCTTCCTCCTCGTCTTCCTCCTCTCTGACGTCTCTGCTTTATCTCCTCCATCTCCCCAGCTGTCCCTCTCGTTCCCATCTCCCTGCCCTCCCATCTGCCGATCACGGCCTGATTGCGTTGCAGAGGGAGGCTTTACCCCGACGTTCCTGATGTTCCCCCCACCACACCCCCCCACCCCTCCTCCTCCTCCCCCTCTGCCCACTCCCCTATCTATCAGACTTTCTCCAGCCACAATCGCCCCCATCTCCCCCCTCTCTCTCCTTCATCCTCACTCCTCTCCTTCCATTCATCTCCCCTCCTCCTGCCGTCATACCCTCGTGGAGCTGTTCCTCTATCATGCCTGCCCATCCAGCCAGCCATTCACTCAGCCCAACGACTCCTCTTCTGTTCCTCCCAACCGGTCCACACCCTACAGCAGTGGGATCAAAATGTAGGAGACACGGAGCATGAGCCGAGATAAGCTCTCCCCGCAGGTCACCGTCTATGTAGCAGCTGATAGGAATCAATCTGCACCCCGGGATACCGCTCCTTTTGTTGCCATTCTCTCTGTTACAGGCTCCGTTGTTTTATTTTTCCTTTAATCCTACTCGTTTTTTCGGGGAGAGGGGGGGTTGAGGCGCTTTTTTCCCTCTTTCCCTTTGCCGAAGCGGTGCCAAAAATCATTACAGAGCAACACCTTGATCCCTCTCTCCCTCCTCGCTGTCATTACTGCATTTGAATTCTATTTTGCTCTGCTATATTTGATTAGGTTCACACCACGAGGTGCCGAAAAAACGTGGCTCCTGTAACTCCGTGCAATCTTTCATTAAGGCCTTCTTTCATCTGCCACTTGAAACGTGTTGCCGTAGTTTACTGCGGAAGATAAATGAGTTCTTCAGTGGGGC
Organism: Malacoctenus tetranemus; assembly: GCA_032274765.1. Taxonomy (NCBI): domain Eukaryota; kingdom Metazoa; phylum Chordata; class Actinopteri; order Blenniiformes; family Labrisomidae; genus Malacoctenus; species Malacoctenus tetranemus. The sequence continues at coordinate 1,981,745 of JAUESF010000047.1, forward strand.
AGATTGAAGGCTTCAGCCTCGCGCCCGACACCGCCAACACTTTTTATTAGCCACTGATGCAACACACCTGGGAGACATCAGGCGGGCCAGAAAAACACTGTCGAGCGCTTGGCAACTTTGTCTTGCATCCTTTCGGCCAACCGGCAACTTTTTTCTCCCCCCCCCCCCCTCGCTTCGGAGTGACACTGCGTTGCAATAGCAGTCATTATTTCACATTTTCACACCGCGGTTTGAAATCATTCCACATGAAAGACGATGATTTTTACTCCGTGGTGATGATTCGTTGTGTGGTGCAGCTATACGGTGGAAACCTGCTTTCATGCAGTTTGCTGAAGAATTAGCATCGTAAAACAACAGTTATTAAAAAGCATTATCGCCACACCAAATATCAGTTTATTTTCAATATTGATGAAGTTTAATTGGATACATTTGTTTGTGGGAGGCAGATTAGGGTGCAGGTTGGGACCACGACAAGTCTCAAGGAGGCCAGTGCAGATATGAGCTGAATAAAGTAAAACTTTGAGCTAAGTTACGTCTCTAATTCGAATGAGGTTTGGACTAAAAATGCAGTAATAAATGATCGTAGCTTCATAAACGAAACATAAAAATAGCAACTGATTAGATTTGTGGCGTTTATGATGCAAATAAGATGGGAATCGTGTGAGGATGCAAGATAACAAAGCTCTCTTGGTCCACTTTGTGCTGCTCCCATTAGAACCGATTAGGAGCTAACTGGGCCAATCAGCGTCCTCTGGGACCAGTCAATCATCCTGGGAGGCGGGTCCAATGCTACTACTGGGATACAGTTAGACGACATTGAGCAGGAATCGACTCTATGTGCACTTGTGCTGCGGCTGTACACCGTGGACACTTTGTTTCATCGAAGCTGGCGTGTATTTCAAATGCTGCATCTCTGATCTCTCCTGCTTCCACCTCACTGTCTTAAAGGGCCACACACTCCTAAAAGACACCATAAAAAAAGGACTTTCGTTTGTCTGTACTTTAACAGGATTACTCCAAAAGTCTTTGATGGATTTGGATGAAATTTGCAGGAAGGGTGAGCGGCGGTAGAGGGAACAGGTGATTGATTTTTGGTGCTGATCCGGTTAGCTGGTGATCCGAAATGATGAAAACTGACATTACTGTGCGTGTCCCTTTGAGACAGGGTGGAGTTTGTTTCAACACCTGCCAAATGCAATCAGGCCGGTGGAAACAGTTTATATGTAGCTCAGCTTAGTCCTGCTGGAACTGAAGCGAAGCCATTCCACGGAGGCTGGGTGACACAATGTGCTGCGCTGAATCCTATATATGCTCACTGCTATGATGTCCCCCTCTCCAGATGCGTGAGCTGCCCACGCCGCGGACACCGACGCAGCCACATACCATCGGGGGGACGCGGGTTCTTGAACTGTATGCTGATAACAAGGCCGACGGTCCCGCTTCTCATCAGTCTGTGAGCCGCAGCGTCTGTGGTTCCTCAGAAGAGTTTCAAATGTGGATTCATCTGACCACAGAAAAGTTTCCAGTGTGGAGAAAGAAAAAAAAAAAAACAACCTCGGACCAAGAGAAAGAAAAAGAGTTGATGTTTTCGGGTTGTTTTAGTTTTTTAGATCGCACAGTGAGTTCAGAGAGTGGTCGCTGACATCGCTGTGTGACGGCCTCTGTAAGCGTCGTGTCTGATATAAAACATGATGCTGGTAAAAAGACTAGTCATAAGAACATGAACATCCAAATAAAACTATTATTTTAAAGGTAGTACGTAGGTTTGTTTGTAGAAAGCAGGCTTGTTGACATTCAAATTTTGAAGAGCAAATATTAAAAGAAGTGTTTTTGTGAAAAGAAATACCCTTTAAATCCAAAGTTCTTTCACTTTCCTGTTGTCAGTCAACTTGACGTGTCTTTCTGGAACACTGTCTCGTCTCTGTGTGGAGTTTACATGTTCTGCTTGTGCGTCTGTGGGTTGAAATGCCGTCACATCCGATGATTTGACTCTGACGATTTCTTCGAACTGAGGAAGTAGTCATTTCAGTTTAGGGTTTAAAAATAAACAGGCTGCTGCACGACTTATAGATCGAGAGAGTTATAAACCCAACTTCTCGTTTAAAGCTCTAAAATATCTAACAAAAACAAGGGGGTAAAAAATAGAGGTTGGTTTCTTGCTCTTGTTGTTTTGTTTTGGTCTCCACCAGCTCCAGAGAGGATTGGTCAGCTCCAGCAGCTCCGGCTGTACGTTCCGTCCACCCGCTGCTTGATGTCCAACAGGTAGCCTGCGGTCAGTTTCCTCAACTTTCTTTGTTTTATTCTTTTTCCCCCTGAATCTCGTCTGGAAGGCAACCAGACTTGCATGAAGCTTGGTTTTTTTTCTCTTTTCGTTACGGCTGCCTGCTGCTGCTGTAAATGACTTTGCTTAGTGTGAAAAGGGATGACCCGAAGTATTGAAGCTGAAGGGCATAAAGCTGAAAGAATGACCTGAAAAACAGAAGTACACCATGTAGAGATAAATGAAAGCTGTGTCTGCTGCTATTTGACTGATCTCTGCTAAAGAGACCTCAAACGTGGCGTCGGCCGCGCCGTTCGGCCGGCCTCGCTCTGTCGCGGCGCTGGCGTTTAACAAGCAACAGTAACCGGCGTGTTTGTGGAAAGGACGGATCGTTAAAAGATAGATCAAATTAACTTTATTTCTTTACGTCGTTGACTCGTGTCAAAGGAGCTCCGTGTCACTTTACGTCCCTTTCGTTTGCGACGCCAGCCAAGCTAAAATAACTCACAGATTGTGAGCAGATTGCTGCTGATTTGTGTATTTTGCTGTGATCGCGCTGTTTTGCTTGGGCGACACAACCGCGGCGTTCCGCTTTCCCTTTCGATTTCCGTCCCCGCGGCCGATCGGCCAAGCGCGATCTTTTACCGTGAAGATAGCGTTTTGGATTAGCTGTGACTCACCTCATTGGCGAACCCCGCCCCCCCCAACACCACCACCCAGTCAACCCCACCCCCTCCACCCCCTCCACACGAGGAAGGTCACGGTAGAGGTGAATGGGAGTGGACCACACACACCTCCTGCCACAGAGAGATTTATCAAGCCAGCTTTGCTCCCCGAAACACATGGTTAATTTAGCAGCCATTACAGGTGACATCTTGATGAATAGAGAGGGCTGTTCACGCATACATAGGCAATAGGCATAAACACACAAACACACACCTATATACACACACGCACACGCTTGCTCGCAGAAAGAATAATGGTCATTTTACTGCAGTCTGCGGGAGGACAGGAGATAAAAGTTAGTGTTGGGAGAGTGATGTGTCGGGACGCTTTCATTAACTCAGAGATAGAAGACTCCTGTCGGTCCCGACGGCGATCGCTCCAGGTAACCAAATTAATCTTCGCCCGCTTGATGACGGACACGTGTGCTAACATGGTGACAAACGACCGGGTTGCCGGGAGTTAATCCCGACTACTTACGCAGCCAAATAATCCCTGTTCCTGTAATTAGGACTCCTGCTAATCAGGATTTGGGGAATGGTGAGAGGTAAACGGTGCCTGCACCTATGTGAGTGTGTGCGTGTGTGTATTGCCAGAGAAAGCGGCGTGCGCAGCCAGTGGACAGCAGGCCATTGCTCATCAATCCCCCGTGTCCATTTATCATCATTTTCATCCCTTAAAACTGATCCGTATTGATTCGGCGGCGCTGCCCTTCGCCGCGTTGAGTGGGAGGTTCCACACACACCACAAACATTTGATCACTGTCAAACATGTGTTGGCCGGGTCCCTGTGACAAACATACACTAAGCTGCTCTACAAAGAGCCGTCTATTCAGACCAGCAGATGATATAGAGTTGTTCTACCCACACAGGCAGGAAGCAGCCTGCCTACGGTTGAACGGCAGCCCAGAACCGGGAGAGAGCGAGGGAGCGGGAGAGAGAGAGAGAGAGAGAGAGAGAGAGAGAGAGAGAGAGAGAGAGAAAGAAAGTCCTTTATGAAGCGGCAACTCTGCTCATGCCTCTATCTCTCTGCAGCGGCTTGGCAGCGAGCAGAACAGACGCACGGACAGACAATGGAGGAGTCTCTATGGAGATCAGCCTGCGCTGCCTCGCTCCTCCTGTCCCACCGCCTGCAGGGACACTGTAACCCCTTAATATACGTTTGGAAAACATGGACAAATTCATTTCAGCTCCGCTTTGTTGAATATCAAAGTCCTGCTGGAGGAAAAGGCAGACTGAGGAGAGGGAGGAAGGGGGGTGAAATGTTAGAGTGGAGTGGGGGGCCCAAGAGTGTGCAGCATCGGAGCATAACTCCTAATAAACAAGCAGCAGAAAGCCAATACTTTGCTCGTCTCTGTCATCGCAGGAACAATCGCATCAGCCCCGAAACAACGGCGTCGGATGCAAAACCTGATTTGATTACGGTCTTTCACCACTCGGGGTACTTTTCCCCGCTCAGACGTCTGGAAGCGGAGCGGTGTCATTACCTTCGGCACTCATCAAGATGCATCCTGAAGGTCAGTCCTGATGAATTGGAGAGACAGCTCAGTTATAGAGAGCGGCCATTATCCGTGATACTGGAAGAGATTATTCACTCTCCTGAGAGAGGAGGAGAGGAGGAGGAGAGAGGAGGAGAGGAGGAGATGAAAGAGTTAGCAAAGCAAATGACGATGAGAGGAGATGAAATCCAAAGAAAAGAGAGAGACAGGAAGCGAGGGGGGGGGAGTGGAGGGGGAGGGGGGAGAGGAGCCAGAGATCCACATCCAGCCGGCTGAGACGACTCCTCAGCGAGGAGTCACTGTGAAATGCTGATGGCTGATCGGTGACAAAACTCCCCTGCCCACTTAAAGCTGACACCTCGGTGCAACTGTTTCTCTCCACAGCAGGCAGTCAGGGATGATATCGGCGTACCTGAGAGGAGCGAGAACACTCCCAGCCCAGTTAGAGCTGACACCAGGAAGCAGTCTCCCTCCTCCGCTCCCCTCTGTTTCAACTCAACACTTTTTTTCCTCGGCGGAGATGTCCTCTGACAGAATCCGACGGCGGAGCCGCTCGGCGAGGCTGCGAGCCGAAGACATCCCCTCAGGCTGGATTTTAAGGAGGGAAACGCCTGCTGGTTTGAGTGAATTAAAATAAAGTTGATCCGTAACCTTATCACCCAGCTATTTGCCAATCATCCTAAAACATAAGGACATCTTTCTTCTTCTCTTTATTCCGACCCCGTCAGGCTGCTAACCGTTCCTGAAAGCAGGGCAGGAAAACACTGGGCCCGGCAGCCGACGGGATATCCCACCCTAATGGGGGTCCTCTTGAACCCTGAGCCCGTCTTCCAGCCTGTCTCTCTCCGCGGGCTGCGGTGATGAAGTGCTGCGCGCCTGCAGTGGTCCAGCAGGCGCGCCGTGCATGATAAAGAGCGAGCGAACGGCGGCGACGGCTGAGCGACCGAGTCGAGGGTACAAAGCTGCAGGCCGCCGAGACGCCGACGCACGCCGCTGCCACCGCGCATGCCGCAAGGCTGCGAGGTAAATAAACAGCGTCTCAAAAACCTGAATGCAAATTGGCTTGGTCTGGGGACGCAAACGCACAGTCACATGCATGAAACGACGCGCATAAACAAAGGTGAGCGCCTGGATTTATCTGACGATTGAAAAGGCGATGCAAATGCCGCTCCGCACACATAAACTCGTCTGCATATTATACATCGATGCATACAGCCGGCGCCATGATCATCTACAAGGGATGAATACTAACAACAAGACACTGAGGCAAGAACACCCTGTTTCTTCCCTTTTCCATGACACATCATATATATTCATGCCTCACTCCCTTATGTATTACATTCATATCCTCGACATGAGGGAGAAAAAGATACGCGGAGACACCAAAAAAGATGAGCGTTGGAATTCATGAGAGCGTAAAAAAAAAGGGAAAAAAAGAAAGAAAGCACCAAAAAAATACGTCGAAAATCAAATTTGTCAAGCTTTTCGGATGTACAGAGTTCACTTAATGCCACGGAAAGTAATTCAGAAAAAAAGCGCTGTCTGCCTGCGCAGGGTAATGCATCTACTTCTCAAAGCTCGGAGGATTAAATTAGAGAAGGAGCAGGTCCTCTGTTGTGGAGGAGGAGGAGGAGGAGGAGTAGGGGGGGGGGACCACTTCACGGGGTCACACCTCCAGACTCCAGGCGGCACTCCGGGCCTCATTGAGACGGAGATCTCGGGGGTGGGGGGGGGGGGGTGGGGGGGGTCTGGGAGCGGACAGGCTGACCCCGGGGTGGCCTGGGGAGGGCGCCGCGCAGACAGCCAGACGTCACCATGCAGGTCAGCCGCACTTCTCAAGGGTGCGATTAAAAAGTTAGAGGTGCAATTTCTGCCGTCGCTGCAGAAACGCAGCGCGGCCCCGTTTACCTGAGGGGAGAGGTGTTCACCGTGTCTGTGAACAACTCTATTTTGGCCCGTTTCAGATATTGTAATATTTATAGAAAATAGATCATAACATCATACATTTTAATGGTTTATGTAAAAATGTCTCTCCTCTGTGAAAGTTTCCATGTGAAGCGGGCTTGACTCCCGCCTACCTAAAAACACAGAACACCAAGACGTTACATTTAAAGTTTGGCCACATCTTCCATATTCATTAAAACATTTTTTCATCCTGGAATGAGAATTAATTTCCGCGGCGATGCTCGGCCTAATGTTTCGGCATGTCATTTCAAAAAGTGTATTAAAAAGTTGGAGTGTGCGGTGCCAACACCTCGCTAACCACAGATTAGCTCCGTTACCTTCGCAGCAGCAGTGGAAAGTTACTGTAGGGTCTATTCACACGTCTGTTTTGTTGGTTCTTACAGTATTCTGCAAGAGCGCGCTAATTATTTCAGCACGTTTCCAGTGTTTCTTTCCTGTGTTCTTATGTTATTGTGCGAGACTGAATCTCACCATGATCGTAGCACAAAACAGGTTGTTTAAGACCAAAACAAAGCTCGCTATCAATGGAGTTCACTGCTGTTGAACACACTTGTCTTTACTGTTCCACACGCTGTCATGTTGCACTTCATTGCTCTATTTGCTGAACTGAAACTAAAGGAGCAGAACACACGACGGCACCGCAGGCACGAGTCCACAATATAACAACCAAATATTGGATTTCTGGGTGAAAACGCAGTGTGGATGCTGGAGCTGAATCTGTGAAGACGCAAAGTTAAACTTTAAATGTTTAACTCAAAGGTCAACATCGTCGAAAAAAACAGAGTCCAATAGAACATTCAAGGAAGAGAAGAAAAACGAGGGTAAAAAGCGATGAAAAACTGCAACTTCATACATCATATAAATGGTTTCTGGTCACTGCAAACTGGTTACGAGGAACAGCAGTGATGGTTTGGTCCATCCAATCAGCCGCAGCCAGTGTGCAGATGTTATCAGCATAATACTGGAATTGCATCGATGGGCAACCTCACAATTACATCAACTACACACATGTGAGTTGTGTAAATTTGAGCGATGCTGTACAAAATTATCGTCCATAAAAATGTGCGACGCCGAGCTCTCTCTGCCGAGCCGCGACTGGATAATGCGATGCATCGTCACATGAAACTCTCCAGCAGTACATAAAGTAGCTAAGATTAGTTCTTCGACCAGCCACACCATTAAAGGCGAACCTCTGCTGAACTGACATATAAAGGTCAGTTTACTAGTGATGGAGAGTACTAATCAGCCTGTAAAATCTGGTGAATGATGTCCTCTGCCACTCGGCGCCAGCTCTCCGGAGAATAGCGAAACGGTCGGAAGATTGGCCGGCCGGCTGAATGCAGATTTGTTGCTCGCCGACGCGGCGTTAGGGTCGCTTCGCGGTTACATCGGGAAGCGAAGCGCGGGGACTCGATGCTGTCTGTCATCACCGCTGCTGCTCCTCCGCTCGTATCGATCCAAGCGAGATTTTAGGAAGTGAAGCACTAAATCTTCAGCGAGCTGCAGCCGTTTTACATGTGTTGCATCACTTTAAATAAAATAGTAATCGAATATATCTCTTCTAAAGAAGGGAGGCTTAATATTTAATACCTTAATTGGGTTCATTTGGAGGGTATTGATTCAATTGTTTTTAATAAAAACAGCATTTTAATTCGTCTTGTTTACTTATTTCTATGAAAATAATCATTTATCTCATAATGATGACAATGTTTTGCATTTTAGACTCTGGAGTGTAATTTACGTTACCAAACAGACAACAGGTCAGGTCACCAGTTCACAGAATAAACACAAATGGTAAATAGTGACTAATTATTCCAGGATTTCTCTTTACTAAAAACAGTTGAACCTAAACTCAAACCTCCAAACGTTTGGCGAGGAGCGAGATCTTCAGCCGAGACGGTGAGACGCAACGCAAGGCGTTTCTCTGAGGAGTTTTTCCGTCTGGACGGTTAAAGAAACAAAGTCACATCGAGTCTGACGGAGAAAATAAAGAAACAAAACAATAAAAAATAAATGTTGCCATTTGTTTTGAACCCGAGTGAAAGGTGGAGGCGGCCCGAGCTGCTGTCCAGTTTGAACTGGTTCCCACTGCGGTTCAACGTTGGACAGTCGACAGCGCTTTGGCAGCACAAGTAAGACACAACAAGTGGATAACGCACACTTAGAGTGAGACTGAAACCTTTCACACACACATTCTCTCACACAAGCCTGAAAAGAAACTCGAGCTGAAGCGTTTGCTCATAAAAAGCCGTGACCGACTCTTTGCATCCACCGGCGTGCATGTAAAATGTTCCCCGTTTGGGAATTTGGATGTTGAACACCGGTTTCTGCTGAGAGATCCGCATCGTGTTTGTTGATAGACTCCACGAGTCAGACTGCTACTTTTGTAAACACGCTCTCTTCTTCCTCTGTTCTCTCCGTCTGCCGCTGACAATCGACACGGGTGCGTTTCCACCCAGGTTTTTTACCCCTCCCCCTCCCCCCCCTCCTCCGTCTCATCCATCTCACAACGCCGTCAGCCTGCAAAAGTTCACCCTGTGCCGGGATATATTTGCACATTAGGATGATGTGAATTTGGCACCGAGACGTCATTTTTCTTTGTTTCCCCCTGATGTTTTTACCTTCAGTGATCACAATGTTGGTCCCCGCAGCTCATTGGTGCACCTGAACGCCCCTCTCACAGGCAGACATTAGGAGCCGGAGCTGCTGGCTGGTTGTTGCATCAAAACTTCAGAGAGGAACTTTTTAGTTTTGGCCTGATGAGATTAAAATCTACATCTTTTCATTGACTTTTGTGAGTCTGTATTTGAATCTGAAGTGTGGCTAAACGTCAGGCTTCTGTACTTCCTGCAGAGATCGTGTATTTGCTGGTCCGAGGCTTTGCCTGCTCTGAGGTGATCGAATATAAAAACTGAATATTGCAGAGAAAACAAGCGTATTGTGCAACCAAACACAACACTACGCAAACACAAACATGTTGCTTTTATTCCCACAGCTTCTCCTTTATATCAGTGTGAGTGTGTGCTTTTTTTCCCCCCCGTTGGTGTTTGGCTTCGCTGTAATCAATCAAAGATGGGGAAAAACGGGGCCACAGTCTCTCTGAGATGCAATTGGGAGGGAGTCAGAAACCACTTATCTGGAGGGAAAACACATGAGCGGGGAAAAAGCAACAATTATTTTACAAACAGCTGGCTGAATAAAGGTGGCGGCCGCTCCGGCGTGTTATTACAGCGATATCTGCGGTGATCGGTGAGACGACGGGATCTGGAAATAACGTTGGGTTATTGTGTGTTTTTTAGGCGCAGGAGAATCTGAGCAGGAACATCTGCTGGAGGAGAGCGGCGCTTCAGCCAGCTGTTGATAAACTACGAGCTGTCAGTCATGTTGCGTTACATCCCCCGCCTCCCCTCCCTCCGCTTCTTTTTTTTTATTTCCCTAAAGGGACAGAGCAGGAGGACACACACACACACACACACACACACACACACACACACACACACACACACACACACACACACACACACA
>JAUESF010000047.1:1992142-2011898 GCA_032274765.1 Malacoctenus tetranemus
ACACACACACACACACACACACACACACACACACACACACACACACACACACACACACACACACACACAGAGTTAATCAAAGGAGTAGTTCTGCAATTAAGTGAGAGCGAAAGTTACAGGATTGTATCTTGAATCCATTTGGCTTACTTCATGCCTGAGACGAGGGCTCTAAATAGACTCTGTTGATTTCTCAGGTTCAGTGATTAAGCCGGTCATGCTGCATCAGCCTACAATGGAGCTCTGCTTTTACACTGCAGTGTTTTCTGTTTTCATGCTCCTGTTCATGCCGACTGACGGGGTGGGGATGGAGGGAGAGAGAGGGGGGGGAGAAAGGCGTCAGAAAAGTGTTTTGTTTCAAAAAATCCACTCTGTCGTGCATGTCGGGATCACATTCAAATTTTCCTTCCTTCCCTTTTTTTTTTTATTCCTCGCCACATTCATCAGCCTCCATTAGGAATAATTCGGAGGCGGCTCCTCTCGGCTCAGGCAATTTGTTTGGATAGCAGTGAAGGTTATGCACATGGATCCGGAGTGTGGCCTCAGTGTATGATTACATGTTTAGCTCCAATATTGATGTAATCCACAAAGGCGATTGCCCCGTAGCAGCCAACCTGTAGATATGCATCATGGGGCTTTAAATCTGCGCCCCCATCTCCCCCCCTGCTCCCCCCTATCTCGCCCCTGCAGCTTTTTCCATCAAACGGCGGCGATTTGGCGCGCTCCTCCTGATGGGGTGCTCTTCTATTCTCCGGCTGCATTTGGACAGCTGACCCTCCAGCCAAGGTGCCTCTTCTAACAGGACTGGATGTTTTATTCATGGGGACCCGTAGCACACAGTAAACTGCCCGACCACAACCAAAACAAAACGGCTCAGTCACCTTGGGGAGAACCACTTTCCCCCCGTTGAAATAAGACACCTCACATCTCTGTTTTGCGGCAGCGCTGTGATCCTCATACCGTGCAACCGGCACGCTGTGACAAGTGAATCCATTTCACCGCTTGTAAATCAGACGCTCCCGCGCATTTTTTTTTTTCCCAACCGCTCTTATTGACCGAGAACCGACCGACTTTATTTATCTCTTGGATGTTGTAAAGCGTGGATTATTATGGCACTCGGTCCCTTAATTCGCAGTTACTAGGCAACTTCATAATGTGACTTGCTTCAAAAAATCCTCTCTGGCCAAACAGGTTAATTCATGTTCTTGCGGAAAAATACAAAAATAAACTGGCATCGCTGTCACAAAGGAGTTAACTTTCTTGAGCATTAAAAACTGTGAAAAAAAAAAATCAATCCCCGCAATAAAAACGCTTCTTTATGTCACAAACGTTTTGAATAATTGATAAGATCGATAAAATTGCAAGTTTAATGAGAGCGCACCTGGACACAAAGCTTGGCCAGTGGTTAAGTCTCTTCCTCACCATCCAAAACAGTCATCGCCTTCACGTCACTTTGAAAACACTTTATATGTCGTTTTTGTGGATTAAAACAGTCAACAGTTAGTCAGCTTGGTTAAACATTTCATGTGAGCTTTAAAGCAGCTCGCAGGAAAAAATACAGTTTCGCCCGATATAGATCATGTCAACAGTGTTTTGTTGCTCTGTGGCGTCGATGAAAGCAAGACAGAAAAAGAAAACTAAATGTCTCAGTTATAACTTATTGCCATATAAGAAACAGTCTATTGTGTGATGCTATTGCACAACAAACCAAAACAGAGAAAAAAATGACCCAAAATGCGACGGTAGCAAATGATTTGTTATAAAAGATGGAAAATCAAGACAGAGTCGAAGTCCGAAGCCTCACAAAAAATCGACAACATGGGAAAGAAAAGTGGGAAAGTGACACCGATGGGCCAACGAGCCACCAGGAACATGCTGGAGTATAAGTGAACACAGGAGGACCGGGGACCGATGAGACGCAGGTGAAACAATGAAGGTTAACGATCGGGTGAGGGACAAAACCTCGGAGTTCAGGAGAGCAAAAACTAGACACACATATGAAAAAACAACCTAAACAAAAGCAGGAGACACAGAAACCTACACTGGAAGTCAAACTCGTTGACTTTCGCTCTGCGCTGCCAACGCGAGACGTGACGCGACGCCATCGACATCGCGGGCAAACGAAGTGAACACCTGCAGCCGGGGATTTTGCAGATGAGACGTCGCTCCTTCTCGGCTTCTCAACTCCCGCTCGTGGCAATCAGTGGATTTGAGCCAGTGGCACTTTTTTGATCACGAAAATGTTCTTCTGCCTCATAAAAAAAAAGAGGCAGGATTATCCCTCATGATCAATAAGAAAACCTGCACGACTGGATCCCAGGTGAGCAGAGCAGGCGCAGAGTGCACCTCGCACGCGCGACAGCCGCGCATTTTGTGGAATGATTGAAATTGATACGGCGTCAATGTTCAGTAATCACAGCGCTCCCCGTCTCTCCTCCTTGATCATTCGGAGCGAATCAGACTCGGGCTTTGATCAGTGTGCGGCGCTGTATCCAGGGACGGAGGGAAAGAGTCAGGCAGTACAGAGGAGCGAGGACAGACGCCGCCATGTATTTACCCCTGCATTTCAATTCCACTAATGATTATGCGCGTCCAGTCGCTGCATAACAGCTCGGAGGAAGCCAAGTGCTGAGCCAAAGCCTTTATTATGGAAGATCTGAGTGAACATTATTGCTTTTGCTGCATGAAACAAACGCTTCAAGCAATTATAATGATTATCATTATCTGCTGAGAGACATGCTCGACGCAAATTGGCTCTATGTCAGTAATTAAGAGATGCACCCTCTCTTTTTTGGGGGGGAGGTGAGTGAAGTTTTCATGGCGCTTTTAATATAAAAAGCCTGAACAGCACTGAGCGGGGTTTTTTAATATCTGCTCTGTGGGGGATAATTTGACCCTTTCCTTCAAAATGTCCTCCATTTTGAGCGTTATCACCTCTCACAATGGCTAATTGCATGTAAGGGAAGGTGGAGGGAGCGTTTTCATGGCTTAATTTGCATCTTTGTAGTGGGGAAAAAAAATAGGAAACGTGCTGTCCAAATCAGATCGTGCGACTCAGTAAGTAGTTTCTTTCGCTCCCTTTTTTTTTTTTCTTGCTCTAATTTCCTAATTCTTCCACTGGAACTGGCCCAAGATTGCGTGTGGCAGCGTGTAACGCTCTCATTTCCTCCCCATGTCGGACGCAGAGAAAGTAGCCGCATTAAAGCCGGCTCTGTGGATTATCCCCGTGTTAGCAGATACAGTAGCACTGGCACGCCGTCCAGGTGTGAGTTTATGTCTGCATTAACTCGCGCATTAATTTTGATTTTTATCGCCCTCTTCGGCTCTTTTTTTTTTTTTTTTGCTTTTTTTTCGCTGGGTGTGCTGCGGCGACAGAATGAGGTTAGACGCAACATGACCAAAAGGATGGCTCCAGTAAAAAGCAATGACAGGAGAGCCAAACACCAGATGCTGTCACTGAAGAGTATTATTTGTTTACATCTGACAGCCCGCGCTCTCTCAAACAAAACCAGAACAAAAAAACCCAACAATCCTCGACAAACTTTGCCGTCACTTCACACGTAATGAAAACTTTTGGAGAGGATTGTTGCAGCGCGTTTTAGAGTTTTGGCAGGCAAACACAGGCACCCACTGCAATTTGCTTAGCAGGCCAGAATTAGTGTTGAGGATGCTATTCTTTTTATGCCTCTAGTGTGCACACACTTAAAAAAAAAATGCAGATAGCTCTGTCAGGTTGTTGATTTGATGAGTGCTTTTAACAGAGTCCATGCAGGCTTCTGTGCCTCAGCCTCAAACACGCCGCCGCCGCCGCTTTCCCCGTAATGAATTGTCGTCACAACTGTCTCGGTGTGGTTCGTTTGCAGCCCTGTACCTGGACATCTTCTTGTACTCATACTAATGATATAGCTTCTTATCTAACACTGCATCTCCAGTGTGACGCACATGGGAAGTGAAGCTCACACAGGAAACTTCGAACTCCCACCGCACACACTTCCTCAGACTTTCCTCACTCTGAGTGGCGTGTTGATGGAGTGCATTCGAGTAACTTGCTGCATTTTACACAATAAAAGACACCTGCGTCAAAGGCTGATTCTGAGGCGATGATTAACTTCTGACAGGAAGGTTTTTTCCATTGAAAGTCGAAACTATGGTGAGTTTTAGCGACTGACGCACCTCTAAGTCCACATTTACACCAAATAACTACATTCGTTTCAGTTGTGGCTCAATGTATTCCTTAGTTTTACTACAGTGAGCAAAGTGTGAAATGATCTCATTCCTTTCAATTAAAATATAATTAATATTAATATAATTGTTGCTGGTTTTGTTGTTGCTTTTCTATTTGTGGTTTCGACAGCAAACCTGTGTCAGGTCCCAGAGGCTGAAGACCCAAATGCATCGGTGTCAACAGACCAATGGAATCTGATCTTTAATAGAGAAGACAATAACACGGCAGCTCTCGAAGTTTGAAAAAGAAAAACAAAGTCCAGACTAATCAAAAGAGAAACGGACGGGAGAGGAAATACAGACACGGGTGACGCAGCAAAGTAGCGAGAGCAGAAACTTACCAGAAGGAGCGACGAGGACACGCAGGCAGACTGGACCTGAATACACAGAGGGGAGCTCAATGAGACACAGCTGACAACAATCAAGGAGTAATTAAGGTTGGAGACTCAGAGGGCAAAGAAACACCTGACAGAAGAGAGAGCGAGCGACAGAGAGAGAGAGAGAGAACACACAACACACAACACACACGGAGCACGAAACCTGACGTAACTCACCACAGCAAACAAGAAAGTGTGAACCCCGAGTCTAAACAGACAGACGAGAATAAAACAGGACTTGGCACAAACAGGTAACGAACGGCCACGAGACAGAAACAACACGACAGGACATGAAACACGACAGCGGAGCATAAGGAAGCCCGAGAGGGAGGCAGCAGTCAGATAACAGGGATCATAAACCCACAACACCTGTCGGGCCGCCAACCAACACACCAGGGACCTCGCGTGACCGTACATCAGCAGCATCTTTAGCTGCTCAGGAACAGGACAGAAAAATACATGTATGTTTTAAGTGACTTTAACCCTTTACCCTGGCACTGGCCCCACAAATGCATTGGGCGCGTTGGCCCCACCCCACGTTATATGGAAATATATTGGTCCTCCTCCCTACATGCATAAAATTCATTAGCCACGCCCCGTTATGCTTTGGCCCCGCCCCAGCAAGCCCTGGCCCCGCAAGCAGCTTAAAGGGGTTAGGGTAAAGCTGTCCCACTCTGGTCCTGGGGGGCCGTCCTCCTGATACTGTTAAACGTCTCCCTGCTCCAGCACGCCTGAATCCGATGAGGGGCTCGTTAGCAAGCTGCTGCAGAGCTCGATGGCGTCACACCAGCTTAAACCAGGTGTGACGGAGCAGGGAGACGACCCAGTATGGACGCCATCGATTTCCAGTGATCTGGATGAAAGTCGATCGGATCAATGTCGCAACATGTTTAGTGTGAGATTGACTCTTTTCAATTGAAACCAACAATCAGGTCAGAGCCGTTCATCACCTGATTGGAAGAGACGCAAACGGCACATCGGATCGACTTTGAAGGTCGAGATGTGAACGAGGATGACATTTCGCAGCACGCAAAGTGTCGCAGAGTGACGCTTCGTAGGAGACACGCGTGCGACGCTCCGACAGTGGCAAGTGATCTGACACGCCATTAACATGAACAGATCATAAACAGGGTTACGCCACCTTCCCCCAACGCATGATGTAATTTCCATCGCATCAGGTTGTAATTGGATTCCCGGCGGTCCGTGCGACCGTGCGTTTGTTCTGGCGCTGCAAGACTTAGACCGACTTCCTGTGGGCAACGTTTGAGGGTAAAGACAAAAATGACCACAAAAGATTTCAAGAATTCAGGTGAGGATTTATTAAAGTAAAAGTAGTATTGTAAATTTTAAGTGGGTAGCTTTTTCGCCCCAAGTAATAAGAAGTCCAGTTTTTAAGGATGGAAACGGTGGAAATTAGTGGTGTTTTGATCATTAAAAAAAAGTGGAGGTCAAAGTGGGGAGTGGGCGGGAGAACCACCGCACGGAGCTCCGCCTGCAGCTTGGTATTCCTGAGGAGGAACCAGAGTTGTGATCTAGAAAACACAAAAGGGCACAAAAAGGAGCGAACGCAAACAGAGGCGTCGGCGGAGGAGGAGGAGGAGGAGGAGGAGATCGGTGAGAGGGAGCGGATCCCGGGATTGATGTGGTGCTGGAGGAGAAGAAAGACGGAGAGCGGAGGAGTGGGTGGGACGCAGGGGCGCTCTTTACTGGGGCGCGAGGCGGCCCGGGGGGGGGGGGGGGGGGCAGAGAAAAGTGTGAATCCATGGGATATTGGATGTCCTGACCTGGCCGGTGGAGGGCAGGAGGATGGATTGGCCACCGCGGACCATCTGAGAGCGCGTGAACACGGGAGAGCAAGAGATGCGGTGATGGAGGTGTGGAGGAAAAAAAAGAAGGGAGTAAGGAGAATATCAATGGCCAGACGGAGACGCGTATGGATTTCTCTTCCGTCTCTTCAGAGCCCAACTTTACAGCGGCGCGGGAGTGGATCGAATCGGGAGGGAGAGAAAAAGTGCCTGCTGATCCTCCCCAGAGAAATCAACACTTATGCATGAAAAGCTTCTTTGACTGTTAACTTTGTTTCCCTGCTCAGTGTTCAATAGGATGCACTTGTTTTTTTCATGTCCTTCTGTTTACAAGCCGACACAATAAAAGCAACATAAGGTGGTGACAGAAAATAATGAATACCACATAAATGATAGAGGGAAAAAAAAGGAGTCCGTGCCTCAGAGTCAACTAATGTTAAAAAAAGAAAAAAAGAAAAGAAGAGAAAAGCCAGGAAATTCATGAATAAGTGCGGTTATTACAAAGTCGTGTCTCGCCGCCATTTGCATAATTCCAATTACAGCACAATGACACAGTTCCTTCCTGATGTGATTTGTGCTGACTGTAAATACCATCAGCATAAACAAAGGAATATCACATTGATTCTCCAGCCGGATCTGTCGATGCGAGCTTCAACGTTAATATCACGGGAGCGCCTCGGATGGAGACGGACAGCTAGAGGTGACGCGCCGCACAGCTCGCAAAACGGGCCCGAAGAGGGTAGAGCGCCGTCGAATAGAGCGCTGTCGAATAGAGCGGCGTTGCATATTAGAGCGCGGCTCCTCTTTCTTTCAATTATTTATTTTTTCTCGTTCTCGTGTGTCATTTGAAATGCAGCACATTGCGTATAAATTTACACATTCAGTAAGTGTAGTGCGCTTGGCGTGCAGTAAATAGGGAGCGATCTCCAGCCCAGCCAATTTCACCAGCGGCTCCATTAATTGCCTCCCCGCTGGGTTTCTCGGAGATTTGAGAAAAAAATGTCATTTGGAGGCTCGCGAGTCTTTTCCGGTTCGTCCGGATAATCCACGAAACTCCCCCGTCAGCGTTTCCCCCCATTGTGAATATTCCTGCATCAGAAAGTCTTTTTCCAGCACTTGAAACTGAAGAATAAAACCTGGGATGATCTGCATAAAAAGGGGGCCTGTGGTGGGTAATGTGTCTGCTATAAGGGGCCAACCTTTATCTTTACATGAAGTGTGGAGATATTGAGATGTTTTTTGAGGGGTGGGGGGGGGGGCGGGGGAGAAGAGAGTGAAGTGATGGCCTCTGATCCCTCTGCAGGGGGATCGCCTGTGAAGAAGATAATGAGGAAATCAATAAGGCTCGTTGTAAAACTCAGGCTAAGTCATGCCTGCTCGGTTGGGGGTAAGCTGTGTCTTACCGGCAGCCCTCCAGCATCAGCCCAGACGCAGCTCGCCATGTGTTACATGTGTTTGCCTTCGCAGCTTCCTGCCGCCGCAGCTGCCACACTGGCGAACATGCGACGCTAAAATTGGATGGCAGCAGGACAGGAGAGGCAGGTAACAAATTAATCCGTTTCCAGGGAATTGAAGTATTTCGCAGATTTATTCGGCACCAACTCGAATCACAAAATCATTGAATAACTTTTCGTCAGACTAAGTGAGAATTAAGAAAAGATCAGACATCGTTCATCCAACATGCTGGAAATGTAGAGACTATAAATAAACATATCACATAGATAAAAAGGCATATTTAGAATATATACAAGGAAAATAATTTGTTTTATCTGATGTTTTGCCAGTTTCACTGCTGTTATTTTACACTGAAATTGTTTTACAGTTAAAAATAGAATGTAAAATGATACCTGAGAGTTTTGTACTTATAACTTTTAACTTATTTATACTCATCATGTTTTGACAGCATCAGTGAAATGGGCAAATGCAAGAAATACAATCCAATTTACATGCCTCAACACGGCAGGCTTTTATTTTGAAAGGTACTGCGGAAGTATTGAATTTTGAAGGAACATGACCTGAATTATAAGGAGCTAATTGGGTTCATAAAGTTGCTCCTTCAGACCACAACTTGATTTTTTTATTTCTCTCACCTTCTGTTGTGACTTAATTTGCCCTTCAAACCCGAAACAATAAAGAAAAACTGAAGGTCTGCCAGGAAGACTTTAACGAAACTTACAGTCGAGGTCAAAAAGGTCAATTCAGTGGGAACACTCCAGTCTGGATCAGAAACCAGAACAAATGCTTCAAAATGAAGAAATAATTATGATGCATGTTTCTTTATGAAAAAAAAAAGTCCATTTCAAACTGAAAAAGAAAGACGCTGCTGACAAACTGTTAAATAACTGTGAAGTGTAAAAACTCACTGGTACCCTGTTAAACTCTTCAACACTTCTGGTTAAAAACTGCATAAATTATGTTACAATTTGAGGCTTCATGAAGTCTTTTATTTTGATGTTTTCTTTCAATGCCAGAAAAACACAAGAGAAACAAAATGTTATCTAAATACCTCCAGTTGAAAGCATTGAATTTTAATCAATATTAAAATACTTGCTGAGAATAAACCTGCTCTGCTTCCAGCGCTACTTAAATACCGTCCTCACTCGACAGTTCTACAAATTCTCAGGTTAACATTTTCGCTCTGTGGTGGAAAATGTAAAGTCGAACCTGAGCTGTGATTCCAGCACCAACGCAACAGTTCGATATTCCTGAAAAATAAACTTGTTTTCCCAGAAAGCTCCATCGCCCGCAGAAATGTTTGTGTTTACGCTACAACCAGCAGTCAACAAACCTAACGGAGAGGACGGGAAGCAGAGGAGGGGAAAACATCAGATCTGGACCAGAAATAACAAAACGCGTGGAGCGAACCAGACTGAGCTCGCGCAGCGAGTCTTGGACGCGCTGGTGGGAGAGTTCTGGCTTCCAACTGAGTCAGACTCCATGTTTCCCCCTTTTCAGATCGTTAAACTGAACTAACAGCCTCTCTGTATGAATCTATTCACAGACAAAAAATGACAAAGAAGGATCAAACTCCCCAGAGATTGAGACAATAATGTTCCATATTTTAGTTTAAGCAAGTTTAAAGGAAGATAAAGTCATTTGTATTTGACGATTTGGTCTGTTAGCCGGCGGTTCACTTTTTTTTTTTGACAAATTACTATTTCATAAACCTTCTTGTATTTTTATAAAAGGGCTCAAATATGAATATGATCCAACAGTATAAGTTTCACTTTATGCATTAAAATCAACCTTTTTTTGAGGGAATCTAATCCAGAGGGAGCAAACATTGTTCAGTCAAGCTAACCTTAGCTTATAGCATTCTTAGCACACAGGGAGTGATGTTTGAGATGGTGAAATAAAGAGGTATACAATCATAGCAGCTGGCTAAATATTGGAAATCATCCATTTTGAGCTATTCAGTGACAAAAACACATTAATTCACCAATTGCAACCTCTGGCTCACCTGTGATGTAGCCTGTGAATGACAAAAATTGCTTCACAATATCCTCCAAAAAGTTGCTGGCACTGACACTGAACGCAGTTAGTTGTAGAAGTAGAACTCTGCTGATGAAATGTAGGTTTTGAAGTAAACTTGATTTTTCTTTGTTTTTACAGTATTTCTTTAACCTCTTCTGAGGGAAAAGGATTGCGGGCCAACAGGGGGCGCTGTTTTGATGAAGGTCTCCCGAGTGAGACAAATCAGGAGAGTCGATTTCCAGTCACACACACCTCACCTCACTTACGCCAGATTTCCATTCCTGCCGCGTCCCTGCAGACGGAGCGCGCCGCTCCTGCATCGGTAAAACAACATTTTAGCGGCGTAAAACCTTGTTCCCGGCTCCAGCGAAAAGAAAAGAAAAAAACGCCCTCTCACCTCCGAAACCTTTTGTGTGCATTTGATTAGCCATCCGGCACTCGCCGCGGGAACACAGTGTAACCCCCCGTGAACCAATCCAGGAACACATTTTATCTGTGTGCAGAACCTTTTTGTCATTAAGCCTAAATCACTCCTAAGCAGCATACAGCAAGCCGCAAATCGAACACAATCATTCGCTCGGTCTCTTATCAGTGAGGGGGGTTAGCGAGGGGGCGGGACGCTGGAAAATACTGTTTGACCCCTTGTTATGCTTCGGCACTAATGCACTCATTGTGGTGGACACTGGCTGCTTTGTGCAGGGGGGGGGCACGAAAGAAGAGAAGAAGTCATAACAAAATTGACATGATTGCTTGTGTTCTTTATTACTCCTGCCATCTGCGTGCTGCACACAGCCAAAGCAGAGATTTACCGCATTAAGCTCTTAATTGCCTGCAAATAAGATGACCCGGCAGATTGAAATGCATGGCACAGAAATACTTCAGGTGTTTAAGAGGCTGCATATGCTTCTACAAAGGGACTGGGTAAATTGTAAAAAAGAAAAAACGGAAAAAGCCTGCAGACACATCATGAAATTTGACAATAGCAGCTCACCTCCACTGCATCATTGCTCGCTCGTTTAATATTTTTTGCTGTTTGATCATTAAATCCCTTTGATATTTCACACACATGAAGTGAAAAAACAACCCAAGTGGTTTGTATAATTGTATTTTTTATACAAAAAAAAGGTGTGTATTTTGTCTCCACACGGGTTCACAATGTTCTTTTTCATCGCCTCGTTTCTGCATTTTTTGTGTAAAAAACTCCCTGGACTTGTTGTTGTATCAAACGAGATCCTGACGAGCTCCACTTTTCCCCCTCATAACCGATCCATAAAAAATGCATCCCCAAAGCGTGATTCCTTCTTCTCGACCCGTCGGGCGCGAGATGTGAGCCGACTGCGCGAGCTCGGCGCTTGCCATACGTTGTTCTCGTTATCTGTTCGCATCAAAGGGGTGTCCAGTACGGATACTTTAACGGTGTTAATATTTCACCATCTGGCTGCTGCTGTAATGGCCATTGTACAGGAGGAGGAGGAGGAGGAGGAGGAGGAGGAGGAGGAGAGGAGACCTTGGGTTGGTTATATATTCAGGACGGAGCCTCACTCTAATCCACATACACTCCAGCTCTGTCCCCCATGTGTGCCCTGCCCTTAAGAAGACAAACAATGGATATCCTTCACTCTCCTCCAGATCACCTCTTTCAACACATTATCCTTCATCTATTCGTTCCTCATCTTCTCCATATACATGTGTTCTCCTCGTCCAGGCCCGACGCATCAATTCAGAAAAAGAGCACGTTTGGCAAAAGATTTTCTGCATAATCATATATAGAGAAAAAAAAGAGCTGCTGGATCACTTTCTGTTTGTGTAAGAGGGATTTTTAGTTAAGCCCAATTTAACAGTCAGTGAGTTTAAGCAAAGGTGCTCCACACTTTCTATTCTGCAGCATAAACACTCAATATATGCTAAGCCTCATTCTCTTGGTGTGCATAATGCTGCCTGGATCTCACCAAGCTCCCGAGGACCCGCACACACGGCCCCATCCTCCTTACTCCCTCTGCCAATAACTGCCAAGGAAAATCGATATGTCAATACACATTGCAAATGTTGGGTCTTGACTTTGCAAGGTAATGTCTGCTTGTCTTTGCAATTTTGCTCTTGAAAAAAAAAAAAAAAAAAAAAGAAGAAACAAACCCTAACCTGTTCTCTTCACTCTCCCACGGACATCGTGTGATGAGAAACAAAAACAACGGCAGCTACTCGACTACTGGTTTCTGGCCTCGAGTGTGACAGGAGGATTCTCTCCGCGTCCTCATGAAGTCTGCTGTGCAAAAAAAAAAACCCGGCTCCCTTTCAGTTCCCTTTTCACTTTGCCTTGTTTCTTAAAAGCCCCCGCAACCCGCAGAGCAACAGCAGCCCGGCTCTCTAACCATTAGAGGCGCTTTCTCTCTTTGGGGTTTTTTTAGGGGAGGGGGAGCTGGTTTCAAGAGAGACCACAGCACTGTATCCAGGTTTCAAACCGGGGCCCTGCGGTGTTGGATGGTTGGTGCCGAAGGGCGGGGAGGGAGAGAGGGAGGGAGGGAGGAGGAGAACTGGGGCTCCGCGCTAAGAGCCGAGAGACCCCCGCCGCCTCTCGCAGAGATCGGTTCTACTCTGAAAACTCTATCTACACTTAATCCCGTCTCAGAGGGACACACGCCCACGCATGCACATACAGATGTAAGCACGCAAATACACGTGCAGCTGAATTATTCATGGGCGCACAATAAGTGCATATTGTACATAATCACAACAGCTGCATTAGCATGCAATCCTCTGGTGGGGGGGAGGACTGGCGCTGATGAGTTTAGGAGAGTCTCTAAATGAGCAATAACGACAGTTTTCATAGCGGAGACCATTTTCTTATTATGCACCAGTTCCGACACGCATATCACAGCCGGGTTGGCCGAGGGGCTGATCGCTCGCCAAAAAGCACGTGTTGAAAAGGAGTCTTTTGCAAAACACATGAACCTTCTCCCAGAAGAGTTCCCGCGCAGTACAAAGAGTGTGACAGACGAGCGGCGCTGGAACACGCTGAAACATCTTGCCGGAGTCGGCCTGCTCTACCTTGATATCTGAATATGCATGAGATTTCAAATTAGCAAACCCGCTTTTTTTTTTTTCCACGGTTTTCAAATACACACTTGCCGCCTCTTCAGCTGTCACATTTTCTACATGTATCTGACAATAAACAGCTCGCTTAAAAACTTTCAAGCGCGCTTGGATTTCATATTTTATTTAGATATCCCTTTTTTTTTCTTTCTTTATTTAATCATCAAGAAAAAGGAGCACGGAGGCCAGTTTGATCTGTTTTCTCTCTCTGAGAGAAGTTTCATGAATAAGGGGGCACTGGGGAGAGACCAGACAACCCTGTCAGACACCAGCATTGTCTGAAACCCATCAAGGTTGCGTTCTCTCCAGGGATTGTTAGTCACAGTCGTTCTCACTGTCTTGTTGTGTTTTGATCCTGGCTTAGCCCTCAACAGCTTTTTGGATGATCACTGATTTCTTTCTCTCTTTCCCCTCTTTCTTTTTTTTATTTCGCTGCAAAAGGTGACTCATGAATAATAATGTGTTTTCTAGTGAGGTAAATTAATTCTTTGGCATCGTGTCGATACGCGCGCTTGGAATAAACACAACATTGACATGTCTCCAATTACCATAAGAGGAAAGTGGCACTAATGTGGGAAAAATAACTCCTGGCTGCTCCTGAAGGCATCGGCTTGACCGCGGCTGACCGCAGAAATGTCAGTGACATTAAGAGAAAAAAAGTTGGGCATTAAAAGTGCTCCGCAGCAGCTGCAGTTATACTATGTCGGCCATTAGGGAGTACAAATGCCAAACAAGGTGACACAGACGCAACCTTGAAATTTCATCACCTTGTTTGTTTGCTTTCATCCGAGCAAATAAGTGCATCTTGTCGCATCCTGGAGGTGTTACAATCCTCTAATTCTTTATTCATCCTCTTTTTTTCTCTCCTACAATCCTCACCTCCTCAAATCGTCAAAAACGTGCCATTACCTTGAGTGGGGGCGAACCTGCCGGTTGATAACAGGGGGCATTGTGGGAGAAATAAAGACGACCGGCTCCGCTTTAAAAGAGCGGGCGCGCAGGGACACCTTTTGAAATAAATACGTTTTACATCTGCGCCCATGTGTCGGCCCCACCTCCACCTTCAGCCGCAGGTTCTGTTTGTTTCAGGTTCGACGACGTGTTTGTGTTGTGACACGTTGCAGCGATATTTCACAGGCCTGACAAACAGCAGAGGCGTCAAAACCTGGAAATATTCCAACGGTTTGTAGCTTGTGTTGCTAATTTTGTCACAGATTAAGGCGGGATCACAGCACAGAAAGTAGGAGCCAAAACCAAACAACAGATGGCAGCAAAACCATGGAACAAAAGTTCAAGTTTTACCCGCTTTTAACCTGCTTTATAAGTTCAGCAGCCTCAAAGTAAAACCTTTTAGTAGGGATGTTAGAAATGGCATTTTATCCAAAACACCGATATTATTTAACTCTAGATTCCTGATACCAATATTAGCTGATACCGATGTAGCCCCCTACCCACCAGAAAATATGAGGCAAATTGTATCATACTAACATGACATATCTCTTGTCTTGGAATTGACTAAACATAACACTTTTTTTCCTGTGCAAAATACGAAAAAAATTTCAATTCAAGTTCAGCTGTGATAAAAAGTGCCACATTTATTTTGTCTCCAGCAGCAACTTGGATCACAAACAAACCAAAGTATCTAAAACATTACACCACATCTCTTATATTTTGACAAAGAACAAGATCTTACTAGATTTCATTGTTCTGTAATGAAATCTCATGAGATCTAGTTTGAAAAATTATCGGCCAAAAAAACGATACTGATATTTTCCGATATCATATTTTAATGCCGATAATATCGGTAGGCCGATAATATTGTACATCCCTACTTTTTAGTGGTTTCATGTAGACAGAAAAAGATTTGATGCCATGTTGTTTGAAAAATCTTCTCAAGATGCCAAAAATGTCACATTTCTATGAATGAAGTTTAAAACGCATTGTTGCTTCATTTGCTCCTAAAACACTCTCAGTGGAATAAACACGTTGTGTTAAGGGGAGCGTCATTATTAATCGTGCTCCATGTTTTACTTCCAAACACGGAGCAGATTGCTCATTGGACCCGTCAGCGCTCGCGATCATGTTGATGCGTCAGAGACATCGTCAGTGATGGACAATTAACAAGACGAAGCGGGCGGCTCGCCGCCGACAAATGCGATGCAATAAACGAACGAGACGCGTTACTTATTGAAATTAATTGTCCACAAGTTTGCACAAGAAGCAGCGTTCAATCCAAAAAGATAGATGGATGAATCTATAAATAGACAAACAGATGTTTGAACAACAAAAAAAACATGTTTTTGTTTTAGTTTTTGCATACTTACAGTGCTTGGTGAACGGATCATTGGTCTTTCAAGTAGTAGGAGGAAAAGTGATGAAGTGCAGCATCGGCCCGACACAGTTTGGTCGCCCACAGCAGATTTTTGGGTGTAATTAAATCATCAGATCATACTTTTTAAGTTTTTTTGTGACTCTTTAATCCAAGATTAGATGTTACAATCCCAGACTCACCATTATGATGATATTGTCACATTGTTGTAGGAAAGTAAGACCATTAGATGCATTTATTAGCAAAAACACAAGTAGTGACTTTTGGTTTCGAAACTGAGTTTCTGAGTTTTTTTTTCTTGTGTGACACTTAAAAGAACCTGAAACATTCACAATATTAACGTTATGAAGACATATGTATTTCTAAGTGTCTTGATGTCTACACTTGAAGAGTCTCTTATCCTGGGATTTCACAATAAAAGTCTCAGAAACAGCCCAAAGCTTCCCTCCAGGCAGTGCAGCACAGCTTCTCGTGTCTCCATTCAAGTTGAGGGTAAGTTTTCTTTTTTGTCAACACCAGTGTTTTAGTTAGTTAGTTATTTTTCGAAGCCAAATATATATATAAATATAAAGTCAGTCCAATTGCTTATAAATTGTTTCGCAACAGTTGCTTGATGGCATTCAGCCCAGTGAGTAAAGAAACTGCACAATTTTCCTCCAGGCTCACGTTCCTCAAAAGTAATTTTACACTATTTAATCAGAGATGTGTAAAATTGGTCTTTTCACTCCTGGATTCCACTCATTGCTCTCAGGTAAAGACTAATTAATCTATAATCCATGACAGGCTGTATTTTATTGAGATGAAGTTGCACACAATGCTTCCCCTCCTCCCTGCCAATACCCACCATCCTGAGTAAAGTGTCATCTCCAGGGAGCCGCTGCTACAACAAACAGGCAGATTGAAAGCAAACCAGCGGTATAACATTGGCTTAGTGTTCCTTATAGGTCTGTTTGCTCCGTGATTCGTCTTGTTGAACGCTGTTCTGCTGTTGTACATATATTTAAATGCTGTTTTACGTACAGTTGGGGATGCTGTTTCTTCAGATCACACACTGTTACTGCTCAGAATGGCTGAGTCGTCATTTCGAGCTAATCTCGTGGAGAATTATGTCGCCATTCTCATAGTGACACATTTACATATATCAGTAGAAATGCAGTCCTGTTAACAACATTAGCGTTCTTGCACCTACATCATCCAACAGCAAACCAACTGCAAACGTTTTGATGAGCAATAATTCATTTCAGTGATTTCCTATGTGGAAATAATTCGTTCATTCTTTAACGCACCAACTCTCTATTCCTTCCTGGAAAGCAAGAAGCTAACAGGGTGCTCAGTCCTCTTTTAAGGGTACAGAGCTACATTTATTTGCTCGTTTTTTGCTAGAATTGCTAACCTTGTTAGAAGAGGTTTATTTCATCAGTCGAGCATCCAAGTGTCCTGGAACCAATGATTCAACCCGACGCACCCCACCTGATCACAGACGGTCTTCAGATCGAAACCCATCTTTCACCTCGTAATGGAAATCAACAAAAATTGAAACAACTTCATCTTCTAACTGGCCCCAATGTGTGTGTGTGTGGAATATCAAAACGATCAGTTAAGAAAGAGCGTTCACAAGAAAATCTCTCGGTCGCGGTAAATCTGGACACTCCTTGAGGAGACACGATTATGTAGTTTGAACAAATGACAAACTGAGGGGACAGTTATTTGTTTTTCTGAGAAAACGTGCCGCAACGGAGGCCGGCCTCGGCGTGCTGCAGTTCCTGTGTGTGTTTTGGTGGTTGTGACACGGCTGGTTGCTGGGCAGCTGATTGTATCCACCTGCATCTGCTCACAGCGCCTTCATTTGAGTGCCGCTCAGACAGCGGCACCCGCGGTACGCGCCGCTCTCGGCCGTTTGATTTAGGATCTGCTTAGGCTCTCACACACCTCATTGACTCGCTTCTTTCTTTTGTGTTTAGGACCCGGGAACCAATCCGCCTCGCTCTCTGACCAACCTCATCTGGGTCTGCCTGCAATCCCCCAAAGAACCGTCCTGTTCTATTACAATCATCGGGGATTCTTCACTCAAAGCGCCTCGGCCCTGACCTGGCAGGCCAGATGGTTCACGTGGTGATTCCACCCGAGTCCGCTCCATAGAAAAACCATCTGTATGGAGGCGGGACCTTCGGAACGCTGCTTGGCAGCGGATTGGACGAACCGACCATCTCTCACTCGTGGACAACGCTTGGCTTCGATCAATGAGAATGTAGCTCCCTTCCTTCGGCTGTAACCAGGCAAGGTTGACCCAGCAAATCCAAATGGTTCGCATGAATGGATGCTGAAATGCACGGCAGCTTCCATGGTAGAGGATGAGATGCTGATCCGCCTGGTTGACTTTTGACCGTTCAAGATTGAAGAGAGAACTTCGAAGTCCTCGCCTTCTTCCAGGATCCGTCTTGCTTGTGAGTTAACCTCGGTCTCCCTCCTCTCTGATTTCTAAACACTTTCATCCACCTACGTCTGTTTGATATCACAGTTTGGTCCTGAACAAAAGAACCCTCCCCGTCTCACCACGGTTTCCATCTTTGTACCCAAATAGTCCAGATAATGTTAAGTCCAAGTCACCCCGGTGGTATTTCACCCACTGACTCGCGCTGTCAGCCCACTGTGAGTGTTTTTGGATTTAAAACCAGCTCAGGGTTGAAATTGTCCGAGAATATTCATTTAAAAAAAAAAGAAGACGCTGGTGACTTTCTGTTCTTTCTTCTTGATCGTCATCCACTTCAGCGCCGCAGCCAGCGCAGAAACCCGGTGGCAAGAAAGCGAGGAAATAAAAAAAGGAAACGGCTGCAGAAACCCTCATTAACAAGAAGCATTTTGCTTACTCAAAGAAATAAATCTTTCAAAAAGATATTTGCTTGCCACAAAGAATCCAGTGAACTGACGAGGAATGAAATTAATAGGCTCTGTTAGTATAATATCCCTAAAAAAAAAATAAAAATAATGGCTCTGTTGTGAGGCTTTTATTTGCAAAATCGCCCAGCCTACTGAGGGAAATTCAATGCCTGTCCACATATTTGTTCTTCCGACCGGGTCTTGTTTAAGCTCCTCAAATGTCCTTAGGATTAATACGTCTGCTGCACAAAACAAGACATTTGATGTCTGTCGGATTCACAATGTTTCCCAAACTTTTGTTTCTCTCTTCCTCGGAGATCCACTCAATTAAAAGAGCAAACCAGTGAAGCCCGTCTCACATCGGACGTTCTCCATAAATCATTTTACCACCATTCGCAGATCACTTCAGGGTT
Organism: Malacoctenus tetranemus; assembly: GCA_032274765.1. Classification (NCBI taxonomy): domain Eukaryota; kingdom Metazoa; phylum Chordata; class Actinopteri; order Blenniiformes; family Labrisomidae; genus Malacoctenus; species Malacoctenus tetranemus. Next base: position 2,010,729 of record JAUESF010000047.1, read on the forward strand.
ATTCTGAAGCCAATTCAGGGCCATTTTAAAGCATTTAAAAAAACATTGTGTGCTTAAATACTTACACAAAGTCAACTCTAATGAACGAGCCCAGAAAGATGAAATTAAGCAGAGTAAACAGCTTGTTTTATTGTTTTTAATTTCCTCTGCTCTGAAAATAAACCAGCAGGAACATGAAACGAGGGTTTGGATGAATGGTTGTTTTTATAATTACTTGGTGACCTTCAAAAAATCTTGTGCGACCCACCTGTGGGGCCCCGGCCCAGCGTTTGGGAAACAACCAGAGTCCTGAAGGGGTCATTTTTCCTGATTGCACGGCTCGCCGGTCGCAAGCGTTGCAGCTGCTACTTCAGACAGGATTTGACAAGCGAGTGAGTTTTTATTATTTCCATCCAGCAGATTGCTGGAACGATCGCGGATGATCATAAATAACTAATCATATCTTCCGCATTAGAACGAACGACTGCACCGCCATGGCTAATCACTCACTGGACTCACCCCCCTCTCCTCCTCCTGTGTACCTGGTACGATCCAACTCGCGTCCGTCCCATTAGCGCAGTTTGATGCAGCTGGAGCCGAACCACAAATGTGAGGTGGCGATTCGAGGATGTTTCCGATGATATTTGTTGTCTCACGGGAGAATAACGACTCGGGGACATTATGGAGGAAACGATAAACGGCGCAGATGGGAAATACATTCGATCGCGCCCGTGTACATCCAACGGAAACATAAAAGGAACAATTGAGTACCCTTCATAGTAATAGACAGTTTACAATGGCCCGAGGGTGAGATGACACAACAGGGAAGAGGAGACACAAGTGTTTTGATTAGTAATGCTAATTATCTTCAGACCATTAGCAAAGAAGAGAGAGCATTAAGTTAAATGGCCTGCTCCAAATTCTCTTTGTTTCAGCAACATAAATAGCCAGACGACGAATCAGATCTTCATCTCCTCCCCTCCTCCATCCCCAACCCTCCGTATTTCTCTCCCTTTGAGAACGAAATGAGTCAAGATCTTGTTCATTACAATGAAATCAGACAACATTAAATTGTTCTCCTATTAAATCAGACAAGATCTCTTCAATAGACGCTGCCAAAACACACACACACACACACACACACACACACACACACACACACACACACACACACACACACACACACACACA
>JAUESF010000047.1:2019356-2039786 GCA_032274765.1 Malacoctenus tetranemus
CACACACACACACACACACACACACACACACACACACACACACACACACACACACACACACACACACACACTCTCCACACACACTCTCTCACACACACAAGTGGACACACTCCCCTCTGTCTGTCCAAACCCTCTCATTCTTCCTCTCCCTTCATGTCTCTCTCTGTCTCTCTCGTGTCTCTCAGATGGACATGAGATAAGTCATTCCGTGTCATCAGGGACGCCCGGGCCTTTTGTTTTTTTTGCCCCACATTCCAGCTGTCCATGTGTGTGCCAGGTGAGCTCGCGTGTGTGGTAAAAGGCTCAAACTGATTGATTAGGCCCCCCGAACTGATTGCTGCCAGGGATCAAAGTGTCAAATGTCAAAGTGTGAACCGGCGGGGACGCGCTCAGATGTGCGCCTGTCTCCGTGTGTTTCAGGGACGGTGCCATGTGCAGCCGAGGCAGAGGAAGTATGCAGGTCAGTGCAGGGGGGAATGCCAGGAATGTGGGTGTAATTCAAACTCTGCTGCCACAGCCGAGCGCCACCTGAACACACTTTTTATCCCAAAAAAAAGTGGGCAAAAAAAGAAAAAAAAATGTCCACCTGAGTGCGTGCCAGTGCGCCGGATTGTTTGGACGGGAAGCCGTAATGTATGTGTACATGCTCGCGACATCCCATCAGGACCTCCCTCTAGTCCCCTCTAAACCCCCCCCCCCCCTTATCTCGGGACGGGCCCAACAGTGGCTCAGCCTGGCTGTTCCCAAACACCTGCACTGCAAACAAAAATTCAAACTGACCTCCCAGCTGTTCTCACACGACTTACACCTCCTAAATCCCTGTTCCCAGGCTTAAGTAAGCCTTTCATTTGATATCACAACATATCTGGCCCTCACCTCCCCCTCTCTCTCCCCCCTTTTTTTCTCCCCCGTCTGGCTGCCTCCCTTGCTCTTTCTCTCTTTCTCTCTTTCTCTCTCTCTCTCTCTCTCTCTCTCTCGCTCTCTCTCTCTCTCTCTCTCTGTCTCTCCCTGTCTCTCTCTTTTTTCATGGCCTGGGCCTGTTTTCACTCAGCAGCTTTGACAAAGACTGGTGAAATAATTACGGCCGGGCCCTAAAAAACCCGGCGAGTGTTTGTCTCCGGTAATCTCGGCTGAACCCTTACAAGCGCCGGCCGTGTCATAGGAAGAGGAGGAAGAGGTCGATTGTTCTGGAAACGAGGGGCCGATGACATCATTTCAAAGAGCTCTGTTCGGAGCGATCAACACTCATAAACGGGCCACAAAGCCAAGTGACTGGCGTTAACTGGCAGGGCTCGCCAAATGTCAACAAAACTTATCATTTCAGACACAAACACCTCCATAAATCTCGACTCCGACTCTGTATTTTTCCTCAAAATTCATCATTCTCTTTCTCCCTCGTAAAGGAATTGCTGTTCCTGTAAGGTTTTTGTTGTATCTAAAGCTGGTCATAAGAAAAAACAGCAAAACTGAAGTCTGAGGTGAAGCATTTGGCCTCTGTGAGCCAGGATGTCTTTTGTGACGGGCCGGGGACAGAAGGAAGACTGCTTGGGGTTGCGAGGAAGTCAGTGAGTAAGGGAAGGGAGGGAAGGAGTGAGCGAATGGAAGGGGAAGGAGGCCCGACAAACAACAAGCCTGAGCACAAACTATCTGGGGGGGGGGGCGCTCCAGCTTCATAACCGTGTAACCTCGGACAACTGCGGGTATTCCTGTGTGTGCTTGAATAAAAGAGGAGCCTATTAGGTCTGCGTATGGAGCCGCGTGTGCTGAAGATGTTCCTCACAGGAGAGGTCAATGGAAGACGGGGCTGGCTTAACGCGGAGTGACAGTTGCGGATGAGTTATCGGGGAAGTGTAGCATGTAAATCACCATCTTGCTGCTGCTGCTACTACGACGACGACGACGACTACTACTACTCCTGCTACTACAACCACAACCACGACACCCTCGAGTGCTCAGAGGCGCTCCGGGGAGAGCGGGGTCAGGCGGCAGGGAGCGCGGCTCCACGGGCAAGCAAGGGAAGCATGGACACACAGAGATATTTACATACAGTCAGACAGACTTCCTGGCATTGTCAGCCTGAGAGCGTTGATGTCAGATCCACTCCTTCCTGTGCAGAAGGGGAGAACGCCATGTGATGACAATGGGCCCAAAACAGGACAAAGAGGAAACGTTTAAATTTAGGCCCCCTTCTTCCACCATCTCCTCTTTCACGGCTATGGAGCTGTGGAGCTGTTTGGTTTTGTGAATTCCTTCAGTTTTCGCCCCCCCTACCTCCCTCCCACCCCCTCCCCTGCGAGCTCCCTCTCCCCATTGTGTCATTTCAATAGAAGGATTTTCACATTCAGAGCAAATCCCAAAGGAGGATCAGCTAGTGAGACCGGAGTTCAGTCAATCACTTGTTTTCTCCAATGTTTCTTTAGAAATTATAAGTGCTGCTTCTTCTAAATCCATCAACAAGTGCAAGATAGGAGGGGGGGGAGAAAAAATGAGATGTGTAATGAAAGCTTTGAATACTCATTGTTTGTGAGAGAGAAAAATACATTTATGAAAACAGTAAATATGCCTGAAGGCTATTGTTAAAAAAAGAGGTCAAATTTAACCTCTTGACTCCCTGCTAATCTGCTTGGTGCAGTAAATATTAGCCTGTGAATTATTTTATGATTGATTAAACCTGATTGAACCACCTGTACTTTCTTGTACAAAAGTGTTTTTTTAATAATTTTTTTTAAATGCTAATTTTTCAGTTTTTCTTTTTAAGACCCATGAGCGTTGTGAAATAATATGAACTAAAAAAGATCAAATAAAAAAATGAATTAAAAAATGAAAAAAATAAAATCTGATAAAATTACGAAATCAATAAATTTTTAAAAATGCATTGTTGATCAGGCAGGTGAAAGTAGTTCAAATGCGATGAGAAAAGTTTAGGGGAAAAAAGTTTAAGTAATTCAAAGTCACTTGTGAGCTCCACCAGCGGCCATTAAAGGGTTAAACGAGCTGTCAACGTATTGTTGATATTGTTGAGCAACGTTTAATTGTTACTCGCTTTAGGAGCACTCAAAGTGACGTTTGGGTGTTTGTGAAGCGTGTACTCGTGCGGGGAGTGGTGTGAGCGTGTGTGAGAAAGAGTGCGCGAGAGTGCGTCTGTGTGTTCACGTGCGTGTGTGTATGTGTGTGGGTCGGCTGCGCGCGCGTGAGAGCTTTATCACAAATCACAGTGTCGGCGTCTGCAGAAGCTCGCGGGCCAAGAGTTCAGCCGTCTGTCCTCCTCCGAGTCGGGGGAGTTTTCTCTCTCTTTGCTCTCTCTCTCTCCCTCCGCGCTCAGGCGACACAGTTGTCAACGTTTTGGAGGCTGCAGAGGCGAAAACACAAGTGACTCCGCCGGAGAGAGAAGGAAAAAAAAAGAAAACGGGGGAGAGAGGAAGAAAAAAGGAGTCGCTGTGGCCGGATCACCGCCCGCCTCTCACTCAGGGACACAAGCTGAAGTTGCTGGAGGCAGCGCGGCGGTGAACAAGTTGAGCCGGCGTGTGTGTGTGTGTATATGTGTATGTGTGTGTGTGTGTGTGTTTTTAACGAGCCGGAGGAACCGCGGGGTCTTTATTTCTTTAACCGGGTAAGTTCACACCTTTAACAGTTACTGTAACTTTAAATGAAAAACGCGGCTCCACTTCCGCATAAATAATTGGCATTATGGAGGAGCGCGGAACTTTTTTAAGTCATTATATTTCATTTAATGAAGAGGGTAAGAAACGAACTTGCGAGACAGTTCCCCACCAAAATTAAACATGTCTTATTTTACTATCGCCATAGTTTTTTGTGAAGACGCTACAAGTTGGTTTACTGTGGCATTTAACACAGGAACTGAGTTGCTGCTTTGCTTCAAAAACTTTAGCATAAATTTGAAATAGTTGAAAAAACTATGAAAACTCAGTTGAAACCGAGTGTGGATGTTTGTCGAAGCAACATGAGAAACTTTCCTGTCGTCCCTGTAAGCGCTGCCAAATCTAAATTTGAATAAAAAATGAAAAATAGTTGATTTGGTTTGACTCTCAAAGTGACATTTCTTCATGTGAGCGTTCGAGTGGCCGCTTCCCTCCGTTCTCTGTCAAGTTTACTGGTTAAAAAAGAGATGTTGAACTAAATTCTGACTCCCCATTTAAAGGCTGTCTTAATTGAAACGCATCTTGGGATGTGATCTCATGTAATAAGGGAGCTGTATGCTGGAGGCCCCGATTACACAGGATGCTTACATACATTAAAGGGATTACAAAAAAAAAAAATGGAGGAGGGAGGGAGGGAGGGAGGGCAATTAACATGTTGTAGGGGTAGCACTCTCCCAGCATCCTCCTCCTCCTCCTTCTCCTCCTTCTTCTCCTCCTCAAAAGGAGCTTATCTGGAGCCACGATGATGTCACAGCTGGAGCAGGCCTGAAATAACCAGGCATCTCCGTAGTTAGTGTTGCCATGACAACGCAGCCTCCAGGTTTAAATGGCGGACAGGGGGGATTGTGTCTCAAATAATTACTTTGGATGATATGGACCAAATTTGGGATGGGCATGGGAGGGAGGGAGTGAGAGTGTGTGTGTGTGTGTGTGTGTGTGTGTGTGTGTGTGTGTGTGTGTGTGTGTGTGTGTGTGTTGACTGGTGGCACAGATGTCTGACGATCCCTGTTCACAGAAACCTCTGATTTGCCTGTGTTAGTGTTTAAGTATCACTTTGTGTCTATAATTTTTGAGCAGTTAACCTCTAATGTAGGAGAATGCAGCCCACCAGACACCTATTATCGCCAAAATACATTTTGCATTCGGCGCGTACGTTGACTGGCACTTTGAGCAAGTAATGACACATTACTGTTTGATATTAAAATGACACGGTCGTCAGTGTAATGTCAAACTCCCCCAGTGAATGTATTGCTTTGTTTCTGCAGGTGTTTGAGAAAGAGAGCGCGCGCGCTGAAACATGATGTCCCTTGGAAGCGATAGCTGACACTGTATAATGAGAGAGGATGGAGCAGACAGACAACCCTGTCCCTGAGAGCAACAACCCTAATGGGTTTGTCAACCGAGTGTTTAATGTTTCCCTGGATGTGGAGAATGAGACCGGCAGCGTTTATATTCAGGAGACCGGGCCAGGGCCGGCGGAGGGGCAGGGAGAGACTCCCGCCGCCGCTGCCTCCTCTCAGACCCCCGTCAAGGACAGACAGGAGGTCAACCGGAGGCCCCGAGCCACGGGGGGCATTTGGAAGATCCTGAACAGAAAGAGAGCCGTCTCCGAGCTGGAGAGGAGGCCGCACTCCATGATCCTGCCTGGAGAGGCCTCCATCCCTAAACTCTCTTTTGCTGACAAAGTGCGCTCTTTCAAAAAGCTTAAATCCCCCGCTGTGTTCCGGGGGAAGACGGGGAAGCTGTCCAACTCCAAGTTCACCAGCTCCCTGGTGGACGAGGACTCGTTCTGCCGCGGTATCGGCACTCCCCAGCAGCCGAGCCGGGCCACGCTCAGGCACCGCGGCAAGAGGCATTCCTACGCCGGCTACACGGCCGAATTCGACCACTCGTTCGAGGACATTGACTTCTCGGCTCCCATGGACAACCAACAGCCCGCGGTGGCAGCAGAGGCGGTGACTCAGAATGGTTTTAAAGCGTCAGAAAGAGTTTCCTACTCCAAGAAAGGCCACAACAATTCAGCCAACTGCCAAAAGACGGCCGCCAGCGGCGAGGAGCCCAGCGCGAGGGGGAGTCCGAGGAGCCACCACGCTGCCGGGGGAAGGAGAAACAGGGACGTTTGGAGCTACCTGAGGAGGATTTCCCTCCTGGGGAAGAGCAACCCCGTCTACTCGGAGAGGAGCTTCGAGTCCGAGTTGCCCTCGCTGGATAAAACCATGGACTCCGACTACGGCTCGGTCGACTTTGAGAGCGTCAGGGACTTCCAGCCGCCGCTGCCGCCGCCTCCTCCTAAGCATTCGGACGCCAAGGGCCACTTTGGCGGCCTCTTCAAGTTCTTCAACAGCGTGGCGGAGACGGCCCGAAAGTGGCGCACGACATCGCGCTCCTTCTCGCCCCCAGAGGGGGAGAGGACGCCGGTGAACTCCCCGCGGGTGCTGCAGCGCGCGGCAGACAGCGGCGTCCACAGCGTGTCTCTCACGCTCCACAGCGAGGGACTCCCAGCGTCCCAGCCTGCCCCCCTATCATCGCCGCTGACCGATAAAGCCCCCCACTCTGACAGCGAGGCGCCGGCCCCCAAGGTGGTGCTCAGGGCCTTCAGGGCATGCCCGGGACCGCGGACGGCCAACGGGCTGCAGGGCTCGGAGGTGATGGAGAAATTGGCCGACGGGGAGGCGAACCACAAGTCCACGGCCATTGTGGAGAATCACGTTTCACACTCGGGTCCGAACGCGGAGGCCCAAACAGAAGCCGAGGTCGAGAGGGTTCAATTGAATGGTCTCCGTCAGGAGGAAAAGGTAGAGGGACAGACAGGAAATGAGCAGGATTCCAGGGATGCTCTGCTCGACTCCCACCGCGCACAGGAAACAAATGTCCAATCACAACAAGGTGATAAAGAGAGCACGACCAATAGCGTGCCGGCGTCTGACTCAACAGAAGAAATATTCAAGGTACGTGACTGAGAGTGAGCTGCGTTAATTACCGAGCAGTGAACTGTGATAAATGCACCCACTTGAGAAGTCAGTAATTTGTGTTGCTAAACTCTCGTTGTTGTGTTGTTTTTTTTTCTGGAGCAGAGCATTTTCATGTATAATGTGCCGCATTAATGCCGTAACCACATTCCATTGCAGGCTTTTTCCACATCATTAACACTGCCGGGAGCATGCATCATGTAATTACTGCACAAATGCTCCAAATATCATCTATGTAACCAGCTTCTACCATGGTCATTCTTTTGCTTTTTTAAAACGCTGATAAACCCGTAGGCGCGGCACGTTGGCCGTCTGGGCGAAACAAAAACATTCATGGCACCGGGGGGTGGGGTGGGGGGCTGTCAGGACAATGGTTTGGGCACCCGCTCTGCTGTTGTCCTTTTGCCCCATCTGTTGGAGAAAGGAGGACATAGTTATCACAGAGGTACACGACGCCATCCTGTGAAAAAAAGAGAAAAAAGTTTGTCCTTTCCCGGTTCAGCCACCCACATGAAGCCTGCGAGGAAACCCTACATTTCCCACAGAGCCAGCCGCGCGGGGCTGCGTCGCGCCCCCCCCCACCCCGAGGGTCCGTGACGTCTGCGTTTCATGACAGCACCCTTCCCTTCTCACTCCGCCGAAAGAATTAGTCATCTCCCTTCTAGTCGCACCAATGAGTCAGGACACGTTAGCCCCGACTGCTCATGACAGAGATGAGATATGACATCTCAACACTCAGCACACTTTCATAGGGGGCTTATTATGCAGAGACAAGGGCTTCAGGAGAGCGCGTTCTGGAGAGAGGGTGCTAATGTTCAGTGCCTCAGTCATTTGGTGGAGTCCTTTCCTGCCTCACATGTATTTTTAGCACCGACGGCTGTAAATAAGAAAAAACAATAGCAGGGTTATAAATAGGAGCAGGAGGAGCACATAAATACGTAATAAAAATATATAGAGGCTTCGAAATGTTGCATGAACTCGCAGCTCGTTTCAGCTGAAACATCTAGGAGCTAAAAATAGATCCTTTGTCTTGTGTGTCTGGTTTGAATGTTGATATGTTGATGTTTTAGGCAGGATAGCATGTTAGCTCTGTCTCAGGCCTGATTCTGCTGGCTGACGAGGCCTTTCCGTGTGGAGTTTGCATGATCTCCCCCGTGTTGGACACTCCTGCTCACTCCTACAATCCAGCATCTCTCACCAGCTGTTTGATTCATATCAGTCATCAGACACATTTGACTTTTCTAGAGCTATTGTGAAATGAGTGAGCAACTATAATTAGAGTACAACGAGGGCCGTGTGATGGCGTGATGGTCAGCAGTCTCACCTCACGCTGAGGAGGTCCTGGGCGGGGTCTCTGTGCAGACGTTACATATCCTCCCAAAAATGTGTCAGCATTTGTTTGAGCTTTCTGTGAAAAATGTGAAACAACTTTAAGCAGAAAGGATTTCACGATATCTCAAATATCCGAGCGGAGACCAAACTGTTGTGCTGCTGTCTGATCAAGGACGAATCGGTTTGTGGGAGAAATTCAGCGTTAGCAGCAGCAGTGTTTCAGAGTTCAGGGGGTGCAGCAGGTGTTGGAGCTCACTTTGAACCAGGAGAACCGTCCATCTATCGGTATTATTGTTTCGCTTTATCTCAGGGTCGTGAGGGGGCTGCGGATCCCAGCTGACAATAAGGGAAAGACGGCTTTCACCCCAGACAGTTCAGTGGGCGATCACAGGGAAAACAGAGATACAGACAATCTTTCATTTATACAATTTAGAGCATTAAACTTTGGACACACAAAGGGAGAAAAAGTGCAAGAGAGACACAGAAAGGCCTGTAAGCTCAAAGCTGAACGAGGGATCCTCTTCCTAAAAGTTGCTGGAAAACTTTTTTTTTGGTCCTTGTTGCTGATGCGCCAGATTCTCACGGCTGAACTCGACTTAAAGTGATCAATTTTCAGTTCAACTCCAGACGACTCCTCGCTCCGAGGGCTCTCCTCGGCGTCGGTTCGCTCTCGTACGCACGGTGCCGTCAGAAAAAGCGACGGCGCTCTGACCTCATAAATAATGTTTTTGATGGGTGCAGACAGAGCGGTTGTGTCGAACCATGTTTACCCCCCTCGGGCTCGCGGTTGCGATGCAAACCCGACAACGGCAAAGTTTGCTTTTGGCCTATTTTAGAGTCAGGCTGTGGAATCTTTCCACAGTTTAGCAGCAAGCGACGGATATTGCCAGGGAAAAAAGTGCGAAGCAGCTACTTGAATGTTTTGTAAACTGAGCTTTGCTAATAAGAGTGTCAAAGCTCAAGAGTCATTCACACTGGTGCACCCGGATAATTTGTCGCATTCCCACGCCTGCATGTGTGAGAGGAATATTTGCACTGCGGCGTCCTGTTTAGGAGACGTGACAACACTGCGAAAAAAGCTCCCCCGTATTTATTGAACGTTTAGAAATTAAATCCACCTGTCTGTTGTGGTTTTTCCTTCAGAAATGATCTGCCAACAGTCTTGGCAACTGGTTCGCTATTGACGCACTGCAATTAGGAACATGAGCTCACGGCTGGTGGAAGGGTTTTATAATGAAAAATGAGGTTTATTTTGTAGAATCTACTGAGACACTTTCTCCCCCCAATTCCCCACACAAGAAATGCATTGTTGCACCTTTTATCTGGGCCAAATTTGCTGAGGATCTGTGCCAATCACAGCTGTGCGAGCAGATTGCCAGCCAGACAGGCTGCGTCGGGAGACAGCCGGGCCCGGCCGTGGCCCACTCCAGCACAGAGAGGACCTCTGTGCCCCACAAGCGCTCGCGCCCTCGCCCTCGCCCGGCCTCGGTTGTGCTGGACCTGCGGCGGCCCAACCCGGACCGGGAACTCTACGGCCACTACAGCGAGGTCGGCTCGCTGGCCCGGCGGCGGCGGCGCGGGCCCGCCCCCACCGCGCAGCTCTCCCCAGGGCAGAGACGGACAACGGCGACCGTGGCCCGTGCCAGGCCTTGCTCGGTCATAGAGACCAGTGTTACTAGGGAGACGCAGTCCTCGGAGCTGCATCACAGAGTAAGACATTTAACAACACGGGCATTCATGCTTATATTCACTGAGAACCAGCATGCAAACACTGATGTGATAATGACGCAGTTACAGAAAATACTTCCATGTACTTCAATATATTTCATCCTGGTGTTCGAGAAATAAAAGGAAGACAGGAGGGCCAAGTCTCTCTAGTAGCCGCCACCGACTTACAGATAAATATAGCACTGGCCCGTAATGAATCAAACACACACTACAGACTTTGAAGGGCAGCCCAGTACTAACCCAGTATTTATACACCACTCACTGTTAGCTGCAACAATGCCTGCATGCTTTGCCTCATTTCTACAGGCCCGTATTTCTGGATGCAGCCTTTTTCCCTCAGCTCACTTTCTCCTCTCCCTCCTTTCTTCTCTTCTCTCTCTCTCTCTCTTCCTTTCTTTCTCTCCCTCACCCTCTCTTTTCTATTCTCTTTGTGGCTTTTCTTTCGCTCTCCCTCGTTCCCCCAGTCTTTTTTTTTTTCTGTGGCCAATTTTCTGCCTCATCGCTCCCATAAGCTCTACCTCTCGTTGCCCTAACTCAAGAGTCAGTTCATTTTAACCTGAGAGACCGCCTGGTTGGCATGATGTATAGTCTCTCATGGTTTGCTGCAGGGCATGCACACTGACCGATGCACCAGAATAGACTTGCTGGACATGAAATGCTTAAATTCACTGCAGAAAAAAAAAGTGGGACAAGCAGCAAGGTTTTTTTTTTTTTTTTGAAACATGAAGGACAGACGACTGTGGTGTGTTTTCAGCCTTGTGTGTGTGTGTCAGAAATGCAGTTGTTTTGGAATATAGGAGATGTTCTAACCACCCAGTACCCTCCAGGCCTTGTCCCGTCCCGTGGGGGTGTCACCGTTAGAGCCCCCGCACAGGGCGTCTCTCCAGCGGTGCCGCTCCCTGCCCCTACCTCCCAGCACGCTCACTGCTCTGGCACTGCTCCTGCCCCCAACAGGTATCACGTTGCCTTTCTTTACTCACATCAGTACGTGGATTCCTAACTGACTCAGTACATTGATCCTGCTGCTCCGTGTTTGTGTGTGTGTGTGTGTGTGTGTGTGTTTGCCCCCCCGCAGGCATAGGTCATTCGTCCTCGTCGGTGCGTCTGCGGTCCGGAGGTTCGGGCAGCTGCAGGAGGAGACGGCTGCTCAGACCGGGGTCTGAACCGCTGCAGGTCAACATCGTGAGTGGGACCCACCCATCAAACGCACACAAACACACGCAACACACACAGACCTCCAGGTCGCTGTGTACAGCTAAACAAATAACACTCTGCTGTCAGGAGTTTTTGTTGACACACACACAAAGCTCAGATCGCTCACTGGGCCGGTACGAGAATACACGCGACCAGAATTCATAATTTATTACACGTCTGACTGATAACCTCTGAGTGAAAGCGGTGCGATGACACGGCGCCGGCCAGTGTTTCATCATATAATGAAGGAAGTGATCCATGAAGATGGTGGGCATGTGGATTGATGCCGTGTAGCACTCTCAGCCCATTACTCATCCCGAGCCGGGCGCCGCGGCGCTTCAGACCAGACGAGGGCACGTGCAGATCACCAGACTGAGGAGTGACATTTAATCACGTCCCCGTACCTGCTGCGCCAAAAAATCTCTCCTCGCACGCGTTCGTGTCGGTGGTGTAAAATTAGCTTCAGAGAGAGAGACGCGACTCAGGAAGTGAAACCGGGCATTTCTGAACCGATGCTTTTATGTGTGATGCCACAAGGGGATGCTGCTGGAAGGAGAGACACCAAGTTTCTCCAAAATATCCTGACAGGACAGTGCACATTTTGTAATGCTGGGTCAAGCTTTCATACCAGTTTGACCGCAAGAGCCCTCCTCTTTTTTTTTCCCGACCATTTAAAAGTGAATCCCTGCCAAGTACAACATGCCTCAAAAAAAGAGGAGATTTTCCTGGTAATTCAACAATGAATACGCCAAAAATAGGTGAACAGAGGTCACATTTTCTGTGGTAGTCGAAGTCGTTACAAGAAGTCGTTGAGGCTCGACCGCAGCATCCTGTATGAGCTACAATAAGCCGGCTGTTTTTTCAACAGTGATGATGTTTACTCAGCTCTCGAGTAATGAACCCTGAGCTTCCAGTCCTGGCTCACCGACACATTAGAAATTAGCTAACTCGGTCTTTGAGATCCTGCTGCATTTAGGCTCTGATTATAACTTTTCGTTTCTGATCTAAATAGTGTTTGTGAACCGCTGCACGTTGTTGCCATGACATTCGCTGGCTCCTGTTCATCTCCGTGCTTCTATCTTTAGGCAGCCTTTTTGAGCGTGAGCTAAATCGAGAAAGTGTGTGGGTGAGAGAGAGAAAAAGGGGTGGGAGAGAAGGGAAGAGAGAGATGCTCCCTTTTGTCGTGGCCCTCCCCCTGGGGAAGGCAACATGGACACATAACACTGGAAATGCCTCGCGTGTGATTGTGTCTCAGCAGCGAGGGGAAGCTCATTTGTAGCCGGCTGAAAAGCTGCGACCGCGAATGCGACGGCGATAAAGAGCTTTCGATCGGGAAAAAATGAATTTGATTTGCACGAGACGTGAAGGACGAGCGCACGTCGGCGTGGCCACTACATAATGTACTCACTCCTTCAAAGTGTGTTTTATTCATCTTAAAGGATGTGATTAAAGTCATATAGGACACCTTCCTTTTATTATCTGTCACATTTTTTTGCAGGGAATAAATGTTGGATGATGCGTTCTCCCTGCTGCACACTGATTATTGCATGTGACTGTATACGGCTTGGCAGTAGTAATGCAGCATAACATGGTACCGCGTCTGCAATGCGGTTGGAGCAGCTGAGAGCCGTATGGATCTCATCGGCTTGTCATGGTCAGATCTGCTGTTTGCGATACAGCGCGGCGCATGTTACAATCTCCCCGTTAGGATGACATGGAGAGCTTAGAGGCCGCGGGCAGAGAGAAAGCATTCTCACTGCAGTGGATTAAGTGCTAATGCTGACGCCTCTCTTCTCCTTTTCATTTAAATGGATTTCTCCCCCAGTCACTCTCTCCTCTCCTCTCCTCTCCTCTCCTCTCCTCTCCTCTCCTCTCCTCTCCTCTCCCCTCTCCTCCCCCTCCAACAAATGACAGCAGTAGCGGTCTCCGGCTCCGATGCAGATGAGAGGACAGTTTTCCTGTGTGTTACTAATGCTGTGCCCGAAGCGCTGCTGTCAAGTTGTCAGAGGAGAGGGGGCCTGTCTTATTAAGGGCTCCGTGCAGATTAAGAGTTTCAACAGAAATCTTATATGATTAAGTTTGGGCCAACCCAGGTCTGTCTGGCCATAATCATATTATGCAATGCGATCTATTTATTATGAACGCATGAGTCAGCAGCAGGCAGTGGCGAGTTCGGGCAAACAGGACAATACCGAGTTGAACGAGTGTCGTGAGGACACACTTGTGCTCACGTGCGTCATTTGTCAACTCGCTTACATACAAAGAGAATCTGTTAGTATGTCGGCCTTTTAGCCCCCTGTAGTACACCCTCTGTGTACGAGTCCGACACACACACGCACACGCACACACACACACATGCACGCGCGCGCACACACACACACACACACACACACACATCTCACATGCTCCTCTGGTGTTTGGAGGATTTATCCGTCAGGATGTATGAGTCATTGCATTGACAACTTCATTTTTGCGGCGAGGAAAGGATGGCGGCAGCTCGTGATGTCTCTGTCAGACGCGCTGTGAATGTGTAGCATTTGTTTCACCTGAGGCGTTATTTCGGAGACCTGTTAGGAGGAGGGGGAAAAAAAAACCAGGGAATAGGTCCGTTTCCCAAAATAGCCACTCGCACGTTCGGCTTTGCACTCTAAACCGGAGTCACCAGCTAACGCCGCACAGTGGGACGTGTTGCGCTCGGGTGAATAGCGGCGGCGCTAACTCGGTTTGAGCAGGTGGTTGATTCGAGATCGTCCGGGGCGGTTTTTTGTTCCGACTCTGTGCGTGTGTGTTGTTGTTGTGGTGGTGTACGGTGCTGTCATGTGACTTCACGCTGACATGTAAGGAGCATGTTTTTCCTCTGTGGGTTTGGAAGCGAGGGGCTCAGGGCCTTATATAACTGCAGAGAAAGGAAGAGGCTTTTTTCTCCTCCTCCTCCTCCCTATAAAAGCCGTTTCCACTTTTTCTCGACGGCTGCACGTTCCCCCCCCCTCAAGTTCTGGTGAGAAGCAGCGCTGTGTGTTCGCGCCCTGACTCACTGGTGTATCCTGTTTTACAGTACCTTCCTCACAATGCCTTTTTTTCCTGGGATCACGCATGCCTCTGCTTGCACAGATCCGTGTTTGTGCTTTCTTGGAGCGCTAATCTCATCAGTGCCCAGTTCTTCCATCGGTTCATCACTCCAACTGCGTTTTTTTTTTTTGTGTTGCCGCCACCGTGGGACAGTGGGGATATTTTTGGTGGATGGCTTCACTAATATCACAACATGCAGTCATTTCGGTTATGAGACTGTTTTGGGCCCCGAGCGTTTTGGAGCTTGTTATGCGGCACCAGTCGAATCGTTTGTGACAGTTTCCCAGGCTGATTTACCCTCAGCTGTCAGTGTCCACTGTTTGTGTAATGCACTGTTTATTTTCATTGCGGTTTCACAGCTTGATATTGGGGGAATAGCACTTTGTCTGGCCTTAAGTCAACATGAAACACCTTTTGGTAGGTAATATGATCCCTTAATATTTGATATCATCTTGAAATGGGAAACTCACAAAGCCAAATCATGTTACATCGTGTTTGAGTTTTCTTTTCACTGCGAGAGAATAAAGTCAGAGTTACTTTAACAGTTTTCCTTTTATGTACCTTAATACTTTTTATACGTTTCAGTAAACTAAAGCTAAAGTACACTGTCTAGCATAACAGAACTGCTTTTGGTTGAGTTCAATTTTACTTCTGCAATATTTTGGTTCTTATTCTGAAGGAAAAATATGACAAAAGTTCTAAAAGGTCTGTTTTATTTCATCTTTTACTCAATTTAAATGAGTCACACCAGTTTCTTGAAGCAAATTTGACAAACAGAGGGTGGCTCAATGGGTCT
The DNA here is from genome assembly GCA_032274765.1 of Malacoctenus tetranemus. Taxonomy (NCBI): domain Eukaryota; kingdom Metazoa; phylum Chordata; class Actinopteri; order Blenniiformes; family Labrisomidae; genus Malacoctenus; species Malacoctenus tetranemus. Next base: position 2,034,104 of record JAUESF010000047.1, read on the forward strand.
AATGACTAGAGACAACCACTGTGTAACAAATCTATATTGTTTGCGTGACAGTTCGTATCGTATCACAGGGTTCAGCCTTCTTTGCTCTTAAAATGTTTACCTGTAGCAAATAGCGCGATCTGATTTGCATCGAAGTCAAGGCAAACGCGATATGCTCTAAAAAGCACTTAAACAGAGTATTTGCCTCTTGTGAGGCTTCTTGCTTTGAGGGTTCAGTTACAGCAGTCCCACTCACATGTATCTCCGTATGTTGAAGTGAATCTGGAGGGATTCGTATGCTCAGAACCAAAGTTGTAACGACAGTGAATCATCAAGTCAAAAGGTCATGTGTGATGCGTTTAATTTTCCTTTTTTCTGGATGAATATTGAACTCGATTGGCTCCAATCAGAGCGCTGCCCGAGCCTGTAAAAGCTCCCGCTAACTTCCCAAAACCGGCATCGCTAATAACGCAGCATAGATCTAAACTTTGTCACACTGCAACGCTCTGAGACGATGAGACAGAAGCTAACTGCCTGTACAGTACGCTGCTAGTTAGAATGTATCCTGCAGGCCCCTGTGAAAGACGGGCCGGATTTTTCTGGCAGCTGCCACTTCTTGTATACATTATTTAGCTTAACTTTCCCCCTCTGACCTTACCGACTCGCTGCTACACCACATGCGGCAACGCAGAAAATCCTCCATCATGTATCGGTATTATGCAACCTCCCTTTTCTTCCTATATGTCTTCCTCCACCTTCCTTTCTCCATCTACCTCCCCCTGTTTCTTCCTGACCTCAGAGCCCATCCTCCCTCCTTCCCTCCCTTCCTCCTCCTCCCTCCATCTTTGTCTTCCAGTGCCTCTGATCGAGTCCCCCCCTCCTCCTCAGTGTTCTTTTTCTGCGCTCCTTCACCTTGCCCCCCTCACCTCCTCCCCTCACCCGTTCCTCCCTCCAGCCATGTGAAAACACCTGCTTCCTGCTGCCTGCCGTGTGTGACATGCAGGTTCCTGTGTGCACCATCGCCTGCGTGTTGTCATGGATTTTAGATGGCGGGCTTGTTAGGGGGGGGAAACGCGCCACAGGACGGCACGTTATCAGGTGCAGCCTGTGAAGTCTTTGATGGCGGCGGCTGACCTATCAACAAAAAAAAAGTACAGCGCTGAGAAAGACAGAATACTAAACAAGCCCTCGCCCAAATGTGGTTCCACTGCAGAGTTTTGCATTTCAATCTGCCGTTCTGCTTTTGAACTCTCGTGGCACGGAAGCAGTGAGAATGTGAAATCACTTTAGCTCAGTGGAGTTTTGTAACCATCGCCGCCGCCGCCACCACGGCATTCACAGCGAGCTGCACATCCGTGGCGCGTGCCGTTGTGGGGAAGGCAGTTTATCAGAGGGGGGTGAGTGGGCTCCTCATTGCAATCCCGCTTTCTCTCAGGTGTTGCGAGCAGCCTCGCCAGAAAGAGCTGCAATAAAAATCTATATATAGCTTCTTCTTTTTTTTTTTCTTCTTTACTCCCTAAGAGACTCGGTACGAACACCCAGCGAACGTTGCATGCTAATGCAGCTGTCAGACAACTGAGCAGAGAGAGGAGCGCTCCACTCGCCATCCCCCCCTCCCCCTGTTTTGGGCCGCAGGTGGCGGACACTGCTCTGATGAATGGTGACATGAGCGAGCGCGCTCGCCGCACTCGCAACCCCGCGCACAGCAGAGTAGCCGGTTCAGACAGCCAACCGAATTCTAGCAGAGGACCCCTTTGACTTTATCCCCTCGCACCCCAGCTGGGGTCTCAAATGACCAATTACTTAGGTACACACCGCCGCCGATGCAGAACAGACACAGAAATGTAAGAAACAAAAAGAAGACGAGATTGGAGGTTCAACAGCGTTCCTTAATGCTTCCCTTTTTGTAGCAGTTTGTGAAAAGCTGGCATGTTGTGTTTGGGGAGCTTGTTACAGTCTTGTTTTTTAAGGCATTGTCTTTCCTCCATGGAAAATTTCTTACAGGAATCTCGCGCCGGCCATTTGAAGTAACCTCCACTCCTGAGGTGTTACAAGAAGCAGGTGATTTGTCGGCTTAAAAGTCGAAGAGTCAGCAGCACTCGAGGAAAACACACTTTTTAGGGTTCAGATGAGGGGAAATATTGTTTCTTTACAATTCTTACTGTCGTAAATTCTAGAAGACGCTTCATCGTCTCTTTAAAAGAGTCAGATGATTTGAGAAATGTATGTATTTGATGCCTGTTTAAGATTGTCCCTTAATATTTTAGGACTTCCTATCAAATTCATATTCATTACGGTGCGGCAAATTCCCTTTTGTCGCTCTAAATTTATCTCAACAATGTCGTTGAGATTCTGTCGCATAAGTGAGGATAACAGTTGATGAGCGTATAAGGCTAAATTTTGATTTTTTTTCTAGCTCTCCGGCAACCTTGTCTTCAAAAACTTGTGCTTATTGCACAAGAGACTTAATATACCCCAAGTTCAGGCGGTGTTTATTCAGAGACTTTCTGTCTTCAGTTCTGCTGGAGCTGCACAAACTTACGCAGTCTCACAAGGGGCTGACACAGAGAACACAGTCGCGGGGTAGATTCATCTTGTTCCACCGTCTCAGAACACACAGATATTGTACTGATTTATCATTAAATAACCATTCTCCTTTGTCGGCCCCGTGGCTACATCATGCAAGAGCAGGAGTGCTTTTTCTCTCAAAGCTGTGAGGCAGAGGAATGTTGCGATATTGCTTTTTGATGCATTTTACCACCATTTCTCCACCCTGCTTGGCAAGACCCCCCTTCCTCCTCCTCCTCCTCCTCCTCCTCCGCCTCATCAGTCTTTGGCCGATTTCTGGGATCCGTCCATGGCTCTGACCCACTGACTCGACTTCGCACTGCAAACGGCAAATTGAACTGAATGAATAAACAGCTGATGGATGAACAATGGTGACAAAAACTAAGCTCAGGAAAAGTCCGGCGGCTTATTTTTAGGACGCTTTGTGGCCGTGGGGCCTGGGAGGAAGCAGGAAGTCAGTGTGGTTGCCGTGGGGACAGGAGGAGAAGAGAAGAATTGGAGCAGACTGGAGGGGAAATGGGTGTGGTGGGCTTTGCCTCCCATTAGTGAAATACCTACTGACCACAAACAGCTTCATTTGCTAGAGAGACCTTTCAAATATGAGGCCGGTCAGCTGAAAGTCGGTACGTTAGTACCGAAATCGAAAATAACTGAGAAAATAAACAGTTGGCGCTAAAAATGATCTCAGACGGTTGATCTGAGAGCCAGAAACAATGAGTGCTTTCTCTGTACAGCAGCCGGTCAGACGGTCTGCTTAAGAAAGTATATTTTAATGTCATGCAAGAGACGATCATTCATCCAGTATGATGTTATATTGGTGACATTTTATTGGTAGAAACATTTTTATTTGATGTTTCTCACCAGCAGTACATGGCGGCGCCGTAGTTCGCTCTTTCTCCTCCATCCTGTCGGATATTTTCTCTGTGTGGTTTGCATGTTTGCCCTGTGTGTTTTTATTTAGACAGTCACGCTGACAACCACAGTTCAATGTCATGTATACTGTAGGTCAAAGAGTGACTCTGAATGAGTCAGAGCTCTGTGTGTGTGTGTGTGTGTGTGTGTGTGTGTGTGTGTGTGTGTGTGTGTGTGTGTGTGTGTGTAGCCCTGGGTGGATTGGTGACCTGTTCAGAGTGTAGCCTACTTTTTGCTAGCTAGGACAGGGTCTTAGCTTCCTGCAGCCTGCATATAAAGAGATTTATAATAGAAGATGGATCAGCTTCAAGAATAAAGTCCAAACTTCAGGTTAAAGAAATACTTTTGTAATCAGGCGACAAGCCTGAAATGTCAACAACAAAATCCTAGAATATTTTTGAGAAGGTTAAACTCTATCATCAAATCTTAAATTTGTTTTTCCTCAATTTTTCTGACTTTATTATGAACTTTTGATCTTTTCTCAACAATTTAGTCTTAAATTATGATACTATTTTCAGTTTTTATGTCAGATTCTGAGAATATTTCATTCAATGTACCTGACTATCGTGCTACAGCTTCTTGACCTGATTGTGATGCATTATGTGTTTTTTTTCCCAGTGTTTAAGTGAAATCCAGCATCAGCTGTCGGTTCAGTTGAACCTGTCGGTTCTGAGATATTAGGAACGTGATTGGAAACGTCGTCGAACATTTTTTATTGACTTTGGCCTCCAGGTGAGAGGTGCTCGTCGTTGCGACAGTGATGGATGAGGTCTGTATCAGTCTCCGAAGCTTCCTGTCGGCATCCTACCAGGAATCTCCTAACTAGGATGCGTCGATGCTGCCCCGAGGCAAACAATGGAAATTAGCGCTTTGTGACAGTATTACATAAAGTCGGTTTCTGGCAGCGCAGCATCAGCTGATTGTTATTCAAGGAAAGATCCTTTGTGTTGATGTTCGCTTGTGATTGTTCTGATTACCAGGATATTGAGGTGCGGTTGGGGGACCAGTTTGGCGACACGAGATTGGCCTGATTATCTTCTCCCTTTGGCCTAATTTGACTGTGACATCCAGCCGGTGCTGGAGCAGCTCGCTCGTGGCGAGGGATGCCCGAGTCAAGTGTGGAGTTAGCAGCTGGTTCTGTTGATGGGGAACAAGGTCATTTTTAAAAGGCAAGAAGGGGATAATGTGATCACGACACCGACTGTCAGTCTGGAGAACAGACTGCAAGAACAGGCACGAGTTTCATCAAGCAAAATGTCTTTTTTAAACTATATTTTCTCTCTTGATTTGATTTTTATTGGAACAAAACTTGAAATCGTACCTTGTCTTTTAAAGTCCCTAGATCAAGCTACTGTTAGTGTGTACTTTTTACACAAGATTTAGAGGTACTCCTCAAAACTTTAGGCTGTTTGATTCTTTTCCTATGAACATTAATCAAATATAAGGATGTGCAGTTGCTTATTAATGTGTCAGGAGCTTTAAATTATTGGAAAAGTTGAATCCAGAATGTAACTGACAGTCCTGAAATAGACACAAGTCTCATGATTAAGCTGGGCCTGTACTCAATTGGTATGTGATGTTCATTCAATAAGCAGCGCCTTATTAAACATGTGACCCTCTGCTGGTGGGAGATATTCTGGCGTGTGCACCAACTCTCACCCTCTTGTGTATATGCATGAGTATATTAGCATTGGTGTCTGTGCAGATTTAGACTTTCAGATGTGACCTTTGTTGTCTAAATGTCAGGGAGATTGGAGAGGGTGCCCACAGAGGTAGAGCGGGCTTATGTAATCTGCTCACTCTGTGTTTCACACACATGCGCACACACACAGGGACACATGAGCGCAGAGCATGGGGGGGGAAAGCCTGTTTGAGGACGGTTGTCATATCTCAGCTGTGATGCCTCATTCTGCTCCCTGCTCACTGAAAGCTTGGCTTTCAGGAGCCGTTGCTTTTATCAGCATGTATGTGCAGAAAGTGCCCTGGAAATTATTTATGGCTTTAAAAATACTGATGTATTGCGCTCCTTTGGTGTTATTCTTTCAAACTTATTCTGAGGTCTTTTGATCCTTCTCAAAGCTCTCAGCGGAATGTGAAGATGTTGTAGTTTGGACAAGATGTGTGTGTGTGCGTGTGTTTCAGTGTGTGTGTTTCGGTGTGTGTGTGTGTGTGTGTGTGTGTGTGTGTGTGTGTGTGTGTGTGTGTGTGTGTGTGTGTGTGTGTG
>JAUESF010000047.1:2039886-2050690 GCA_032274765.1 Malacoctenus tetranemus
GTGTGTGTGTGTGTGTGTGTGTGTGTGTGTGTGTGTGTGTGTGTGTGTGTGTGTGTGTGTGTGTGTGTGTGCTGGCTGGTTGGAAGGAGCGTGTGGACTGAAGTGAAATGATTCTCCTGCATGAATTCATCGGAGATCATGTTGTGCTCTTTTCATAATCTGCCAACAATGGGAGGCCCAGACACCCGGGCCAGAGCTGCGGGCTGAGATGTGCTCCTGTGCAGCACAATGTTCACCTCAAGCATTGCGGGCAACACGAACGCAGCAGCGATGACGTGCGTGCCAGTGGTAAACGTGCACATTATCTGGGAACCTGTCATTCACACTGCACCGAACCTTAAAGAGAGGCCGCAACGCGAGCGAGGGCGTGAATACCAAACGCGCCGCTCCTGCGGAGTTAAAAGGTTGCTCCTAAATTTTTATTCCCCGCACCTTTGGAGGGGATATCAGCGATAATTTACGTGGATTTACTGCTACCGAGTTCAGGAGAGGAACCCAAAGCACAGATGCCGACTTTAAAACAAAAGAAATCACGAGCAGAAGACAGAAATCCCCAGTAGGGCCACGAATACTGAAACTAAACAGCGGGAGTTTACCAGGACTAAGCAGCAGCTGTAAACAGGCTTATACACACACAGCAGAAGTTATGAGTAAGCAAAACACTGATGTGAACAATCCAGCAGAAAGATCGCACAAGACCCGTGAAGGGTGTAAGAACAACACACAAAAGCTCCCATAAACTAAGTGTATTTTTATCATTACTAAACTGTGGTAAATGGATTTGATGAATGTGTGTGATGCAGAAAGTTTTGGCCCAAACAAAATCAACCTGTCAGCTGAATCTGTGAATCTTTTTTCATAAGTCAAATCGCAAAAAAACAACAATGTCCTGAATGAAAAGGCAAAGCTACACATCCTTTTCTGGCCTTGCAACCTGTTTGTCACTTTATTTTGAGCAAATGTGACTGCTGAGAACATATTACGTGTGACTGAGCAGCTGCAGAGGGTGGTGTGACACATTTCAACTGACATTTAGATGCTGTCATTAAGACATCTTGATGCTGCTTGATCCTGCATGTGTTTAGGCTGGTTTAATGTTCTATCCTGTATAATAGATCACATTGGATCGGTTGTTGCTTCCATTTCAGTTCCTATGACTATTAAAACATCGTTAAGGAGAATGACGACACCACATGGTTCAATTTTGACCTTTAAAGTAGAATTGATTTCAAATCATATTTAGTTTTGAATGTTTGTGACACTCTGGAAGTAGTTCCTCTATTTTACTGCTCTCTCTTCATAACGTCTTTGTATCCAAGGTGTCACATGGTGAACACATTTGCACAGTTCTCGGTGCTTCATGACGTTTTAGGTGGTTTCTCTCACGACAACTCAGCGTGTTGTGTTCCACTTTCGATGACTCAACCCAACATCGAAGGTGTGCACGTTTCATCTGTCGACCTTTGTTTGTTTATAGTCTGTTTGCTGAGCTTTATGCGCGACTTTAGATTTCATTCTGCTGCTGATTCACGCACACTAATCTGTCAGTGACTGAGGAGCCGCATTAGTGCAGCGTGAGGTTATCTTGGCTGCCACAAGCAACAACAAGCAGCAGTAACGAGTGTGGGACAGTCTACCGACAGGAATCCTCAGAAATCTCTCATACAAAAAAAGAAAAAGGCTGAGATCAACATTAATAGGTAGGACTCTTCCCAGACTTTGTGTTGTGTAAATGAATCTACGGCTGTGTAATAATTAACTGTTATTGTTCATTATCAAAAGATGAATAGATTAAATCCCCTCTAATTTATTTTTTTGGGATAAATCTTGTGTGATTTGTTTCCTTGGGGACATTAACAAAAGACACTGTACATAACAAACACAGCTTTAGTGTTAAAATGTTTTGTATCTACAATTAAAGTCCATTAAAGCATCAAAGCTCTGCATCAGGACGTGTTTCCTTCACTGAGACCACCAGCATGCAGGTGAGCCTGGTGTCAATCTACCAGAATCAGGTGCTTCATGTGAGCAGCTTCTTTTGCTTTGCAGAAAAGGCTTCCTGGATTGTGGCCAATCAGAGGAATGCAGGCTTTCAAGATGGAAGGTCCTTAAAGAGACATAAATTTTTGGTAAACCGAGAGGCTTCATGCAGTCAGTAGAAACAGGAAGAAAAAGGATATTACTTTGAAATCAGATGCATGAAAAGTTGCTCTTATTTGTATGTTGAAATATGGGAACATAAACATTGTAGGTGCAATTTAATATACACAATAAACAAACTTCCTCCTGACGCGTGCACACACACACATAATGAAACCATTATATTGATTTTTCTTTTATCTCTTCACAGTTTGGGAGCATCATCATTCCAGCATCGATGAAAAGCAATAAACTGTCTTTACAGTCTGTGTTTATTGGAACACATTAATAGTTACGATGGCAAATTCAGATATATTCTTCAGGAGCTGTAGACTGTTTTTAATCTTGGAGCGAACAAAAATGAAAAGCATTTGTAGGTTGAGTGTCTTTGGTGTACATGTTTTGAAGTGTTAATTCTTCTTAACAGCAATGTTGAAAAATCTTGACTTCATGTGGTAATGTTGACTATGCTTTTTGGGGAAAATGGGCTGTGTTAAACTGTGTCAAGCATTTATAATGATGTATAACATCAACATCCTCTCAGAAAAGCCTGGGGACCCTCTGTGATGTTTTTTCTTAAATACCAGTGTAAAAACACACAACCTCACCAACATAAGAAGTCAGGAGCACGCTGGGTAGTTTCTGGGTCTGCTGTGGATTCACGTCTAACCTAGTTTTACTTGTAATGTGCATTTTTCTGATTTTGACAAGCCCCCCCAAAGTGAGTCTGTGACTCTGTGTCGTGAAAAACTAATGTGGAGTAAAAAAGACCCCCCAGGGGTCCAGATGACGACCCTCTGAAGTGGCTGCTGGTGGGACTCCGGTGCTGCAGGTTTTTCATGCAAATGAGGACCTCGGTTAAATATCACATCAAGTGGACACACGTCCACTGATGGATGTGCCGCCGCAGATAAGCTGGCAGGAGAGGCTGACATTATGCCAATAAAATTATAAGGTGATCGCTCTGAGGAACACGCATCCGTTATTATGACATTTATTCTCCTTCGTCGCCGAGCGCCTAATGATAAATGATAAATCACCAGCAGCACCTCCGCGATATTTTTAGATGGGGTGGGAGATGAATGAGGTTATGATTCTGGTCTCGGTGGTCGATGCGGGCAGCGAAAGGGGGGTTGGCAGAGCCCCTCCCCCGACTGTAGGTGATGGCTGATGCCGGTAGTCGAGCAGGAGCGCGCTGATCACTATTAACGCAGGACCGCCTCTCGGGCGCACAGCCGATCTCTCGCGGTCCCCCTCCCCACTCACCCACCCACCCCGCGCTCACCGGAAGGCAGCTCGGCAGCTTGCGAGCAAGCCGCGGAAAGCGTCTCTCCATCTCTTTCTCCCTCCCTCTCTCTCTCTCTCTCTCTCTCTCTCTCTCTCTCTCTCTCTCTCTCTCTATCGCATTTGCTCGGAGACTCGCTCGGCCTGAGAGTAGCTCGGTTTTAAGGGAAGAAACACCGGCAGGTGTTGACTAGCGGGGAGAAATCGCGGTGCAGACTGATGACGATGATGATGGTGAGGATGATGCATCTCTTCCCGTGCCTTTATGAATTACATCGCGTTGTGTGAAGATACGTAGGGGCATCTTTTTTTTTTTCTTCTTCTGCTTCTTCCTCCTCCTCCTCTTCCTCAATTCTCGCCTCACTGTAATGGTGGATTTCTTGGTCGCTTTGAGGCGGACGCGTCTAGACGGGGGAAGCTGAATACCGACCGTAACTGAGAGCGCATCTCAGCATCGGCCCGCAGCGCTGCGCCATGGCCTTGGACGTCCAGACTTGCGCTGTGTTTACGGTGATCGCGGTGTTGGTGCTTGTGAACGTGCTGTTGATGTTCATCCTCGGTACTCGTTAAATGGATCTGCGCTTGGGGCCCGGTTCGCAGCGCACCACTCTGTCAAACAGGAGCGGAGAGAAAGGCGGTGCGCGTTGGTCGAGAGCGGGGACACCCGGCGCTCCATCACGGCTACGCGTTGAAATGAATGACGTTGGTACAACATAATGTATTTCTGTTACCCCCCTCCCTCCCCCCACCCCCCCACCTCCTTCCCCAATCCTTCGTTATGTCTTGTCTCCTCTCACCGTTTGTGATAGCTAGTGTTGTCTGGTGGTGGTCTTAGCTGTGCAGACCCAGATCTGTGATGCTCTTATCCTTTCTGTGCTGACTGGAAATTCATATTCCCCGCATATAAACATGCTCCTCACCCCCCCTCCTCCTCCTCCCACCCCACGTCGCTCTCCCCCCTCTCTCTCCTCCATGTTGTATTTTGTGGATTATGCGCATTGATGTTTATCATCCTCCAATAATTAGATTGTCAGATGAATAAACGGACCTGGTGGTGTCATTTTTAACCACAGCCTACTGCTGCGTCAGGACTTGTTTTTCTATTGTGATCCACTGTAGCCACATCCACAATATGGCAGCTAATAGCTGAGCAGTGATCTCTCCCCAGAAGTTAACGTGGTGTTTGTAGCGAATAGCGACGCCAGTGAGAGGCTTGCGCTGCTGAGCGTGGACTCCAGAGGGGCATTGTGGTCTCAGCTGAACAGTAAGCACCAGCAGGCAGGGCTAGGCCTTAATAAAGGAGGGCCTCCGTCACTCCAGGTTTCCCCCATTTTAGATTCAGCTAAACTCAGCTCCCATTTCATAGCCCCCAATATCCACATTTCTCCTCTCTGCACTGTTTCAAGTGAGGCACCTGGGTCTCAGGCCGGCGTCATATCACATCCAGACGTGTAATAGCAAGGAATAAATAATGTATCATTAGAGCTGCGTCCATGTGAAATAGCCTCAAGTGAAAAGACTTGTCAGACGGGAATGAGACACAGAAAAAAACTTCTCTTTTCCCCCCTTTTCTTCCCATAAGCAGCAGCACGGTCTATAATAGAGAATTGGAGGCAGGTGTCATGAATGTTGAATGAATGTCAGAAATAGATATGCTAAAAGCCTATCCCAGAGCTGTCCATGACAGTCCTATTAATAGGGACGGGAGATTGGTTCAGTTTTTTTTTGTTAAGATACAGTATGTGCTCTCTGTCACACTCAAGGCTAAGTGCTGTGCGTTATTTTTCCACTGTGTGTGTAGTAAAGTGATGAATGTTGTGCTGTGGGAGTCGGGAGGCACGTTTGGGAGTCATGTATTATGAACACGGGTGCCTCCATCACATGCCGCGGCATGTGGGCCGGCGTTTCCGTTCCCCGCGCTGCAAAGCATCACCATGCTCCTCTGCAGCTTCACCCCACAGGACTGTAAATATATATGTCGTCAAAATGTCACAAGATCACGATTGCACGCTGCAGTCGCTGCGGATCTCGCTGGTGGCGGTGCGACCAACGGGGCCGCGCGCAGATGTGTGCGAGCATGCGAGCATGTGTCAAGTAGTGTGTGTGAGAGGGTATTCTGGAGTGGGTGTTATCTGTTGTTCCCCCCTTTGAATCTGGAGTCCCGCACGCGTCCCGAGCGTTCACACATTGGTGATTCCTCCAGGGCAGGTGCCTTCTAATAGAGCTCCGTTAAATGCTGTGCAGTCAGAAGTGTCAATGTGCAGATGGTGTGTGCGAGGGAGACAACAGCGTGTGCGAGGATGTGTGTGCACGCACGCGTGTGTGTGTGTGTCTCTGTGCGTGTGTGTATTCCTCACCGGTTTTAGGCAGAGCATCTTTGATTGGCTCCCAGACTCGGGGTATAAGTGTATTACATAACAGGGTTGGCAGACACAGGGAGGACGGACCGTGAGACTCGCTCAGTGCGTCGGAAAGAGGAGCCTCTTTCTGGAATACGGCACCTCGTTACTTGACATCTCCGACTCGAGCTCTCACGGAGGACCAACACCTCGCCCCATTTTCCCTCCCAAAAAAAGAAAAGAACGAACAAAAAAAAGGATTCGACTATCATGATTGCATGAACCGGACTTCTCCATGCATACACTTTCTGAACAGTTTCATGCCACAAACATGGTAAGGCTGGCTAAAGGTGTGTGTGTGTATGTGTGTGTGTGTGTCTGTATGTGTGGATGCTCGGGGAAGCTATAGGTGCTTTGGTGCAGCTGTGCTGTGGCTGGAGACAGAGGAGGATGTTGGAATGCAGTGGATCAGCCAGTGCAGTGAATGCTGATGTGTGGCGCTGCAAAGATGATATAAGCAAGTGAATCGGGTTTTTCACTCTTTTAATGTTTCCGCGTCCGTGCTGGAAACGTGCTCGAACGTTGCCACACGCGTCCCTGTATAAGGGCTGTATTCCTCTGCATTCATTTGCATTGACCCAAATACAGATTTTGCGGTTGGAAGGCGGCAGAGTAGCTCTCTGATCTTTGATGTTGTAACTGCAGTGTAACTAAAATGATGACATAGGTCATCGCAGCAAGGAGACACGCAGGTAATGAGGAGCGAGACCCCTCTGTTTGTGTGTGTGTGTTTACTGTATGGCATTTGATCAAGCTAGGTATGGGGGCTCTGTTAAAGCAGGGACCAGGGGGAGAAGATTGATTATGTAATGCTTTTAATTTATTCAGACATGTAGAGAGGGGAAAAAGGGATGCAATATATTGGAGAGGGCAGTGCTGATCTCATTAGGGAGATGGAGGGATGGAGGAGAAGGAGAGAGCTGAGAAGGGAGGAACATTGGCTGTGAATGGATCTCTGTCTCTCCCTGCCCGTCGCTCCCTCTCTCTCTCTCTCTCTCTGTCTGTTGCCTGTATTACAGCAGATTGATGGGGACGAGAGAGATTGTGCTTGTAGTGAATGGGGCTGAAAATGGAGTGGCGCTGGAGGGAGGATGTCGGGGCCACGAGGCAAGACTGACCTCGGTGCCAAGGCTCATCTGTTCAATAGGCTGCTCTGTGAGGCGGTTGTAGGCAGAGGGTCCGGGCATCAGATGGTGGCAGTCAGGACGGACTCAGTCAACTCGCTGCTCTCAACTTAACACCTTCTCTCTTTCGTGTGTTTGTTTTTTAATTGATGAATGAATAATATATTATCCAAATCAGATTCCTACCTCTGAATCAGAGACGATGTTTTTAATGTTTTTCACCACTATTCACTGGCCTTGTTTCCATGGCAGCGTGACACATGTTTTGCGGTAATCCGCCTTCCTCTCTCTTCCTGGAGTGGAGCGCTTTGAGATATAGGATACAGCTATTGTTACCCCGGCTCCGGTGCAGAGCGATGTCTGCCTGAGCAGACGTGCACGGTGACATCTTTTGATGTCGGTCCTGCATGCAGATGCCTCAGCATCGAGTGTTACAGTGATCGAGTCGCTGCTGGATAACAACAATCTGTACAAAATTGAAAAAAAAGAAAAAAAATCTCCCAGTGTGTCCCTGTCTCATCTCGTCATCTCGTCAATAGCAGTGAAGCATCCTCATCTGTCACCATGACGACGGCTGCTCTTTCTCTCGGAGGCATGGCCGCCCCTCCTCGGGTCGACTCCCCTCTGCCCTGATTGGCTCATACCCCCTCTCGCTGTCTCAGCCAGCCGTCAGGGAGGTGGGCTTGTCCACAGGTTGAAGAGGCCAGCGTAGCTGCTGAGTCTGAGAGCCGAGATCCTCATGGGGGGGTTCGGATGAATACAAACAAACACACAAACGCGTGCACGCACACACAAGTGTGCACAATCTGCTATTTCTCATGAGCATTTTCTGCAAACACACTGCGTCAGCAGGAAGGTGGAGGAGCATTTTTTTAGGCAAATATGATGAGTTGGATTTTAGCACGTTTTTTTTCTCATTTGGTAAATGATTAACGAAGAGAGAAAAAACAAAACACAAAAAGCTTCATATCCAAAGCAGCTTCCGCTCAATATGATTATGCAAAGCCCTTTTTAAATTAGTTAAGGACTAATTTTGTGCCCGTCCATGTGACATGGCGGTCTCCAGGCCTTTGATAACTCCTTACCTAGAGCGTAAGCATCTCCTGTCAGGCTTGGTTAGCGCTGGCTGCTCTGCCCACCGCCCCGGGGACGGGATGCTTGGTTAGCTCTGGACCGGAGAATGCTGATGAACACGACTGTGGAGGGAACAATTGGAACAAACCGTTGGAGGTGTGCCACAGATGCGTACGCAGGCGAAATGCGCACCGAGTTAAAAAAAAAAAAAGGGGGTGGGGAGACGCGGCGGCACGTGCTCGTGGCCGTATGGTTCCCGGGGCAACCAAAGCCACGTCGGCGCCGTGATGGATGGTTGCGGCCGCGCGGAGTGACGATGTCAGGTCGTCCTCCGTCGCCTCGCGTCCCTTTTAATGAGAGCAACCTTGTGCCTCTTCAAAAAATAGCCCCCCCCCTCCGAAGAATACCGATCACCTGACCGGCGCCCGCCCGCGCCCTCGCCGTGCCACTTTACCAAACTTTGCTCACGTGCACGCTCGCAGTCGTTCGCGCTCCCTGTCGCATAATGTCCACATTATTTATTCATGATTTTGAAATCAATAGAGTAGATTTGATGACTCATCCCTCCATGTGATGTAGAAGACAGTGCTGCAGATAAAATAACAAGCCCCAGTGACAGCATGAAGGAAAGGAGATTATCCCTTCACATTTGTTTGCTCCTCAGCGTTTATATTACATTAACACATGTAATTATTCTAATGTCATAATGGGCCAATTACTGTCTCTGTGTGGAGATTGGTGCTGTGCTGCTGTACACTGTGTTGTTCCTCCACTAATAGCTCTGCCTTTTTTGTGTGTCGTTGTATTGTTGTCTTGTTGTCTTCCTTTTTGCCTCTGTAAAACACTTTTGTGTTGCCTCGTGTTTGAATCCTGCCGTCTGAATGAAACGCTTTGAGTGTGCTGTGGTCTATGTTGGCTATTGTGCTGCTGCATTAGCAACCCCGTATAGCTGCCACCAGGCCCAGGCTATGAAGGCGTGTATTAGCATCATTAGTAATCTTGAGTGGGATTATCAGCCAGAATTAGCACCAATCGAAGCCAATGTCATGCATTTTTGCAGACTTACGCCCAGTTTATTATTAGATTCAAATACAGTTTTAGATCCCGTGTTCCTGTATTGTTCTGATCAGTGTCCCCCCTGTCCATCCCTGTCTTTATTGCTGCATTTTACAGTGGTGGTGTGTGAAAAGAATAAAGCATAAAGTCTCCCCTGTCTCTCCCTCGAAACCCTTCAGTTGATAAGTGGAGGTTCAATCGTCAACGCTGAGGCGGTATGGGACCATGTGACCATGGCGGACCGGGAGTTGGCGTTTAAGGCCGGCGACGTCATCAAGGTGCTGGACGCCTCCAACAAGGACTGGTGGTGGGGCCAGATTGACGAGGAGGAAGGATGGTTCCCTGCCAGCTTCGTACGGGTGAGTTAGCCGCGGCCATGGCTGGCCAGCGACCACAGGAACAACAGACGCCCATGCACGCACAGAGACGGAGGCACAGGAACATATGCGCGCAAGCTGATGAACACACACATTGGAAGGTGCACAGGCACGATTTTTTTTTGGTCGCACACTCACAAGGAGCACACACACACACACACACACACACACACCGATATGCTCACTCCACTGTTAAATAACGCCGTATTTTAACAATAATTAACACTCCAGAGATCAGCTTGCTAAATGTCTTCAGGCACAGCGAAACAAAGATGATGAGCTTCCCCTTTTTAGTTTGGCACCACCTTCAACTCCTGCTTTTGAAATCTGATTAAAATTACAACACCCTCATATTACATCATGATTATATAATGTTGCCCGTTTCACAGTTAAGGGAAGTTCAAAAACTGTACAGGCACACGAGTCTTTTGCAGCTACCGCGTGTTCTTCCAGAGTTTTTCACTCACTCTCTTTTTTTCCCAAGTCTGACTTTAATTGGATTGTGGCCGTTGTCTGTATAGAAGGACGTATATTCCCACAACAGGGCTCTGAAGTCGCTCTGCTGAATGTGGAGACTGAAGCGAGAGACATGCACACAGAAGCTGTCGCCAGAGAGACTCTAATGTGTCAATTTGTTACATTTTCAGGTTCTATTTTTATCTGTATGGTGATTTTTTTTTTTTAAGGATCTAGTTTGCGGTGGTGTTAAACTGGACTGCACATTCTTGAGACGTGTTTCCATGGTGGGATTTGTGATTGAGGCACAGAGGGGGAAGTTTTTGACAGCGAGTTACAGGGTGAAATAGGCTTGAATTTTGTGTTAAATTAAGTACATTAAATATATTTTTTATCCTAATTTGTCAGTATTGAATGTGAGAATTGGAACAGAAAGGCAACACTGCATTGGTTGCAACTTGCTGGAGCTTCAATAGTAAAACTTGCACCCATCAACTCATGTATCAGTGTTTGAAAACAAGAAGCATCTAAACCGAGTGAATTGTGTGAGTTTCACATTCAATGTATGAAAGGAAACAGCTCTTTTATTTGATTATGGGAACCTACATGTATAATTGATGTGCAAGTTTGTTGGTAAAGTAACTTTTCTTACAATGTGAAAGACAACTATTCAGCTATGGGGGGAGTGGGGGACATAGACCACCTTCCCACCTTCTTCAAGTCACACCTTGGTTTTAATTTCTAAAATTCAGCCTTTGTCGTGTATGTTAGGTTATTGTGTGTGTGTGATAAACACATCCGAAAGGGATTTTCTCAAGAAACCTGAAGCGTTTGTGGCAGAGCTGTCAGACGGATCGTACAGGGAAACGAAATCTGCAAGGAGAATTAACGATTG
>JAUESF010000047.1:2057781-2071636 GCA_032274765.1 Malacoctenus tetranemus
TTTCTGAGGCTTCTGAGTTATTCGTGCAAGCCTCAGAAGACGTTGAATAACCATTTCCGGAGGCTGAGTAGGACTCACCACGATGAGTAAACCGGTTGCTTCTTGGCCAAGCGGGCGCTTCTTTGTGTGCTAAATGTCTGTCTGTGTTTTAGGGGGATGATATTCTGGACAGGAGCTCGGAGCTCATCTACACCGGGGAGTTGTCATGGATCTATCAGCCGTACGGACGCAGCCAGCAGAGAGTCTTCTTCCTTTTTGATCACCAGCTGGTCCTCTGTAAGAAGGTAGGCGCTCTCTTCCTCTTCCTCTTCCTCTTCCTCTTTCTTCTCAGTTCAGCTCCTTTCCTTTCGTTTTCATTCGGGCAAGAAAGAGCTGACGAGCTCGAACGCACCCTCAAATCTGTGTTCTTGAAAGTCGGCATATCACATGGCCGCCGCTGACGGGGACGCTCAGAGACAATGTGACTTCTTACAACCTCCGTCAAGAGCTGCAAACAGATTACATAATGCTGCATGAGACGCACCAGCCCCTCAGTGAAGACGCGTTCAAATCCTCCGCGCCTCTCACAAAATGGAGCTATGGTAGTTTGGGCTCTAATGCACCAAGGCTGCGCTCTCCTGTCAGACAAATGTTCACGCTCGGCTGGATCGGATACATGCACAGAGATACAGACGCAAATGCGGACAGACAGACACAAACACACGCACACACACAGGCCGGATAGCTGCATCATCGCGCATTCACGCAGACGAAGCGTCGTCTCATCACCACAAGGAGAGAAAAAACTAAAGAAGACACGTATTATGTACTGTTTTTAATGCGTTCCTGTCCTTTCCTCCCCCTTCTCTATCACTGCTCAGCATCTCTGGCACCACAAATGAACTCCAGCACGTTTGCAGATGTGCGGTTACCGTTCGGTCCTCCGAGAAAAAATCAGCTGCGAGTTGCACTAAATTATAAATTCACCCCCTTTGTGTTGCCGTTGCTTACTTGGCATCCACATGTGTATTGGCTCCACGCAGCCCTCGGGGCGTGTTGGGAGCACGTTGCATGTAGCCCTCCATCTCTTCCTCTCATCTCCTCCTTATCGGCACAAAGATGCACATTTGTCTCCGCACGCTTATTAAAAGACGCCAGATCTTCTCTCTCTCTCTCACTCTCTCTCGCTCTCTCTCTATCTCCTGCTCTCTGTTTACCTCCCTCGGCCTCGCCGTGCGGCTGGATGTTCATTTCGTCCAAAGGTCACGATGAGGACTGTCTTACATGGGCATCTCGTCCTCTTTAGACGGTAGAAATTGCATCAGTTGTGCCCAGTTCGCACATGTGGAGCTGAAACATGATGCTTTCCTTTTGTTTCTCTTCAGGGAATCATTATTCTTTATGTTTTGTTTGTTTAACTCACTATTTGAAACTGATAAGCCATAAAACTTTGACCACCAACAGGTGATGTCAGTAACACTTATCATGGTAGATGTTAGTGGGTGGCTTATATAAGGCAGCGAGTGAACATTTTGTCCTTGAGTGCAGTTGTGTGTTCGAGGCAAGCGCGAGGACTTGAGCCGGTTTAATGGGGGCAAAACTTGAGAAGTGCAGCTCTTGTGAGAGGGTGCTCGCGGTCGGCAGGGGGCGGGGTCTACCCAACGTGATTCAAGAAAGGACGGCATGGTCGTCGGTTCATTGTTGGGTCAGGCTCAAAAGGCTCATTGTTGCCAATCGTCCCGTGCCAGACCTCACAGCTTCTTTTGAGGACTCTGAGAATCTGCTGCTCACGTCTTGTTGCCAGATACGACAACGCACCTTCAGAGGTCCCGCGGCGCCCGTGCCCGGAGGTGTCACGGCTGTTTCGGTATAAAACGAACCCCGGCTGCACGATATTATGCAGGTGGACCCGAAGTTCTGGTTTGTCTGATCGTTATGTTGTGCGACAGACGCTTGATTCAGCGCACAATGCAAGCCGGAGTTATGCATCACAAAGATTTTCCAGCGGTCCGTCAGCAGGCGACGGCCGGTGATTGCGGATTGGCGCCGGTGTGTGTGTGGAACGAAGGAGCGCCACGGCGCTGCACCGGGCTGGGCAGCCCCGTGTCACTCTTCTCCGGATCAGGAAAAAATAAATTACAGCGAAGATCTGCGCTAATCAATGAGCCGTAAAGCTGTTTAAGAGAGTCTGACAGCTTCAGATGAAAAATGCGTCTGCTCGCAGCTGCCAAATGAACAAACAGTTGGGATCAGCAGGTGGTGAGACATGGGGGCTTCGCTTGGATCTCGAGGAGTTGGTGCATTTATTTACTGTCGAACAGCATCGACTGTACACACACTGCACTGCTGCTTGCTGTATAGCAGCGCCACTCAGCTTCTCATTGTACTCCACACTCGAAGACGAGTCTCCACAAATACATAGGCGAAAACCTCGAGGGACTTTTTTACGCATACGCATCTGAATTGCAGGTGTCAAATATTTGCGGAGCTTCGAATCCCATCGGGGTCGTGTGTCCTTCGATCTGCCAGCGGACTGAGCCGATCAATCTTAGATCTATGTTATTATACAGACTGCAGCAAGCACAAACGCTTCATATTCAGCCACTGCCAAAAATACAAAACTTAAATGAGCATCTCCTAACGAGCTTGTGCTGTCTGTTCAGTTGCAAAGTCTGTGAAAAATCGACAGTTCGGCTGAAAAAACTGAACATAATGAGGGTTTCCCTGTCAGTTCTAATGTGTTTTAATGGGTTTATTTTTGAGGTGTTGCTGTTAAACTATTTAGTAAACATGCTGGTAATTTAGAGTGTTTTTTTGCTAACTGCATTGTGTGTATTTGTATTAGGCGAGCAGCAGATTTACTCAAGAAATGTGGCAGAATATGGCTTTTCTGTAGTGTGCGTGGAAGGTGTTTGTATGTTTGGGCAGCAGATGGAAAGGGTTGCATAAGACAGACTGTCAGGATACCAAGGGAGAGATGCTTGTTGACACCTCTAAGGTTCAGCGCACACACACACACACACACACGAACACACACGAACACACTAACAGAGGTACTTCCTCTCCTTTTTCCCACCCAGGATCTGATACGCCGGGACATCCTGTACTATAAGGGCCGCATCGACATGGACCGCTACGAGGTGCGGGACGCTATAGACGGCCGCGACGACGACTTCAACGTTAGTGTGAAAAACGCGTTCAAATTGTGCAACAAAGACAGCGAGGAGATCCACATCTTCCTGGCCAAGAAACCCGAGGAGAAGATCCGCTGGCTCAGGGCCTTCCACGAGGAGAGGAAGATGGTGCAGGAGGACGAGAAAATCGGTTCGTCACGCCACTCGCTGCACCTCCTTCGTTTTGGAGCACTCTTGGTTTCAGTCGGATTCACTGCGGCAGGACAGAGCAGGGATTTTGCAGAGCAAAGTGTGTGTTTCCCCCCCTTTGATGAAGGGTTCGGTAATGCCGTTATTAGTCGGTGGCTGGGTCACGCTGAAGGCGTCGCTGACAAATCTGCCTTTATTCCTCATTATCGGGCTCATTTGCCAGCGACTGCGTGTTTCCGCTCAGAAGTTTTAACCTAAAAAGCGCCACGTCGTCTCCACGACAGCAGCGAGGAGTTCTGTCCTAAAAGGTGCGCTATGAAAAATTCATTAGAGGTGCATTGGGAAGCAGCAGCGAGTCGCTGTAGTTTGTCTTAAATCCAGCTTGTGGGGATTGTAGTTTGGCAGTTTGTTTTCCTCATTTAAAAAAGAGAAACCGCTTCCTCGTGTTCCTGCTTCAATCTGCCGTTTTTAACTTGTTTGCCTGAGGATAAAAAAATCTGTTGGATCTACAAGACATAACAGACAGAAGCTGGTTTGCTTGTTTTCATCACCTCAAGCACAAAACACAGAAATCAGAGGAACCACTTTCTCATATAAGTTGAATTTTAAAGTTGGAATCAAAAGGTTTTACTCACCGTGTGGTTTGTTTTTTTGTTTTTAGGTTTCGAGATCTCTGAGTACCAGAAGCGACAGGCAGCCATGACAGTGAGAAAGGTGACCAAACAGAAAGGTGAGGCAACAAGAAGATATCAGGTGATTTTCCTTTTTATTTTCCTCACTGGTTTTGCTCTGTCTTCTCATCGCTGTTTACTCTTTTCCTAACCTGCTCTCCTTTATTTATCTTTCCTTTACTTTGCGCACCTTTTTTCTTTTGAACACATACCTTGTTTATGAGTGGATTTAGAATAGCCTTGTGCTAAGCAAGCTAGAAAAAGTCAAGTGGATAAATGTCTTCTAGCTTTATTACGGGCAATATTTCCCTTTGAGTTAAATGTCTGTCAGCCCACATTCGAGGATGACTTGATCCGAGTCGTAGAGCAGCTGTTAAGCATCAATGAAAAGACAGAGGGGCTGTTTGCATGAAGTATTGAGTTTAAAGGACGATGCCGGCGTTCACGGCATGTGGGTCCTGCGTCATGCTTGTCCTAAAACTATTCATCACATCAGACAACAGAGGTTTTTTTTTTCTTTTACTCAGTTAGTTGTTGGTGCCTCAGCTTCCATTTCCTCTGTTTGCCAACATGGCCTCAATGTTGGCTCTAAATTCTCTCCATTTTTCTTGTAGCGTTTCTTAACATTACTTAACACAGCAGTCAGCAGGCAACAAGACAGTGGCTGTATTTGAAACTACATACAAAACAAATGTACCATAGTTTGTTATGTAGTATAAAAGTGATATAATCAAATCTGCAGTTATGAGGAATCATCTACTCTTAAAGGGATCCAGACACATTGATTATTTTAACACAATTTTGTCTGAGAACCAGTTGTTTTCAATGGTAATATTTACATTTTTTTAGCTGCAAAAACCAGAACAATTTTACTTGAGACATATGTGGAATAAGAGCAGGAAGGAGAAGTCAGTGTGTTATTGTTCAATGATTCATAAATAATTGTAAAGAACAACCTTTGTACTTTTTATTCTATAATATTTTTATACTTCTAACATAGATCTTAAAGTTATTCAGTTATCTCATACTTAGCATGTTTTCTTCTTTACAGTTTATTTGTGCTAACGAATAGAGAGTTGGTGCAGTGGCGCCACCTGCTGGTGAGCAGTGTGGCTTAACCAGCAAAGAAACTGCCGTTGCAGTGAAATACTTGAAACGAGCCGCAGTTTGGTTCTTTCCCATTGCATGGAAAGTTAAACCTTGTTTTGGTTTGAACCAAAGTGTAATTTAAGTTTTTGTTAAATCTAAAGGAAGCATGGAGCAGATATGGTACTTCTGTGACACGTAGTTTCAAGTACAGCCTTAATTTGCACTTCCTTGGCAGCGAGACTGCGGGTGAGGCTCATCATGGCTTCTCCTCAGATGACCCGCCCTGTTTTACATGCTCTAATACTGTCGGGCTGACAAATGAAGCCCTGCCAATGCCTGCCAGCTATCTCAGTAACAGAAGAACACGTTGGACAAGTTCTTCGAGGCTTCAGTTCCTGACCAAGCATCCCAGACAAAGGACCCTCATTCCCACTCTGCTGGTATCATCCTTTAAGGTTTAGCCATTTTAGTGCTAGGCTAGATGTTTGTACATTTACCATGACTGATGTTCTTGCTACTGCCAGTCTCACGATGAGCATGACCATCCATTAAGATGTTTGATGAACTAATGACCACTGCTGGAATGTTCTCTCTGACGTTAGGATCCCTGTAGATGTCTGTCAGAAGTAAATGTTGTGTGTTTTCTAAGTGCTGTATGTGTACATGGCTGGCACAAGGTGAAGTACTCTCTTGAATTTCAGATTCATTTATAGATTTCATCTTGAGAAAGAGGGCCATGTTGTATGGACATGGTTTGAAAATGATAAAGGTATATGCATTAGAGTTCTCCTTAGAGCTAGCACAATAAGATGCCATGGCAACTGCTGAGCAGCATTGGGAGGCGTTGTGTTCAACGTTGGCATTGGAGCATGCAGTCACCGTCCAATCTGTTTACAAGCATTATCTTGACCATCCCAGATAAACAGGTTCCACATACACAGACAGGAAACCCTAACAACTGCTAAAAAAGACACACACACAAAAAACAGTGTCGGGCAAAACAGCCGTAACAAAAGACACTGTTTCCCATCTTCTCCATGTTTATTTTTTCCAAGATGCCATGGCAACTTTTGACTCTCTCATCTTCGAATATCGACTGTATCTATCTAACAATGATGCTTAGCATAGTTGTGATGCTTGTAGACTGTAGCTTATCGACATTGTAGATCCGTAGTTAAGTGCATATTAACAGTTTTTTCTGTTGGCTCTATTTTCGCCACTCTTGTGTTTCTCAAGTGTCGAGGGTGCTATTCAAACAAATGTGCTGTTAGCAAACATGAAAGAACAAGCCCCCCCCCCCTTCCTCCTTCCTCCTCCTCCTCCTCCTCCCCTCCCTCATCAAAAGGCCCGGTTTCCGTCATCAGTGTATCGGATGTGATCTCTTGTTTCTATTGTTTGCCTGCGACAGACTTTGATTGAATAGCATCTTCAGTCTCCCTTGTGTCATCGCTCGAGCTGAATTCCACATTTCTTCTAAATTCAGCCGCCATCACTCGATCCCACTCAGCCATATCTCAGGATTACTACGCAGGAATGTTGACACCAAAGGCTCATTCTGTCCGTCTCTGTGCCTGTTCTCTGTGGATGCATGACTTGGTGTTGTGGTGTTGTGCCTGTTCGGGATGCAATACTGATGATGTTTCCCCTTTTTGCCACCCACCTCCCCCCCTTTTGTTTTTCTCTTTTTGCTTCGCGCCCCGCTCCGCCTCCTCCTCCTCTTCCTCCTCCTCCTCCTCCTCCTTCTTGCTTCCTCTTCTTTGCGCCTGCCTTCCTAGGTGTAAACAGGTGCACGCCCCCCTCATACCCGCCCCCGCAGGACCCCCTCAGTGTGGGGCAGTATGAGGTAACGGAGGACATGGCACAAGGAGAGGTTTTTGAATTCAGTCAATCCAAAAGAGGCCAGGCACCTTTCTGGCAGAATTTTAGTAGATTAGCTCCATTTAAGAAATAGAGATACACAGACTCTTCCGAAGGACCAGCTATTTTTCTTAGAAGCACTAAACACTGGATGATTCTGTCCCATGATGAAGAAAAAGATGACAAACATACACACAAGAGACTCTGAAGTCAAGGACCAATGTTAATATAGGATGCAACTGGAAGCAGCAAGAGGACTGAAGACTTGGATTTAAAAAATTGAGAAAAAAAAAATACAACTTTACGATTCATATATGTTAGCAACATTCTTAGTTATCATGCTTCTCCAGCTGAGTCAACCGTCACGAACTCTTCCCCCTCGGATTCTGCATCTTCACTCCATCTGAATGTCCTGGAGTTGTTTCAGTTGTCATCAGATTTTTTAATCCATTATCAGGCGACACAAAGCCGAGCCCGGTCATGCGTGGTTAGAGGTATGAGTGCCGACGTCTCATTCGGCACCTTCTCCTACGCGGGGTCGAACGGCAACAGCCTTGGCCGGGGGGGAGTGGGGGGGTGGGGCCTCACTGAGCTCGGTCGCCGGCTCCGACTCCCGAGCTCCACCCACTTCGTGGCGGGCCAAACGGGCCGCCTCTGTTCCACCGGCGCCTGGGTCTGGATCTCCTTCTCCTCACGCTCTGACGCTCCATCGTCCCTCTCCGCTCCAGCTGTCTGCACATAAAAGCCCCGACGTTCGCAGTGTTCCCTCGCTCCTCTGCATCCCCGCACTATCTCTCCATCCACCTGCTCAGCCTCCGTGAGTCAGTGGCTCTCAGAGGGAGACTCTCATTCAGTCGGAAACCTGCCGTTGGCCATGATACGATGGGTCAGGGAACAAATCAATAGTGGGAAGCATCAATAGAATATTTACATCCTTTCCACCAACCGCTTGTGACAGGGTATTCATATCCGATCACGCCGAGGGTCTGCGGAGAGCTCGCCTGCTCAGACGAAACAGCTGGGAGCAGGAGATAGGCAGGCTGCGGTCCACCTGCCTGGCGTCACCTCCCCCTCCCCCACTCTCCCCAGAGACCACCCCTGTAGCACTGTGCTGGCAGCTCACTGGGTGTTTTTATGGAAAGAGCACAGCCTACCTCCAGAAACCAGAAAGTGAAGTTGACGCATCGGCCAAGGTCTACGATGATTTCTCCTTTCTTTTTTTATTTTCAACTCAGCCTCAGTCGGCTCAACCATTTTGTTTTGCTTAAACTGTAAGAAAATAAAAAACCGAATAAAATGAAATAAAAAATAAGCACAGCACATGTTCAGTTTCAGTTCGAGCGATACAAACACACATTGCAGTGATGCGAGGAAGTAGCGACGGGGGAGGGGGGGGGATACGGTGGAAAACTGGGTAACGATGTGCGGAGTGGACAGAAAAAAAAGCAGAACGAGTGTGTCCGCCGCAGTAGAGCGAGCCGATCCTGTGGGGAGGAAGGAAGGTGAATCCAATCTGTAGCACGCAGGTGTCCTCTGACAGATTCATGCATCTCTAAAGACTGCAGCTCCAACTCTTGGCTCGCCGCCCCGTCACGTTGTTTCTCCCAGATCCGATCCGTGTTTGCTGGCAGTTCGCTCCGGCGCCCGTTAAGCGATCTACAAAAAGGGACTGTGGCCCGATCAGATTGATTTGTTTAACCAACAAAGTCCCCGAAGCCGACGCGTTTTCCAGAGAGATTCTGCCGTCAGGAAAGAACAAAAAAAGGAAAAGCGGGGCTTTAGAGGAGAAACTGCTGATTTCTGACGCTCGTCATGAAGGTGTTTGGTTTGGTTTGGTTTTTCTACACTGGGAATGTAAGTGAAGCATCTGTCCACGATTTGTGATCCTACTTTGACCTCAAATACAGGAGTACATTTTGTGTTGATTTCTATCACCTGATGGACAAAACATATTACAGTATGACAACTTGTGCAATGTGATATATCATTATATATCTTCACTATTCACTACGACGTGATATCCAAGAGTTATATATTGTTCTATGTCATTTGTTTGCCTTCTTATAGGCCTTATAAACTAACAGAGAAGAAGAAAAAAAAGAGATGACCTTAGAATTGCTTTGTATGTTGTGTAAGTTATGTTCCGTTTCAGTCAAGAGAAGGTTGAGATTTGGGTGAGCTGGCTGCTGGTGTCTGCAGAGATGGCTCCCGGTGAGATCGCTTTGGACGATAACTCTCTTGTCTGGCACAGCAAAAAGAAATGGTTCCCAGGCCATGATAACCTCAGGTCCCGTGCTACGCCCGCCCCGCCATCCGCCCTGCCCCGCCCACCCCTCTCCCCCCCTCTTGCCTCCATCTCCCGCCGCCCTACTCGACAGCCACCAAAACCAGTACCAACATGCAGACACTCACAAAACACGCAGGTAAACAAACACACACTCACGGCGACACACACGAAATCACGCGCACTCGCTGGCCCGTTCTGCTGCGGAGAAGAGAGATGCTATCTAACAGTGCCTTCCAGCATTCCACTAGTGATTATCTATTCAGTTTCACAGGCAGATTTGAATTAGTCATGTATTTTCCCTTCAGTGCATCTCTCTCACACACTCTCTCTCTCTCTCTCTCTCTCTCTCTCTCTCTCTCTCTCTCTCTCTCTCTCTCTCTCTCTCTCTCTCTCACACACACACACACGTACACATACATACACACATGCACATACATACACACACACGCACACACACACACACACACTGGGAATTCCTCGTTCCCCGGTGCACAAGATCCGGTCGGACAGAAACTTCGCGGTCAGGCCTTTTATCTTTTCTTTCTTTCTTTCTGTTTTTTCTTCCTCTCCATACGAGTAGAGACTGTGGCGTCTGACACTTAACTAAAAGAGAAACACCTTATTATATTCTATCACACTTTGCATAGCAGCGGTTTTATCGCACAGAAAGACGTAAACTCTAATTTCAGAAGTTTAGAAACTACATAGACTTCCTTTTATCTATTTAACACGCTGAGAGATGGTTTCATTTGAGTCGATATATATATCTATATATATGTTGCGGGGCGCGGAGCTTTCATTCGTCGACTTAGGTTTCACGTTAAAATTATATTATTAAATCAAAAGAAGAATCATCTATTTTACCTTTATCAGCTACACACTGTAAATACTGTAAAAAGAACAGATCATATATTTGGATATTGGTATTTTGCGTTGGAGACGAATGTTGTTCCAGTTCTAGCGTGCGGTAGACCTCAGTACCAGGTAAAATGCATGCTTGTGGCATCCAATATTTTGCATGAGACTTAAGGCAACTCTTAACAGATTGTTTGGTTTCATTTAACTTCCAATAGAAACTTCTCTCACTTCTGTTTCGTTCTCGGGTTTTGGTTTTTCCGTTGGTTGTCGTTACTTTGTGGGGGGGGACCCCGCAACGCGGAACCATTCGTTTGTGAACCGACGACATCTCACCGAAGGGAGCTCGCTTCTCTGTCCACCCGTCTCCTGCTCACGACACACCACAAACTGTAGCTTCGGTTCTTATTTATTGTCCAGTGGAGGGGGAACGCGTGTGTGTGAGTGTGTGTGTGTTGTTTTGTTTAGTTTCGTTTTGGTTTTTTCCTCACGCTGAAACAAAGACTGAAGGGTTGAACGGTGACACAAAAGGCACTGGTGCTCTCTTTGCCCAGACAGAATGGGTACTAGCGACCTGTAAGCTTCTGTTCTAAAGAGACCATTCCTTCTTTTCTCTCACTCTCCAGACTGATGATTATTTCACCCTCCTGTTTTCTTTTGTTTTTTTTGTTTTTATGCCATTTTCTGCGGAGGAATAAACGGGTATAATTTTTCTATGACAACCAAATAGGAGTTGGCACTGACCAGGGGTGTTTGTGTATAGATTTGTAGTGGAGAAGAAGAGCTGAATAAATTCGAGACCTCTCGGGAGGAGCTAAAAATAAACCTAATCCTGGAGACACACACACGCGCACACACATGCACACACACACACACACTCATTGCGATTCATGTCATGCTCTTGTTTCTACTTAAGAAATGATTATTTGAAGTACAATGACTTGACTTTCCCGACGGATTCCTCTGGTGTATTTATTGACAGCAGTATTAAACCGTGCAGATCCTGGCCACGTCGTCTCCACATGTAAATATTATTTGACTCTTTATTTCTTACATAATGATCGATCTGACCTTTTAACGAGAGCTGAGAGGCATTCTGCACCGTGTGAGAGCGTTTCTTGTCCTTCTTCTTCTTTAATGATTTGATTTCTCTCTCTGTCCGGTCATGTAACCACCACAGCCACACTGTCAACTGGATGCATCAGAGGTTGCTCACATTTTTACGTAACTCCTTTTTTTTTTTTTGTCTTTTATCCCTCAGTCAGAGCCGGTCGCCGCGCTGGCGCACGTTTTTCTAACGCGGCGGGGGTCTTCGGTGGGACCTCCTCGCCAGCTGCTCAACGCTGTTCCGTTGTTGATCGTTGTTTTTCAGAGCAAGTCAGGGTACACAGTCGTCAATGAGCCGCATCCTGATGTGGTTTCTCAGTGACGACACCGGTTTTAACAGCAGACTTTCATCCCGCGCCCGGAAACACGCTCCATTGTAAAATACCATCCACTTCCAGGTCTGAATTCTTTCCCGTCACAGAAATGTTTTACTCGCACTCTTCAGCATCCTTCTGTCGCCATATGCAAACATTTGTCCTTTTTCTTTCTTGCTGGCCTTTTCTTTTCTTTTCTTCTCAGTTGGATTCTTTGTTGTAGAAATGATAAAACCTGAAAAATAATTGCCTATTCAATCCAGAAACTGTGAATGGGAGAGTGGAGATGTCAATTGTATGTACATTATATGTTTTGATGTAATCAAGAAGCACTGGGAATATGTTGTACTTCGCTGTAAAAAATAAATCCATATCTGATATAGCTGTACTTTTGTTGAAAATAAAACCTCTACAGAAGCGCGCTGTCCCGGCGTCAGATGAGCGAGTGGGGGGTGTTGCTGGTGGTGGGGAGGGGGGGGAGCATTGTGGCGGGTTTCCTGTGGCGTGATATCATCTCCCTGTTCACAACAGCTGACGCATCAACTCCAGGATGTCTCACAGAGGAAAGATCGAAGGCCATCGACGAAGAGAAAACAGGGAGCGCGCTCCACCAAAGTGACGGAAATTTTAAAGGAGGGGGAAAAAAATCCAGACTTCCTTCATTAACGGGAGCCTCAAAATAACTATGCCGTCATCAATAAGTAATGGGACTTATGCAAATATTCCCTTCTCCGTTGGCAAAGCTGGAGCGGAGGCTGTTCTCGCCACTTCCTGATGTTTTGAAGTCCAAAGTTGCGAGAATGTTTTTTATGGGAAAGATCTGAGACATCCTGGTGTGATGCACACAGCCAGCGTGCACGCGTGTGTGCGTGTGTGGGTGTGTACACAAGCACATAATCAAGACTGCCAATGCAAACCGGACGTCTCCACTGGTCCAACATGCAGTGTTACTGTGGTCTCTAGTGGTCGGACGCGGTGTTTACACATCCTCCACTCAGTCATGTGTGGGTAAAAAAAACACCCTGAGCATCATCAGGCTTTGGTTGTGTAACTCCTGGTATGTAGGAAGATAAGTACAACTCATTAAAATCACAGTTTCAGGCGTCATGGTACAACACTCGGGTAAAAAACAACAACAGCACAACAACAAAAAGGCACTGGCCAACAATCAGACGAGGCCGCCTTGTGTGTCACATGATTTCAGCAGTGGCATGCTTCAAGTAGTTCCTCAGGATGAGGGGGACGTCCAGACTGTCTATGGCGGGGTCCTTATCAGCCAAACAGAGGTGTCTCCGGATGGCCAGTCGGGTCTGCGACATCAGGGGCTTGGGACAAACTGGTGCACAAACACAGAGGAGAGTGAGGCCACACGCAGGGAGAGCCACACTGTGACATCTGCTGCATGGAAACAACCGGAAAACTGTACGGAGACCAAACACAAAATACTGCGAGTGACAGATGCTGTTTTGTCAACACGTACAGTGTTTTTAGAACTGATTGATGAAACTGTAAAGTTTTCTATTGATCCAATATAAAGTTGAACCTGTTCAACACAGGAAATCTTGGCTTCCTGCTCTGACTTATCAGTGACAGGTTCACACAGCTACTCTGTACTTGAGTACTTAAAATCAGCATTTTTCAGTGTCTTTTGACGTCCGTGCACATTTTTCTACATTATCTCTTTATTTGGGTTTATTGGCGTTTCAGACAGCGCGCCGGCTTTTCTGCTGACCTGTTCCGCGCAGGTCCTCTCACCTCTCTCCTTGAACAGCAGCAGCAGGGCTTCGTTCTGCTTGGTGGTTTTGTCAATAATGAGCGTGGGCAGGTACACGTCGGCCCCGAAATCGATGAGCAGCTGGATGTACTCCACCCCGCAGCCGTAGCGCAGGCACACCTCCAGCACGGTCTTGGGCTGCTTGATCCGCGCCAGCATCTTGTCGTCCGTGCAGTTGTAGTTGGGGTTGGCGCCGTGCAGCAGCAGCAGCTTGAAGCAGTCCAGGTGGCCGTACACGGCCGAGATGTAGAGCGGGCCCCTGCAGGCCGTGGCGTTGGACGCCCACTCGGGGACCTTGGGCCGCACGTCCACCTCGGCCCCGAAGCGCAGCAGCTCGCGCAGCACGTCCACGTCGCCCTCGCGCGCCGCCGTCAGCACCGGCGAGCAGTTGTTGTACTGGCTGCCGTTGGGGTCGGCGCCGGCCTTCAGCAGGGCCACCACGCAGTCCAGATGTTTCCCGCTCACAGCTGTGAACAGCGGCGTCTGGGCCTTCACGTCCAAGCTGTCGATCTGGATCAACGCAAAACAAAGCATCACGCTGGAGTGTGGCTCCGACAGACGAACGATACAACCAAAACGTTCTGTTTCCAAACACAACG
>JAUESF010000047.1:2077503-2103548 GCA_032274765.1 Malacoctenus tetranemus
TGTTTGTTGCCACACAAACATGGTGTAATTATAGGGGTGACCACGGCTCATTTGGGAGAGTTTGGCCTTCATTCCAGAGGTTGGTGGTTCAATCCCTCACCTTGTCCTGTCTGCTATGAAAGTGGAGTTCGTTTATCTTCCACGTGCCGGCAAAAACCCAGAAAGTTTTAGCAACATTGCCCACTGTACAACTGTACTGTACCTCCAGCCTCCAAACAAACGTCTCGTCTTTGTTTGTCGCAGAAAAGGACATGCTGACACGTTTCATACAAAACGGTGGTTTATTTTTCTCATCACTGTATTAAAGTTAAACACAGAATACTAGTCAAAGCAAATGAGTCTGGCCTTTTTTTTTCTCCAGTTTTGGTGGGTTACCTGAACACTGTAAACATGAAAACAACATCATGTTGTCTTTGACTTCATAAATCAAACCTAATAGATTACATATTGGCACAAAATACACAACAGACAGCCGTGGCAAGAAGCATGCAATGCAAAAAAATCAAATACAGTAAAATATCGAAGGCACTACACTAACATCAGGGGCGACAGTATTGGGGCAGGTTCTTTTTTTGCATTATTGCAGTTACGTTTAGGGCCTAGTAAACTACGATGGAAGTCATACGGGTACATATTAGAAACACGTCCAAAGCACTGATAAACACAACAAAATGACATGAGAAGACTTTCAATCAACCGTTGACAGATCGTAACAAAGGTTTTCCTAAGACAGTTTGTTAAAGCGAGGGCTGTGAGGAAGTTAAACTTCAGACATGTACAGTACACAGCTGTTCCCAGATCTGTGAGTGGGACCAGTTGCCTGCTGAAGCGCCAGATGTGAGAGAGGAGGAGCTACTCGTCTGGCTTCCGCTTGGGCTTCTTTGGGTTGCGGGAGCGGCTCTTGGCCTTACATAACGGACAGATGGGAGCGTTGCGATGGATCTGCTGGTGGCAGGAGAGGCAGGCCTGGAAAGAGCAGACAGGAATTTAGAGCGAGTGCCAGCAGCTTATGCAGGTAGTGTCTGACTCAGCGCTATTTAAACTCATTAGCATTTGATGCCCTTTCCTCGGCAGCTTCCTAATGTACGGCACAATCAGAGGGCAGCAACAACTGGAAAACTGCTTCCAGTATAAATAACTACAGTTAGACTTTGGTGAGTACAGTGGACCAACATGGCAGTGCACCTCGTTGCATCCGCTGGTTCTTTGGTTGTAAAAACTTTGGGCGTTTTTTTGTAAACATTTACTCAAGTTTGAGTTTGTAGTGGAGCAGAAGGAGATGACTGGAAGATCGCCCAGCCACAAGTGTCCCAATGGAGGTTACAACTATTAAGCCAGTAAATAGCCCGTCTCTGAAGCCGGAGTAGTAAAATACCGCAAATGCTTGATTGAGGTAGAAGTGGTGGCAAATAAAGAGAGAAGAATGCAGCAGTAAAAAGCTAAAAGCTGTCCCTCTTACAGTGGTTGTAATGTTTGTGCTCCGGGCAGATGTTGGTTCTCTGGACAACTGAAGGGACGCCAGAGTGCCCAGAAAACCCCCACACATGCACAGGAGATCATGCAAACTCCACATTGGAAGCTTTCCTCTGAGGCAGCACTCAAGCCAGGGTTATTTCTGATAATATGTAGCTGCTGACAGCTGAGCAGAGACTTGTCTCCACTGTAGTCAGTGAGCTCGCTACCTTCATGGGAGGTGGTTGCTGTCTGAAGGTGGCCGTCTGCCGGGCGTCCTGCTTCCTGGACACCTGGAGCTGCTGGGCTGCGGCTGCAGCGGCGGCGAGCGACTCGGGGATGGCGGGCTCGTGCGGCTCCTTCTGCCACTCCGCTTTCTGCTTTTCAAAGTAACTGTTGGAGGCAGGGAGAAAAAAAAAGGAGAGAAAACCCAGTCGAGCTGTGATTCTTTATTTGGGGGCTCGTGAATCATGTCACAGTTGAGATGATGCTGCCGACGCTGTGTATCTAGAGACGAGGAGCGGCACAGCCCAATAAAAGGCAGACTTAAATTGGAAAAACATTATCGTGGAGCTAACACATCCCAATTTTTTATTTTTTTATTTGCATGTGCAAGTCTGAGTAAAAGCACAGTCATTGTCAGATTGTTTGTCTGCATGCATGCAACTGTGTGTGTGTGTGTGTGGGGGGGGGTTGTCTGTGTGTTTGTGTGTGTGTGGGCAGGGGAGGGGAGGGCTCGGGAAGAAATGTGGCCTTGGACTTTATGCCTGACTGGCCCATTTTCAAAAAAAAAGGTGATATCTCGTTTAATTACAGTCCGTGGTTCTTCTCAAAATAAGTCTGCGATGGAGCAGAACTTAGCAGCATTCGGAGAACACATTTAACGGCGCGCATTTCTTGCGATCCTCAATTCCCAAAGCCACAAACGTTAAAGGTTAATTACAGGAGTTACAGACACACACACACACACACACTGGAAGACATCAATATGGACTCCGGGGTTCTTGTTTTAACGTGTCAGGTTTTTGTGCTGACAGGAGAGCAACACTCATTTGCCACCTTGTACAAAGGAGAAGAAAATCTCCCAGACGCCCTGCAGGCCCCTGAGGTGTGATTTAATTTCCCCTCCAACCAGCCCCACTTTCTCATTCATTCACAAATCAGCGCTGCGACGAACAAGTCAATTACTCCTGAACCAAGCGAAGGCTTTACCGTCTCCATCAGAAGTTTATCTCTGAGTTTTTTTTTGTTTGTGGACAATAAAATAGGAAGGAGCCACGAGTGTGGAGCCTTAAACTTTCTCAGTCAGGCACACACTTGGGAAACATCAAGGAACGTGCAACAGAGAAGGAAAGCAGAGATGACGACCACCTGGCAAGAGATGAACTCATCTCCCCCCGAGCCTCCACACAATTCACAGCCAAAGTGAGACAAGCAGGCTGCCAAGCGAGCCGAGCAACCCTGGTTCAACCCTGCACTGCAAAGAAAAACTCTCAATGACAAAAACAAAAAAAATGACTATTCATACTCTATTTTAGTTTCCCGTGTGCTTTCAAGTTTGGAAGTTCTTCTTCCAAAAAAAAGTGAGCATTGACGTCACCTCCTTGACAGCCATACCTGCAAGTCAGAGGGATCAGCGACAGTTTTTGGCAGAATCGTTACTGGCAAAAGGGCTGGAGATGGATCGAAGCTTTTCTGATGACAGGTCCTTTCCTGCAACCACCCTCAAAATAAAAGCGACAACAGATCACACTCATAGAAAAGAAAAGAAGCCAAGCAACGGTCCAAAAGGCTCCTGGTGGGTTAAGACTTTAAAAGGCCATCGAGGAGGCTCCGCCCACCTCCGCTCTGGCTCATGACACTCGAAAAGCCAATACATTAGCTTCCAGAGATATCACAGTATCCTTGTTCAAAGCTGGGATAAACTTGACTTTCTCCTGCAGTGACTCGGTTCACCGTAAGCTCTACAATCATCCACTGCTCAGAGTTTGTCTTCCTGTACGTCGCGCTGCCCGTCCCCCCGTGTACCTACAACAATGTGGCTAACGGGGATTTGTGAAGCTTGAAATGGGTTTCCTCCTCACCAGCAGCTTTGCCGGATTGTGAAGCCAGAGCGTCTGGACACATGGAGGGGAAAATTTATTGGAGCTCATTTCTCACCAGGACCTGTGCCTGAACAAAATACCGTTCCCTTTACAGCATTCCACAGTCCCTCACAAATCAGCCCCTAACTATTTAACTATTTGAAATATACTGATACATGAAGTTTAAAGGCCAGTTTTTCTATAAATAGTCCCCGCAACGCTGTCTGAAAACAGGCCAAAAACATCCACATTCATCCATAAAACCTAATTTCTAGCCGTTTCTGACCGAGGGTCATGGTGAGTTGGCACACTACCTAATGCCCATAAAAAGCAGGCAGTCCATCACCCACCCACCCACACAAACACACACCTACAGCCAATTTCACCATTTAGCTTCATATGCATGTCTTTGGATTTTAAGGGAGACGGAGTGCCTGAAAAAAAATCCACCTACGCACATGGAAAATGTGCAATCTCCCATCAGATAGGTCTCCTGTCGTAAATTTAACCAGGGTCTAACTCTTGAAATTAAGAGGGAGCAGCGCTAAACACCACTCGACTGTGCGGCCACTCTTTAAGCACCGTTGTTGGTCGTGTTCTGAACTCCTGTGTCTTGTGGATGTATCAATTCCCCTTTAAAGCTTTTTAATTCAATCAATTTAAAAGAAAAAGCAGAAATCCTGCAGTTTTGCTGCCATACTTTAGTCAGCAGTTTGTCTGCGTGACAAAACAGTGCAAATGTTTACACTCTCTGAGAGTAGAAAAATGCACAAAATCCTGTACTTCCAAGCCAAGTTCTCATGACCTGCTGATCCCACATTGTTCCTTTGATGCTCTGCTTCAAATACGTCATGCAGCTGTTTAGCAGAGTTGTAACATTTTCCAGCAAAAATCCGTATGTATGATGACTGGTTTAGTTTGATTGAAGACGGCTGGCCACAACACTGAGGGTTTTTATTAGCTGTTGTCATTGTGCCTGCAGTGGAGACTGCAGTGATGATTGGGCGCTGCAAAGCTTTACTTCTGCGGAACGTTGCTATCGTGTTGACAACTTAAAACAGTGGTAGTCCGAGTTTCTGGGCATCTGAAAGCTCCAAAAGCATCGGAACGTCTTTGTTAGAAACCATTATCAAGCTGAGATTTAACGACGTCTCACAGCTGTGTCAGAGAGAAGTGAGATAATCTTTACCAGATGAATTGTCTGCTTCTATTAGAGACACCATGTTGATTCTCTTCAGACAGCAAGAAACAATGCTGAGAACTGCAGTCTTGCAAGCAAGTTTGTGGTAGGATTACCTATGAATTGTTTGATGACCAAATGTAAGCTGATGTAGAAAGATGTAACATAACTTTTCAAACCTGTAGCACAAAATAGGTTTCAAAGGACAAAAACTGAAAGTTTTCGGACTTGAAACAGAGTAAAATCTCCCATTGACATTTGCAAGTTTGAATTTTACTCTCTAAACCCTGCTTTTATGTCCACCTGGATCAGACTACATGCTCCTGTTCATGTGGTGCAGAGCAGTGGGATGCAGACATGGAGCTGTGAACACGGGTGGCCTGACGAACTGGCCTTTTTTTGACGCGCTGCCAAGGATTACGGGTTCGCAACGGACGCTCTCAGGCAGTTTAACGTTTTGCCTGTGAATGTTGGTTTGTGATAACGTTCATCTGTACTGGAACTGAACGCAGCACGAATATCGCACATCTTCACGCTGACGCTGAAACACCCGATTATCCCGTCCTGCATGAATACGAAGATTTCCCCCTCATTAGTCTGCAATGTAGCCATAAAAAGAACACAACACTCGATACTGATCACTCTTTTAATATCATGTATAGGCCAAATAATTCTCACTCGACAGAAGTCTTATGACAACGTGCTTTCCTCCTGTCAAATTTCCATTCACAAAAAACCGACACATGCATCACCACTTATTTTAGCTCGAGCTCGTTCTCTTCAAAGGAACTGCATTCATCCAGTTGTCACCATTGGAATCAAGAGGGCACAGAGCAGCCATTTGCCCTTGACATTTGATAGACGCAATGTCATCCTGTGCCTCGACATGTCCCCACCAGGCAGACGTTCCAGACTGCTGTAACCTCCCCGAGACTTCGGCTGCACAACAGAACCATCCAGTAAAACGTCTACCTGCCATAAAGTGCGTTGTCCCACATCCAATCATGAATGAAGACTACTTTGAAATTTATGACCATTATCGCGATTGTGACTGCAATAAATTCCCAATGTTGTAGAACTTTGATCAACCGTTTTGTACAAACTTTACTGTACTGATAATACTGCAGACACCTGCACTGTACTGTGTTAAGTGTTATTGCATTATGATCCACTGGCATCGATCCTGACCTTCAGAGATGATCGTTGCTTTATGGACTTTGCTCATTGGTTTCAGATCCACAACAAGTGGTATCAGTTCTATAAATACAACCACGAGGCACTCTGGAGATAAAAGAAAGGCATCAATAAAAGTATAAAAACTAGTGTGAGTCAGACCTTTGTTTTGCTTTATGTGCCATCCCGTGATTGCGCTGAACTCTCTCTGGGAGGTGATTATTCAGGTTTTTTAAAAGCTGTCAGCAACACATCACCTGAATTCCTCTTGGGTTTCTTAAAATTACAAGTCTCCCAGATTGCTGTCTGTCCTCTCTGTATGAATATTCTGAATTTATTTGTGAGACACACGAGCCAAAACAACGAGCCATTGGCTTTCACACGTGCCCATTTTGAAGTTGTTGTCAATTGGTCGCACTTTGAAAAACAACGTGTTATTACAAAATTCAGACTTGGGCTTGGTTGTTTTTTTCCATCGTAGCATAAATTTCAGCCTGTGGCCGTAATCCACCAGCCATAGACGTTTCAGATCAAACTGAGGCAAAGGTCAATCAAAGCCTTCCTACAGGATAAACCACTGCCCCTAAAAATCATAAACACACCGTGTTTATGTGACTCACTTGTTTCATCTTGATCAATGATCTAGTCTCGGGCAGTTTTTCTCATGTTGTGGCTTGTGTTCACCATGTAGCACATTCCTGCAGGCCCTCATGAGCCTTTGTAACGCAGACAGCTGTTGCGCGTTTTTCCTCCATCACAGATGACAGTGTGAAATGTTAATTTGAGATTCTTTTGCTTAAGTGGTTCTCTTATGAATGATCTACATTGCTGATTACAGCCTACACCCACTTTGCCCCACTTAGGGTTGCAGGAGAGCTGCAGTTGACCCCAGATGGCTAAAGGCAAAAAGGCTTAGCACAAGTAGCTACTCAATCACAGGGCCAACAAAGAGAAGCACAATCACAGCAACAACTCACTCAATAACCCAACTTGTATGTCTTTGGAAAGTGGGAGGAAGCTGGTTTTCCCAGATAAAGGCCACACGCAGGGAGAACATCTTAGTTGAAAGGCCCTGAGTTAATAAGGAATTATGTAAGGAGTGCCACAAGGTTCAAGTCTGGGACTGCAGGCTTTTTTTCTTAGAGGCTGCATAACAATGAAGTAACAGTAGTGTTAAACAAGTTTAGTGTCAGCTTTGCAACGCAGATGTAATCGGACAAGTTCAGTGGAAATCAGATCGTGTCAAGGAAGATCTGAGACATCATTAATGAAGTTTTTATTAATATACTGTGTGTGTGTGTGTGTGTGTGTGTGTGTGTGTGTGTGTGTGTGTGTGTGTGTGTGTGTAGTACTGACTCAAGAGAGAGCTTCTCCTCCTCTTCGTTCAAGTTGGGCAGTCTGTGCAGGCCTAAAGTCATCCGGAGGGCATCGACATGCTCCTTCAGCGGTTTGTACTCGTCGTGTAGGCGGCGAGTCGTTTCAAGCAGCTTATTCAGGTCATTCTCCGACTGCTTGATGGTGCTCTCCATCTGAAAGGGCAGAGTTTGACGTTCCAGGAATACTCATGTGATGTGCTTGGTCTAAACTTTACAGAGTTATTATATTTTAGGTTGAAACTGACAATGTAGAAGATTGTTGGTCTAACAAAAATATGATAAATACTGCTGTGTGCTTGTGTTCATCTGAAAGCTAAATGGTAGTGTTAACACTCTTGTCCACACTGGATGTCAGTAACGACTCACCACATTGATGTCTGCGTGGATGAGGCGCAGCTCCTCCACATGTGCCATTTTCTCTTGTAGAAGGAGATCCATCTCCTGCTTGTACTCCTTCAGATGTTTCTCCTCAGACTCCAGCGCCTCGAACTCGATCTTCAGACGGGACTTGATCTTCTGCATCTGGAGGGTTTTATTCCTGCAGCCAGTGACACAAACACAAGAGAAGGGAGAAAAAAAAATCAGCTGTCAGGTGATTCTTGTTTCCTCACTCCTTCCTGATGCAAAACTGTTCAAGAGTGAGAAAATTGACTAGATCTTTTGAAGAACACAACAAAAGCAGACACTTGGATAATTTCCCATCTGCCCTGCAGTGATTTACAGTTCTGTCTACATTTTTTCAGCATTTCCTGTACACAACAATCGACCCGAAAAAATAAACAATAATTTACTTCATCAACTTCGGTATAAACATGCTACTACTGTGTAAACACCCACCACTCTTCCCCTCTGCTTACCAAATGAATGACAGACTGCTAAGCTAAGTAGCTTCCTGCCACAGTGACAATCAGCCGCGCACATCTGGCACTTTGCTGTGAAAACATCTGGAATTGTGACACTCCGCGATCTGCGAGTGCGCCGTAACTCCGGCACCAGTGTTTTGATCTCCCATTTATTCGCCCGCGAGACATGTCAGAGATGCAGGAAACGCGGGGAGACCTGGCGACACAAAAGCCCTCTGAAGGCAGCATCCGAGGCAAACCAGGCTAATATTAGCTAGCTCCGTAACAAAAGCCGACACAGGGCACTCCACTCCTGCTCGGCTAGAACACTGCTCAGCCAAGATAACGTTTCTCACTACGAGCCAAACAGCTGGCAGCCATTAGCACCGTTTGACAGCCGCAGCCTCTCACCGTATTTCCAGAATATTCTCCAGTTTGCACATAATTTCTTGCTCGTCCGCCATGGTGTGTTTTTTTCACAGTCCCCCAGTCGCTTCGCCGGTCAGCTCAGTTACCCCGCAAGGCCCCGGTGGTCTCCCTGTTGATACAGGGGGGGAAAAAAACACAATAGGCTGGCGTGAGCGCGCACGCCAGTACGCGCCCGCAATGTGAGACCGTGGCGACGTAAGACGGAGAGGAGCCCGCGAGCCCCGCTGACGACCTGCAGAGAAAAACACAGCGACCACTTCCTCCCTCAAACTGTCTGCCGGCAGCGGCGTCAGTGCAGCCAGACACCGACACGAGACAGCATCAGTCATGATGTCGTCCCGCTGCTGGTCCCCGAACACCAGAGGAAACGGGAATAAACACGCAAAAACACATTAAGATTTTATCGACGTGCTAAATTTAAAACTGTGGCCAGCAGGTCTGGCAACAAAGGACCAAACACTGGGATCAAAAAGCAACAGTACAATGTGGAAAAAACAGCCACACTCGCAGTCTGACACAACCCCACCTAAAGTAACAATGTGTGCATAAACTATCGACAAGAGTAGCAAGAATGTGCCATTACGCCCCTTTGTACTTATGTTGGATAGAGACTATTTAAACCCAATATTAGGTCATTTACAGTGCTTGGACTGAACAGAAAGACAAATAAAATGCTTTTTTAAAAAAAAAAAAATGATATGAAGGATTCTGTACAGTTTACTGTCAAATTGACTAAATGACTAAAAGAAATAACCACTGATCCAAGAAATATTCACAATGTAAAAGGTCAGATTTAATCACTCCTTAGATATTTTTCAGCCCACTGAGCGGGTGGTCTATAGGCCCGTGTGGCCCCGGTCCTGTTACCGTCGCCAAGCTCCTGGAGGGTAAACAGCAGTCACAAGTTAGCTCACTTGAACATGCATCTCATGAGTACTTTAAAGCTAGAAGAAAAAAAAAGCCTGAACATTTTGCTTCAGAAGGGTTAAAAAATTCTGCCCTCTTTGCACAAAAGGTCAGTGCCATGAATTAGACTCTGACTGTAGAATAGAGCAGAATCTCAAACATTTCAGCTTCATTTCAAGTGTCTAAATTTTTGTTTTCTTTTATATATAAAAAAAAAGTTTCCAACTCTTTAAACTTCTTACATCAACTGTAATAAAGAAGGACAATCAGTGAAGTCCTGAATCAAAATTGTGATGAAGTTCATTGCGATTTATTGGTAATTTCTAATCAGTATTTTCTAAAGCAAAGTTAATTTAAAAACTGTGATGGAAGAATAAACACAGTAATGTGACAAGTTTGTTCCCAACCAGATAAGATTTAATAATTAACAGATGTAAACAAAAGCAGTATTCAATGATTTGCTCATTCAATAAAGGTTTTTTTTTTTTGCATTCAAATATCAGACTTTAGCATCATATGTTGATGGCATAGTCACACTAATACAATCAGACTTTATTCGGTGAAGTAAGTTTTTTGCTGTTCTGAGATGACACCAACTTTCTTCACAAAATTGGACCGTAAACCCTGTCCACAGACTGTGATTCGGGGGGGGGGGTGTCTGAGCTCATGCGGTGGTTCCCAGTACAGAATCACGCCTGTTTTTTGATGAAGTGCTGTCTGAAAGCCAGAAAAGATCGATACTGATATTGACCCTTGGCACCGTCCTCTGCACACGATGAATCTCCGAGTTTTATTCAAGGAGTTTGATGACATTATGTGCGATTATAGGGAGGGATACTGAAACTCTTTACACTGAGTTCATTAATTGAACAGTTTTGCAAATCAGTTACGTCTCTGCCTCTCTGTAATGCATTTGTTATGCAGTCATTTTACTCAGCTGTTGCCAAATAACCT
The DNA here is from genome assembly GCA_032274765.1 of Malacoctenus tetranemus. Taxonomy (NCBI): domain Eukaryota; kingdom Metazoa; phylum Chordata; class Actinopteri; order Blenniiformes; family Labrisomidae; genus Malacoctenus; species Malacoctenus tetranemus. The sequence goes on from JAUESF010000047.1 coordinate 2,087,900, forward strand.
ATAATTGGCTTTAAGAGCTGTTGTTGTCTTTTTTAATCAGTCCCATTTACGGCATTTTATCGCCATTCTCGCAGCTTTTTTTGAGGTTTGCTGCTGCCATCAAATAAAGTATTGAATATTTTTCAATAAATGATCTTATATCCCAACCTACATCCATCAAGCTTTTCTTTTTCTATTGTGAATAGAATATGGACTTTATTGAGATTTTCAAAACATTTTACATCTCTGTTTTTTCTGTTTTTACGCTTCCTGTTTGAAATTAGGGCCATAAAACCAAAGCACATCACTGAATAAAACCCCCACCAAACACCGTACGACACAGCAACATAAACACAAACTGAAAGGATTATTAGATTAGCAGAAAGTGCCGGAGCCTTTGCCGCCACTGGAACATTAAGTGCCACCCAGTAACTGTTGATTTGTATCCCTGCATAAACACATTTGGGAGACAAAGATCAGACATGTTTTCCAGAATGAATCTTTCCCGATCAGAACCCATGAAGAGAAGAGGGGGAAAAAAGTGTTGGCAGTGAAGGCTGCCTCTTTAAAACCTGTGGGCCAGCGCTGCTGTTGGATTAACTCAACAACTTGGGAACAATACAATGGTCCTTTCTCGCTCCACATAATCCTTGTAGGTATTGCAAGCAGTTTCATATGACTGTGCAGAGATAAGGCTCCTACAGACTCCTCTCTGGAGAAGAAGAAGAAGTGTTTTCAGCCGCAGATCAAAGAAGCACAAATGTCAACTGTAAGTAGATATTTCAGATATATATTTCATCAGTGTTGTAATAACTTTTAATGGCACCTTCTGTAACATTTGTGGACCTGCTGTGTGTAAGCTACAGGATCATGTTAGTAGTGTGGTTCCCTAAACCTGATAAGTACATAACAGGTTGTCATGTCAAGTAGCTAGTTGTTTCCAACTCTGTGCCGTGGTGTTCCTGGATTTATTGCTGCGCTGTTGCATTATCTCCATAAACAAAACAGTAGCAAAGTTAAGCTTTTTCTTCATGAATATTCATTGAAACAGTGTGTTCGGCAAGGCTACATTATTATTAGTTCTATTATTATTAAAATGGGCACTAATGGCTAAGCCTGCCTTGCTTATCACACTCAAGTAAAGGTCTGTTTGGAATGGAGGGAACTGTTTCTCCTGTGATGTTGCATTTTTTTTCCTACGCTCTCATTGATACGTATGCATCATGGAATGAACCCCATGTTCTCAGTTAAGTCTAAAATACCCTGTGGGCTTCATCTTTTGATTGTAGTCCCCACCAACCTCTTGTGATTGGATGCTCCTGGTTGAACAGAAGAATGTAAGGAACACTCTTTTTGGTCATTTTGCTGTCAGAGAACCAACAATTTCGCATTGTTTTCTGAGAACAAACAGCGTCATTACAGCCTCAGGGCCATTCCTCCTTTTTTCGCTCACCCAGTTGTTGCGCTGCATGCTCTTTCCTGCTGCTCCACTGACACAGATGAATGACTTGCGGTGAGCTCTTATTCCAGCCGTGATATAGCGCGAGTGTTCTCTGTGGCAGATAAATGTCCGAGTTACGACCATGGACGCGGAGCTGGAGTTCGCCATCCTGCCCAGCACCACTGGCAAGCAGCTTTTCGACCAGGTACCTCATTGAAACGAACACGACGGGTGTTATGGCAAACAAAGGTATAATTGGGGTGCTTTTATTTGCGTGTGTAGATAGTGAAGACCATCGGACTGAGAGAAACGTGGTTCTTTGGCCTCCAGTATCACGACAGCAAAGGCTTCTCCACCTGGCTCAAGCTGAACAAGAGGGTGAGAAGGAGATTTGTAACTTTACCCTTTATTTAGCTGAAAATGTAATCATTAATAAGGTTTTGCACCGCTCCCCTTGAGGCCAATTAGTTCATAGTTATTCATTCTGACATCTCTCTGCTGTGCCGGGGTCAATCTCAGGTGACTGCACAGGACGTGAAGAGGGATAACCCTTTGTTGATTAAGTTCAGGGCCAAGTTTTACCCCGAGGATGTCGCCGACGAGCTGATCCAGGAGGCGACGCAGCGCCTCTTCTTCCTGCAGGTCAGAGACGAGTACATTTATCTGCTTTCTTTTTTTTTTTTTTAAACAGGCATTCCTGTTGGTAAATTGGCACCGCTGAGACGCCGAATCGTAATGATGACCATTAGTCGCTCCCATTCATTTTCTCAATTAGATGGCAACACACGTTCTCATGCCGTGAAAGGGATGCGCACCCTTTTAATTCATGACTAATGTCATAATTATCCAGACAGAGGCAATATTTGCATGAAAATACCAACAGCAGCTACACACGAGTCTATAAAAACATGGAAAATGTGGACACGGCGGACACGCCGATGAAAGTAAAGCTGTCTTGTGCAGAGGTGGTACCCTGCAGATGAATGTAATCAAAACAAAATGTTGAACTCATACTAACAATGGAGGCTCCTTTGTGTTGACTCACGTCGGTGCTGTTAAATCTCAATGAGTTTTTAAGGGACTATGAATGCACAAAAAGCATCGAGGCGCTCTGAACACACTTGATTATGTTTTCTCTGAGACAAATTATTAAAGTTACCTTCGCCCATTAAAAAAAGCTTCATGGTCATTGTTTATTGTCAGATATAATTACAAAAATTCTCATCATGTTCAAGCAAAAAAATTCAAACGCTAAGAAAAAGAAACTTCTTCATATTTTCAAGTTTTTCATTAACGCTTTCACTAATTAAACCCGACACATTGTACCACTGGAGCTGTCTCAACATGCTTCAGACAGTCTGTCAGTTTCACCCTGTTTAGGATACACGATCACTCACACACCAATGGTGACAAGGTTTTCACATGCTACTGGGAGCAAGCTGGAGCTCAGTGTCACATGGTTTGATGTTACCCAACCATGCAGCCACCAAATTCAAGCATAGCCTCCAAATTATATCATAATATTTCTTTGGATTCAAACAGAACAGAAGGCCAATCCTAACAATCCATTCATCAAATTACTTCAGATGTTTTGGTGTATATTTTATGGTTGAAATAACTGATAAAATAACTCACTTTGAGATGCCTCTGTGTTACAGACTCATCCTACACCAAGATATTCTGTTTCCAAACGTGCATTTCAGTTTTCACTCTGTTCCAGGTCAAAGAGAGTATCCTGAATGATGATATATACTGTCCACCTGAGACCGCCGTGCTCCTGGCCTCGTACGCTGTCCAGGTCAAACATGGAGACTACCGGAAAGATTACCACGTTTCCGGATACCTCTCCAGAGAGAAGCTGCTGCCACAGAGGTAGAGCGCTCAGTGCATCTCAATATTAACCACAGCTCCCCCCTTTAATCCCAGCGCAGCTTATCTGAATTTCAACTGCTGCGTCCTCCCCCGAACTAAAACCAGGGTTTTGGAGCAGCACAAGCTGAATAAGAATCAGTGGGAGGAAAGGATCCAGGTGTGGCACCAAGAGCACAAGGGAGTCCTGAGGTACTAAAGTCTTACGGAGCCCAAAGTGTGAGCGCAATGTCTGAGGCGCGCGTGATCGCTGTGTCACCGAACTGTGCCGCACCACAGAGAGGATGCCATGGTGGAGTACCTGAAGATCGCCCAGGACCTGGAGATGTACGGGGTCAACTACTTCAGCATCAAGAACAAGAAAGGCTCCGAGCTGTGGCTGGGCGTGGATGCGCTGGGGCTGAACATCTACGACAAAAAGGACAGGTAGAGCAGACAGGAAGAAACTCAGGTTTCACACTCCCCGTACGAGTCACTGCAGAAGTTTGTAAATGTTCTGCCTTCTTTGAGCTCTAACTTTGGGCTGCTGTTTGTAATTATTCCTGTATGGTATTTTTTTCATGCTAAAATCATTGCTCTACTTTGTGCTTTCATAGTTCCAGCTAGCAAATTGTATCTGATGTGCCATGACATAGAATAACTCTAAAAGGGTTTAATTGCTAAATTGCGGTACGCTCTTAGTCGTGTTTCATTTGATGTTTTTCCAGCGTGGTTTCACTCCTCGCGGCGCGTTTCGTAGTAAAACAAACTGCATGTTTTCCAGAATGACCCCAAAGATCGGCTTCCCCTGGAGCGAGATCAGGAACATCTCCTTCAATGACAAGAAGTTCGTCATAAAGCCGATCGACAAGAAAGCTCCAGTAAGTTACACAAACCTTCCGCAATGAACCCTGAGTGAATGGGTGAAATGAGTGACAGCGTGAACTGCTCTGAGACGGCTAAAAAGTGGGAAATCACACCAATTATATGTGAAGAGTCCTAATTCCACCAAAGTTGAGACATTGGCTGTAATTGAACAGTATCCAGTTATGTCATAATCCCATTTAAAACTCTCTTCGTCAGTGTGACAGCGCTTCGCTCTGAAGGATTTTGCCGCATGTGAAATTAGAAATCAATCCAAAAGTTAGTAGCAGGTAAAAGAAAAGCCTGGAAAAGTTGTGTAATGACTAAAAAGCTCCCAACTAGTTAAGTGAAATGGCAACAGGTCAGCAACATAATTGAGACTAGAAAAGGGCATCCAAGAGTGGCTGAGTGTTTTAGGAAGTGAGGATGAGGAGGGCTGCTGTTCTGTGAAAACCCAGCTGGGCAAATGGTGCGATAAATCAAGAGCGAGGTTGCACAGCATGAAAGATTTTTTGTCCTGTACGAGCTATTAGGGAAAAGATTCAGCAAACCTGAAGAAGTTTCTGTTCTCGGAGGACAACATCGGGAAACAATAACGTTCAGAGCGCTCAGGTTGTTGGTCGAGACCTCGGCAGCAGGCATACTGGGGCAGCTGAGCTAGACGCACATCTGGAAACTCTTTTCTGGGACCATTTATGCGACTGTATTCACACATGTTAGAAAAAAAGGTATCAAAAATCCATTTACACGAGATGCACAAGTGTCTATTTTTTTTTTCTGAAGCTGAGCTCATTCAGGACGGACTGAAGCGAAGAAGAATGTCCCCTGGCTTGAAAATACAAAACTTCCAAAGATGATATTGAAAATCACGGCTGCTGTGTCCCAGTAGAAAGAGGGGAGGGGACCATCCTGCTCGTAATCAGCACGCACTTCAAGAGACAGCAGCTTTGATGGTGCACATGCAGGGAGCGACTGGCACCTGTGTGGATGCTGAGCGATGCTCTCTTGGACTGTTCCAGCTTTTTTTTTTTTTATCTTCACATCAGATCCAAATTTGACGAAATTTTACAATTTCCCCAATTCTTTAAATTTATTTAGTTTTGTACAGTTTGAAAATTTGATGTTCCCGATTCAGCTTCTCGGCAAGCTTGCGAAGTAAAGCAAACTGAGTAGTTGTTTCTGCACCTTGATGGTATGCTGAGTTAGGAGCTTATCGTAGCTTAACTCATTTATAGACGCTTGTGGAGAGGATTAAATTGCTGTTCCCTGGAGTCCTCATTATCTCAGCATTAGCAGTTTGTAGGCAGCTGTTTTCACAACTATATACATGATTCTAAATATATACTGACACTGTTTGGTCGGTTGCTGTTCAGTATCTGTTGTTGTACGAAGGAGGGGACAGGAAAAGATGTGTTTTGGCACTGACGTGCTCAAAAAGTTTGTAAATTACATAAATTACACCCAGAGCAGCTGCTTGTTGATCTCATCTACAAACATGAGTCCAAGCTGTCTTCTGAGCGCACGCACAGACTTCAGCGTGTCATCCAATAAGCTCCTCCCCAAAATATTTGAAATCCTCCAAAAACAAAACTGCTTTTAGGGGGAAAAAAATGAAACAGATTTCAGGTGTCGTCCGTCCACTGACGGCTGATTTCTGGCCGTGTCGCAGGACTTTGTCTTCTACGTGCCTCGCCTTCGCATCAACAAGCGCATCCTGGCGCTGTGCATGGGGAACCACGACCTGTACATGCGCAGACGCAAGCCGGACACCATTGAGGTGCAGCAGATGAAGGCGCAGGCCAGGGAGGAGAAGAACAAGAGGCAAATGGAGAGGTGAGGAGAAGGAATCAGAAAGCCTCCTTTGCTCTCATTTATTTATTTATTTTACAGTTTTACAGTGTGTTCTCTCTACTTTGAAAAAGAGCTGTCAGGAGACAAAGTTGTTTCTTCTTCTTTTTTTTTCTCCCTTTGCACATGTGTATTTATGCACAATTCTCCTGTCAGGGCTCTGCTCGAGAGTGAGAAAAAAAAGCGAGAAAACGCCGAGAAGGAAACCGAGAAGATTGCTCGCGAGACCATGGAGCTGATGGAAAGATTGAGACAGATTGAAGAACAGACAAAGAGAGCTCAAGATGGTCTGACAACTTGATTTTTTTCTATTAAATAGTATTAAAAGAAACTGCGGGATACATTAACACCCTTTGTGTTTCGGGGGCAGCCGAAGAGCTTATGCGGCGTTGGTATGTTTTGGGTTTGCTCATGCGCACGTGTGTGCACGCGTTTGTTTCCAGAGCTGGAGGAGCAGACGCGCCGGGCGCTGGAGCTGGAGAAGGAGAGGACGATCGCTCAAGAGGAGGCCGAGCGCCTGGAGAGCGACCGCAAAGCTGCGGTGCAGGCGAAGGCCGCCCTGCTGCATCACTCCGAGTCCCAGACGAAGAGCCAGGAGAACCTGGTATTCTCACACAGAGACCTCGTCACACCCAGACTCCTCCACCGTCACACACCTTCACCTGCCCCCCCCCCAGGCTGCAAGTTGCAGCGCTGCTAAAAATATCACACTGGTGAAATATTGGCAAACAATCCGTGTTGGAACCATGACTCTATGTTTGTTTTTGGGTGGAACGCGGTTGTGGTCACACGCGCCAGATCCCGTCCTGCTATTGGCTGCTGGTGAACTAGCCGTCACTCCACAGGCCTCCTTCAACCCTTGTTTTATTCGAGTAACTTCCTCAGCTGCACTGTCGCCTAGTTGGCAACACCCTGAACCCTCTTGATGACTTTTTCTGATTAATGATTAGCGCGTGAGTGAAGCCAGTGACCGCACTCTGCCAAATATGCAAATTTGATGAAATCATCGACTGTCAAATTATGGCGGAGTAAGAAAAATCTCACCCGGAGGGTTCTCTGAGAAGTTGACAGCCCCGACTGCCCCGGTCTACTTCTATCACTCCCACTGGATGAGACTCGTAGATCAAACCAGTTCTGTCACATTGATACATTTCTCTCTTCCTTCATCAGTGGAAGACGTTCACATTTTCAGCTAAAAAGACATCAGCCGGGACCTTGATGCTGCACATAAACACTCGCTGTGCTCACACACGCAGACACACACACACACACACACACACACGCACTTGCTCACATTCGCTCTGACGCACTCGCAGAGCACAATGACCTTTGATCAGGGGCGCTCTTAACTCTCCTCTCTGTCCATTTGTGTCCGCGGCTGTATAGGCCACTGAGCTGGCAGATCTCACCTCAAAGATCTCCCAGCTGGAGGACGCCAAGAAGAAAAAGGACGAAGAGGCAAAGAGATGGCAGCAAAGGGTGAGAGCGGAGAAAAGAGCCACGAGACAGACGGAGGATGAATCAAACATGAGAACGAGGGGATCAAATCTCAGTCCTGAAAAGCTACAGTTGGTGTGCAAAGTGCATCTGAACCAGATCAGCATAGAAATAAACCACTCGTATTAAGTCCTCGCATTTTACTCGTCCTCCAGTGGGACTTGTTGCGCTCTCGTAAGATGTATTGGACGAGGACGTATCAAGTCCCCTGAATGAGTTCGACAATTCAAACAATGATTGATCATTTTATGTGTAACTCGTACTTTTAATATGCAACCTCAGTGCGTCACTGCGAGTCCCGTGTGTTGGCAGGCGGTGATGGTGGAGGCCGATCTGGAGCGGACGAAGGAGGAGCTGAAGACCAAGCTCATGGGGGTCCACATCCAGGATCCGGTCCACTCCCACATGCCCGACCACGATGAGACGGACGAGAGCAGCGCCGAGGCGAGCGCCGAGCTGACGCTCCCGGGCATGGTGCGAGATCGCAGCGAGGAGGAGAGGGTAACAGAGGCCCAGAAGAACCAGAGGCTGCAGAAGAACCTGAAGGTACGGGTGGGATGAATGGAGCCAGGTGCCCAGCTCAGCTGATTCTGCTTTGGTCTTAATTAGCTTCTTGGCAGAGGTCACGCTCGGCGAGAAGTTCGCTCGCCCCGAGCTGTCTGGGAGCTTTAAAGAGTGCAGATGAATGAATTAAGACCAATGCTGGACTGAAAGTTTTATGGCGCAAAAAAACCCAAAAGGTTTCTCCCAAAAACAACACTGAAATAATATGAATAAGTCTGGTTGTCTAATAGCCACTGGGTATGAAGACGACCAACTGGAAATATACAAAGGCAACACTGTAGTTGTACAGACCTGGAACTGACGATAAAAGATGCTGTTCGCTCACTCACTTTCTCCCCAAAATGGATTTGGCTGAATTTCGAAGCATCGCTCTGAAGTTACTTTCTGTACAATCATTCATCCTTCAGTCAATAATGACGACGACTTCATGGCGACTGTGCCAAACGATGACGTCAATGCTAAGCTGCTAACGAGCTAATGTGAGGTGGTTAGCATTGTGAATATGATGTACTGGGCCTCAAAATGGGTCTGTGTTGTCGAAATGAGCATGTTAGTCGAAGCACATTGGTTTGAAATGCAGCAGTTGGCATAAATGGCTGATGGTGAATGGACTTTACTTGCATTTTTCAACTGCATTACGCATTTTTTAAGTGTGTTTCACACTTTCACATTCGCCTCTTCACACACACATTTTGACTGGCATCAAAAGCAAAGTCAGAAAATATTGGTGAGAGTTCGTTTTCTCACCAGTGTTTGGCTAAGAAGGGGTCTTAGAAGCAGTTGGGGTGGTGGGTGGCAACAGGGTGTCCAGTGAGGAAAGGATTTAGAGCCACTTTTGTGGATTATTAGTCCTATTGGTCCTGTCTGTGTCTGTTTTTGACAGTCAGTTCACCTTTCACACTACATGATTCATGAAGGGCTCACATGAAAACAAACAAAGGCCGGCGTTTTCAGTGAAAACCACAGTTTGCGCGATTGGTCCCGACCACAGTTCAGATGATGTCAAACCCACACAAACAAGGCGGCTCATTGGAAGGAAACAGACTGGGATCTGTTTAAAGAGGTCCGAGCTGCTCTGGTGTGAACGCGCCCTCCTCCCTCCACTCGTACGACTCCCCCCTCCAGTTGTTTTCAGTGCTTCTGTAATTGCTGAAAACGCTGTTTCACCTAAAGATGGTGAGGTTGGGTGTGGGTGAGTGACTCAGGCCACACCTCGCCTCACCGTGGTCGCTGCTTCCTTGACGTCTCATACAGTGTGTGGTCGAAAAACCGCGTTTGTAGGTGAAACTTTGTGCTCGTGCAGCCTTTTCTATGCTGTTTTATTGACAATCTTATGGGGGCGTGTAGTCCCCTGTAAGAATGGCAGCCTAATTACCCCCCAGATATGGTGCTACACCAGAACTAAGTGCACTTTACATAATTAAACATCGCTGCATTGATGCATTATCATTCTCCTGGTTACATTCATGCTGCAGATCTCAGCCTTGGTCTCTATCTGTGGGCCGAAATGAGATATGACGTTGTATAGATGACTCAACACGAAAAATGGACCTAATAACTATGGACAAAAGAGGGTTTGCAGATGGGATTGAGGGGAGTTTAGGGGAGAGGGGTAAGGCTCCTGAATAGCCTCCCAGTCTCAGGCAAAAGGGTTTTTATTCACTGTTTGTTTGTGTTCTCTCTCTTTTTTCAGTTCCTGAGCTCTGAGCTGGCTGAAGCCGTCGACGAGAGCAAAAAGACCCCCAATGACCTGATCCATGCTGAAAATGTGAGGGCGGGCCGTGATAAATACAAGACCCTGCGTCAGATTCGTCAGGGCAACACGAAACAACGCATTGACGAGTTTGAATCCATGTGAGACGGCCCGCTGCCGGCCGCTCCGCTGGAAAAACACTGATAGATTTTAGATTTGTGGTTAGAGGATTAATGAGAAATAACTACTTTTTTTTTCCTGACAACAGATTATATTATTTCACTTGTGTACTTTGTGATTTTAATTCCATTTCAGTGGTAAACAAGTAACGATGAAATGATACCAAATTAATTTCACTCCAGCCAACACTTTGCCCAGTGGTCTGCGGTGGTACGGACATGCAGGACAGACAGGTTATCACTTCAGTCTCTTCAGGAAACACAAACTTTATGCTTGTCTCTGTTTGTCTGATTACACACAGTTGCAATTTGACAGTGCAACTTGTTGTTTTGTTGTTTTTTTTTTTGCTGATGTTAATTGCGGCAGTGACATTTAACGCAATTATTACAAGTGAATGGGAAATCGCTGTTGTTTATCTCCAAAATAAAAAAGAGAGGCCCAGTGTGAGGGAGGGTGTGCACCCGTTATCAATGCCTGTCCAATAGAAATAAACAGGAAATAAACAAGTTTACTGAAGTCCACCTTCATCCCCTGCACTTGTTGCTCCCCTCCTCTTCCTCCCTCCTCCTAAAAGTTTTGCTCCGTGTAGAAATAAGAGTAGTTTCTTTCAATCTAATTCAGTTTGGGGAAACACCAGGGAAAGCGCTTAAGCAGACGGAAACGTGAAGGATATGAATGGCCTATATTCTTGGCAGCGCGCGGACTTCTCCGCGCCCTTCTCCCGTGGCTGATGTATCACATGCTGTCCAAAAATAAACGGAAAGCGCCTCTCCTCCAACCAGACGCGCGCCGCGTTATACTGCGTTTACCACCAAATTACCGAGCGTCTCTTTCAACTAAAACAGCTTATCTGACTCTCGGATGAGTGTGAAAGTTGATTCAGTTCGTTTTCGGTGCGTGTTTTGACGACAGCGCTCAGAGGGACTGTGGCAGTGGGAAGAGGCGGCGGCGGCAGCAGCAGCAGCTGCCTGCGCTCCTCGGCTGGAAGTGTTGTTAAACGGTGAAGTTTGGGTTTAATCGGCGCGGCTCTCGCGAGATTCGTTTACTTTCCAATTGATATAATAAGTGACATTAAGGTTCAGTCGACGCCGGTGCGCACGTCAAAGGGCAAAGTCCTCCCACGTAGTTACTCCCGGTGACTCGTGACGCGCATTATCGTCCGCGCGTAAATAATTAAAAAAAAAAGAAGGAAAGAAGGAAAAGAAGCGAGAGAAAGACGCTACTTTGTGTAAAAGTTCAGCCGCCGCTCGCTGCTGTGAAGCTCAGCGGCTCGGGTCGTGCAGGACGTCCCTTCCCTCTCCACAGCCTACGTCGACGACTAATCTGAATTCCCCATCCGCCGAGCCACATGAGTGGAGCCTCATTGGGTAGGCGTTTTCTCGCCAGGAAAGTGTTGTTTTGTTGGCTCTCCGTGCACCCTGCGCGCCGCTCTGACTCCAGGAACGAAAGCAGAAGATGGCCTATCGGACGAGCCTGTCCAGTTTAGAGGAAACGCCGATCTCTCTGCTGATGAATGAGCGCGATCGCCTGGACAGCGCCGACACTTATGCGTGCCCGACCACTGAGCTCAGCAAGGCAGTGTCCGTCTCTCTGGGCTTGGACTCGGTGGCGTCTCCGCTCAGCGGCAACAACCACAGCTCGAGCGGCGCCTTCGCGGACGGCGACCCCGCCGCGGGGAGCAGAGCTCACGACTTGGCCGCGGGCATGAACCCCGACGGCGGCGGGCTCGTCCTGGGCGACCCCAGCCTGAGGGACGACGACTTTGGAGAAGTGTGCCACGGCATACAACAGGTGAGCTGCATGGATCTGTTCCGGCCGGGGGACGTGGACGGCGCGCGGGCTGTGACGCGCGGCTCGGTCATCTCCAGATACGTCTGCAAGGACTCCAACGTGTTCGGCAGCCCGGCGGCGGCGGCGGCGGAGCTGCCCGCGTCCTCCCAGGTGGCCGTCCCTCTGAAGCCGTACTCTGCGTACGCCGCCAGCCCCAGCCTGTACAGAGACGCCCCGGGAGCGTGGTGCGCGAGTGAGCGCGCGTACAGCGAGCGACCGGAGCCACAGAGAGGCGCATCCGCCGGACATAATTTCCTGTGTAAATATTGTAATTGTGGGCAAACATCTTTCGGAGCCAAGCAGGAATGCCGCTGCGTCTGGTACAACCGGGCCGAGCAGCAGCAGCAGCAGCCGCCGGGCGGTAAAGGTGGCATGCGGGCGGCCGTGCAGGCACCAGGGTACGGCCAAGTGGAAAGTTTCCCGAGCGCGATTCCTCCAGGACAGCCGACTTTTTCCAGCATCAAGACGGAACCTCCGGCGTGGGTGAACTGCTCGGACCGCACTTTTAGGTCAGTAACTGATCTTTTACTCCCCCCCCTCTCTCTCTGCACTTGCTTTCCATCCGTGTCTGGTCAGCGGGAAATGAACCCGCTTCTTGTGTGTTTCACCGCGACTCACGCTCCCATCTGCCCCAGCTGCCTTGGACGCAGGTTGCACTGCGTTGACAGCGGCTCCACGCCATGACCTTAGTCTCACTGTGTGGATTTCCTCTCTCCATCAAATGTTTTTTATTACTTCTATATATTGTGATTATTCTAGGAGGGTTTTTGGCGTGATCACAAGTCACAAGAAGATTATTATTTAGTCCATTTCTGGGATAAACACGCTGTTGATTAATGGCGCGTTGGGCTGCAGAGGCAGCTGTGTATCAGCATTAAATCATGTTGTACTCCAATAACCTCGCGTGTTCTTCTTGGCCTTGGCCAAGGTGTGTTTCAACATGCAGCTCGGGTCAATCAGAGTTTGTCCAAACGCCAGGTTTCCAGGAAAAAAACAACTAAAGCTGCTCGTCTGTGGATGTGAAACTTGAGGAAAGTCCATGATAAATTACACGAACCTGTCCTGTAAATTCTCCTTTTTTGTGCCTGTGAAACTTCCCAAAGAAATCCTCTGTAATGGAAGTGAAACTTTTTGAAAGTTCAAACGAGTGCCAGTGATATCTGCACATGCACATCTGTCATGTTACAACTTCTAGAAATGTCTCTTTTGGCGCCTTTGAGACTTCCAGAATAAAAGCTCCATTTGTGTGTTTTTTTGAGAGCCTCCAGAATAGGTCCTCTGTTGTAGGTGTGACACTTTTGATAGAAACTTCCAGAGAAGTCCTTCAGTGGAGCTGCGAGACTCGCACAAGCGCGCGTGTGTGTCTGTGGATGTGAGACTTTTCCAGAAAAATCTCCTTATTTGTGGCTGTGAAACTCTGACGCGTCCTCGGCCGTCCTTTGACCCACTGCACGAATGACTCCGTAATCAGAGTTAATGTATCAGTGTCACTACAAGGGGAGGCTTTGGGTTGAGGATACTGTTTGCAGTTACTGAATCCTACAAAGACCCAGCCTGCCACTCTTTAATCACAGGCTGCCTGCGTCTCGCTGGCTTCTGCTGCTGTTCCACTGTCACTCAGGAGAGGGGGAAATATCACTTAACACTGTAATTTGTCATTAGTAATTGTTGTGATTAGTGAATTAGTGGCCTCATGTCTTCAGTCTGAGCTTCACGTGTCTGCTGAAGCTCTAAATTCATTTTTCCATCGGTTTAGAGAAAATGCTCGATTGGTAAACAGCAATAAAATGTTTGTTTGTTTGTGTGCAGGCATGAGGATTTTTTCCCTGGTGTGTATCTATCGGACCGGAGGGTGTGCCAAGTGTGCGGCGACGACGCCTCCGGCTGCCACTACGGCGCCGTCACCTGCGGCAGCTGCAAGGTCTTCTTCAAGAGGGCGGCTGCAGGTGGGTGCCGCGCGCTCTGGCAGAGCGCCGCGCCGCGCCACTCGCCTGATTTAATTCCTCACATCCACTCGGCTCGGCTCGCCCGCTCTCTCTCGCACAGACGGGGCACAGTGACCTGACATTATGAGGGCGAGTTATTTGTTATCAGTAAACACCCACATATCGTTGCTATGAGCGGGAGGCCCCGGCCATTGTCGAACTCGCTCTCCCTCATCAACCCGAACCCTTTCTCTCTCTCTCTCTCTTTTCCCTCCATGTACGTCCAGGCAAGCAGAACCACTTGTGCGCCAGCCGGAACGACTGCACCATCGACAAGCTCAGGCGGAAGAACTGCGCCTCGTGTCGCCTAAAACGATGCTTCATGTCAGGAATGAGCCTGAAAGGTGAGCGACGGCAGGAAGGGGGAGGGGACATATTTGCGGTTAGTGTGTGGAAAAAGGAGTCAGAGGGGGTCAGATACCTTAGATTTGGCTGTTCCAGCTTGAGTACAGTGTAACACACGCGTTTGAGGAGAGCCTCTAAAAAACAAAAAGTCCTGCTGCTGATTGGTCGGCGAACAAAAACTTCCCCACATGGTGATGATAAGGAACAGCTCCGACGAGCTTCACGATAAGCGCCGTCCCAATTATAGGAGCTGCATGTTTTTTTTCCAGCCATCTTTTGTGCTAAAGAGCTTGTAACTGAGGAGGTCTCGTGTTTGGTCAATTGAAGGTCGCCGGCTGAAGGGAGCCGGCCAGACGAGGGGCGGGGAGGAGGAGCCTCAGGCGGCCGCCTGGAGGCATGGCGAGCGCGACGAGAGGGCCGAGAGGCACGACGCCGCCCTGGAGCCCGGCGCCGCAGCTGCCAGGGCTCAAGGTGATGATGCAGCCGTGCCCCGATTCCTCCCGATTACGGTTTTGTTTTGGTGTCGCCTCGGCTCGCCTCCCGTCGTTCACTGGCCCCGCCCGTCTGTCCCCCGACCCTCCCCCAGCAGCGTCCCACCAGGCCCTGGCTCTGGGCATCCCCCCGACCCTGCGCTCCTGCCTGTCCCTGCTCAGCATCCTGCAGGCCATCGAGCCGCCCGTGGTCAACGCCGGGCACGACCCCGCCGAGCCCGACAGCCCCACGTCCTTGCTCACCAGCCTCAACGAGCTGGGGGAGAGACAGCTGGTAACCGTGGTGCGCTGGGCCAAGGCAATGCCAGGTAAGCTCCTCCCCCCTCCCCGGGCCAAGGTGACGCGCCGCAGATGGCGAGTGTGCTTAAACTGCCGCCGCAGGATCCCCCAGACACACCAGATTTTTACGCAAAGCCAAACAAAACGCTGCAAGGTCAAAGATTTGTGCTACACAGAGGCGTCAGCGAGCGTCATCGGCGTGCCTCGCGTTTCCCTGTGAAGTTAGAAAGGCTCTAAACATATCTGAGACTGAGCCCAAGTATGTCGACCCCTCTGCAAGGCCTCGAGACCACCGGGAGATAACCCCGCCTGGGTTTAATGCCAGTTCCAGCCCCCTGTCAGGCCTGAGCGACGTAAACAAGACGAGTCACAAATCGCCACTAGAGGGAGCAGTTATGCTACATTAGAGAGCTGAAACTAGACAGCAGCGGCACATCTTTGCTTTTAATCCTCCCAAATCGTTCAAAACAGCGACTCTGAACTGGTTTGACTCGGATCGGAGTCGTTTTCATGACGGAGGTTGCCCGCAGGTTTCCGTGACCTCCACGTGGACGATCAGATGACGGTGATACAGCTGTCGTGGATGGGGGTGATGGTGTTCGCCCTGGGATGGAGGTCCTACACGCTAACCAACAGCAACATGCTCTACTTCGCCCCTGACCTGGTCTTCAACGAGTAAGCCCCGCCCACGCTGCCGTCCGGCTTTGTTTTCCATTGACACAAAGTTGATGGAGTGTGACGCTGCGCTTGTGTGGGCGCCTGATCAGATGTGGTGGTGATGATAAGAAGGATGATGATGATGATG
>JAUESF010000047.1:2118191-2129842 GCA_032274765.1 Malacoctenus tetranemus
ACACACACACACACACACACACACACACACACACACACACACACACACACACACACACACACACACACACACCATTCCACACATTACTCCCTTTAGCTCCCCTTTTGATGTGTCAGAGAGCGAAGTAGCCACTGTTCCACTGTTTTTTTATTGCTCGCACAGCAATGCCCGGCATACGCGCGTGCGTGTCTGTGTGTGTGTGTGCGTTTGTGTGCGCGTGTGTGTGTGTTCGTGCGTGTGCGAACGAGTGTTTGCTCTTCAAAGGCTGCGGAGGGGTGGTGCTACTTAAGGCCTATTAAACCTGGAGCTCTGTTCATTGTAGCTGGAAGAGAGGGAGCGCGGCGTGCTGAGGCAGACAAAACGGCGAAGGCATACCTTTGAACTGGAATCATGTGGGAGCTCACATTTTCACAAGTGCTGCAGAACTGAAAACAATGTTTCGCCGAGTCCCCTGATATGTGCCTTTTTTTTCCTGCTAAGGGCCAGCTAACAGAATCTGTTAGGGCTTCGCCCTGACGGTGTGATATTACAAGCCCACAGTACATAATCCAACATACTGGCAGTTATTAAAATATGACCATAGCTGCTCCCTGAGGCTGTATAACTCACACATAAACTGTCTCCCTCACACACACACACACGGACTGGCATGCATTCCTGTGGCACCGCATTGGAGCACGCTGTTCATACCTCACTATCTCTCACTCTCTTGTACTGACACGAACACACTCCCCCCACCCCCCCACACCACCTCCCCCCTCCTTCATTTGAAGCCGAGCACAAGTTGGAATAAACTTTACCCGCAAATCAATACTTTAATGGAGGTCCGTCCTTTTATTACACACCTCGCTCTGCAGTTCGCTGCCCTGCGAGGTGGAGGCAGACATGTCTCGGGAAAGGACTACCCGCGTGCGTGTTACTCTATATCGCCGGAATACATAGATAAGCACATCAGGCACGGTTACCTTTAGGAAGCAGGCAGGAAGCGGGGGGAGACGCACTCGATCTGATCAGCGCCGCAGACCGCAGCGTGTGTGTGTGTATAGGGGGGAAGTCAGAAAACAGGGGGAAATTGCCATAACCTGCAGGGCGGCGGCGGCGGCGGCAAAGCAAAAGTTTGGCCCGATTGATTTCCAAAAAACTCATTCCGAAGGAAAGCAGGCGAGCCGGGCGCGAGTCCGGCAGCAATGATAGATCCACCCGTATTGGATTCATTTAAGGAGCTGGAGTGGAGCTCTATTGTTAGATCATAATTCAGACAACCTGCTTCTTTCAACGATAGTAGATGAGCTTCCCAGGAGGACGCCGCCGTAGTCATCTGCATCCCCCCCGCGTGTGTCTGCGAGTGCGCACGCCACCGCGCACGTCCTGGACACACATTTTTGCGGCGTGCACGCCGTCCCCGGGGTGCAGAGCGGGACAGGAGATTTATGTTCTCTGTCGTCCAGACACGGTTCTCCCGGCTAGCTCGCCGCTCATTAGGGCTCCTACATGGTCATACGTGTTACTCTAACAAGCTGTATAGAGCCTCCCCTCCTAAAGCCTGATGGATTCGGGGGTGGGGGGGATGGGGGGAGGGCGGTCCATCTAGGCGAGAACCCGGAGGAGACGTCACAACGCGTGAAGCATCGCAGGAACAACTCATCTCCATCGAGGCGGGACGGGGGGAGGGCTGGGGGGGAGGGGGCGATGAAGTCGCGCAGCCATCCATCATGGTTAGCAGCGTTTATTAGGCCTCTGTTTAATGATCCTCTGGCAGGAGCGAAGAGGCGCTCACACCGAGATGTTCGGGCCGCGTCCGTGTTTGTGGGGGCCTTGTTATCTCTGCCGCAATGGCAACCGAAGCGAGAGCGCGCGCTAGCCCGTCTCTATAGTTACGTGAAATGAGCGTCGTTCTCATTCTCGGCTGGTTAGGAGACACCGGGGTAGATACGGGGCGCGGAGGGGGGGGGGCAAATGAACAAACAGATGACTTGTTTGGGAACTGCTCGGCGTACAAGCGTTATCAGTTTTGTTTTCTAATCCGCCTGATAATGAGTCCTGCCTCTATTATGCAACCCGCGGCTGACTGACTGGGGCGGGCGCGCGCGCGCTGTTTACAGCCGGTCTCCCCGAGAGATCGGCGCTCCACGTTGCAAATTGAACGCGCTGCAAAAAAAAAAAGGAGCTTAGCTTTGTTAAGATATAATTTCTTGTGAAAGCGCCGGCAATAAATGGTAATATCACCGCCAATGAAGCTCATTTCATCGAAGTCTGCACCTCGGGATTTAATCAGAAATCCTTTAGCTGCTCGCACACGACTGCAGAGATCGCACTCCGCGCTGCCGAGGAACACGTTCTAATGATTTCCGTAATGAACACGTATTGCGCGCGATCTTCAGCTCGCCACCGGGAAGAAAAAAAAGAAGAGGAGCTGACCCAACGACGGCTAATAATGTCCCATCGGTAGTAGTTTATTTCTTGCGAGGGTGAAGGCAACAAAAGTGACACTCAGGTGAAGGTTGCAATGAAAGCAGGCGACGAGACGCGGCGAGACAAGCCCTTTATTTACGACCCGGCGAGTGTCGGCTGCGTCGCCCCGACGTGCTCCACGCAGCCCGTATTTCAGGCGCAGCCATCACGAAGTGGCAAATAAAACGTCTGCAGTCAAATTTTACAGACCAGTAAAGTGTAACTTAATAAAGGCGGAGAAATGCGCGCCGTATTGACTCGCTTGTGCAACAACAGCGCCCCCCCCCCCCCTTGAATGATGGAGGATACCATTAACAGCACTGCTAATGAGCCCCGTCAAAGCCCTTTGGTAATCAAATGAATCCGCTCAACAGTCCAACTTATTCAAACAAACTGCGGGAAGTGAAAACAGTGGCGATAGCGCGGGCAGAAACCGGCCGCGCGTTCCTTCCCGGAGACTTCCCTGATTAATCACACCGCAACTTTTTTTTTTGCACGCTAGGTCATTCACCTCAGCAGCTCTGGCAGCAGCGAGGGGGGGAAGTTGTGGGGGGGGGGGGGCTTGACGGTTCTTGGAAACTGCTGTTCATCATCGCACCGAGTACACGCTCCCCTCAGCGCTGGGACAGGTCTATTCATACGACGGGAAGCTGTTTGACTTGGCGCGCCGTCTGGGTTTTTTAAAAAGATGTTTAGCGACCTGGAGAGGGTTTCACTTTTCTAACACAACATCCAAAATAAACCTTTTCATTTCCAATGATGCGAGGAGTCGGGCCGAGGCAGAGACGGAGAGCGCCGCCATTGTAAATTAATCAGCCGCGCCGAGGAGGAGAAACAGAGGGGGGGGTGGGGGGGGCGGGGGGAAGACATTCCTCGAATTAAAAAAAAAAAAATGAAGCAAAAAACACGACCGCAGTTTGATGCAGGCGAACCCTGGCTGCGATATGGCTGCCGTCCACGCTTCATCGGGAGCCAAGGCGAAATGAGAGCTAATAAAGTCGCCCGGGCCTGTTACAGTGAACCGCCGCGTTATCAGTACGCCGGCCAATTATCTGTACAGATGCCTCGGCTTGCGCGCCGTCCATCGCTGCGATGCACCGACGAGAGGCGAGAGCAAACGAGTACCAACACGGCAGTCGTTTTATGTTGTCGATGTTTGTCTTGTTCCAGTAAATAACGGCAAAGTCAAGTCGTGTCAATCGGCTGTGTGTATGAGGTGATTGCTATCAGAGTCACAGTGGAGTACGGGGGGGAGGAGGGGGGAGGATGGGCCGTCGCGTGAGCCTGCTCTGTCTGGGTGACACCGAGCCAGCCTCGCTGGCCGGCCCCCCCTTCGCGGAGACAGTGCTGGGTTTAATTATCCCCAGCTGTGCCTCATCTCCCTCCCCAGCTGGGCTCTGTGTCCCAGTGTCCTCTGCAAGTATGCCGCGCCACCGCAGTCAAGTCAAGGTGAGATGCAAAGATGAGGGTACACGACACACACACACGCACTCACACACACATAGACACCCACACACACTCTCTCGCAGAGCTACCTACATGCTCAGACTCTTCTCGTCAGATAGACCAAACAAAGCAACACCTGTGCAGCTGTGTAACGTTTTGTCTGCAGCACTTTGACTCACGTCAAAAAACGGGAACTTTTCAGGTCTCTGTGACAGTCGCAGAGGTTTTGATTCGACTATATAAGTCAAGTAGTTGGACAGCTACACATTTTTTTGCTCCTTGAGCTTTTAATGATCCCGCATAAAAAGTGCCCTAATTCAGGCAGATTTATGTCAATACAGACAGAAGAGTGGGTGATAAAGCCTTTTTAATGCAAAGTGCCTCCATTTTAGTGGTTTCAGAGCTATGGGGCAGATACGCGCCGGGCCAGAATCATCATATTTAATATTTTGGGTAAAATCCTTTGGCCCGACATCATCAGATCTGTTGCCCCTCCCCCCAGATGTCTCCAGCTTACTGCTCTTTACGGGGGGGAATCCCCCACCCGCCTCCAGTTTGTCCCCTTCAGCCGGTGGAAAGCAGCTCTGGTGGTTTGAGAGTCCCGGGGCCGATCCGGGCGGTTGAGGACACATTCCACCTTGCGTCCCTGCAAAGGCCATTTCGGGATCCCGGCCCTGACGGACGCCGACGCGGCGCCCAGTGAATGCTGATGCGTTTTGGCTGAGTCGGCGCACGCGGACTGATCCGCTCCACCTCTGCATTCATCCTCTCGCAGCGAGATAGTCAATAATGGCCAGCGTGCCAGCTCCCATTGGCAGCCAGACGGGCCCGAGCTTCAACAGAAGCGTCGCCATGTTTGACAGATGAGGTGGCGATTTTGGATGGCGAAGGGGATTTTTTTGCATTTTTTTTTCACCTCCACACTTTTCCTCTTTCCATCCATTCTGATGGAGGTAATTTTACCTCTGATCACTCCGTGGCGTTTCTTCCATAACATCATGTGTTTTTGGCGAGCGGGCGCCCGGCCTTGCTGTGTTTTTTTGATGCTGTGCAGGGTCCTCGTATCTCGAGATGAATCCTCTGAGGTTGTCGTCCCGAAGCCTTTTCTTCATCACTGACAAGGAAACATGTCCGCCTACATCCTGGAGAACGTTACTCACTTGCTGCGAAGCCATAAAAGCCTTTCTTTTTTTTTTCTTGTCTTCACTGTGCAAATGATTTTTCACTTAACCACCGTTCTTGTGTTCCTCAGCCTGCAAGGTCACTGGCCATTGTCTCGTTTTGATGTGCACACCTGCAGTTTTATTCAACTTTGGCAAAGAGTCGGGAAATCAGTGCTAGAAAAAAAAACAAGATTTCACAAAATTGTCTGTGTGAAAGCAGAATGACGATGAACAGATTGAATCTTGATGAATCCAAGGGACTTTTTTTTTTTTTTGGTTTCAGTCTCATCATGTTTTTCCTTTGACCTCATCCTGAACTGTTGTGAGTAAAATCTGATGCAGAGTGACAAACACGTCCGGTCAGACTTTGAGGAAAATGATCCACCGGATAAACAAAAGCATTCAGGCGTTGTTTTGAATTTGTTGCTTGTGCTATAACGACAATTGATGGACTTATATTCACTATACTCACTTTTATTTCAACCGACACACTGAAGCTCCAGTCAGAAGACACCAAGCCTGTCAACAGCTCACAAAACATTTGGCGTGAGATTTTTTTTTTTTTGGGGGGGGGCGGATTTGGGTGTGGATGATGTCATTAACATAATTTGCATAACTGACAACTTGCCAGGTCGGGATCAGCGGCGGCTTTGAGCGATTTCATTTGCAGTCTGGTCATGGAGCGGCGCGGAGTGAGCACCCTCACATCGTTTGTCCAAATGGTGTTGCCGTACTCGGCCCTCCAAGATGGTGAGTTGGCTGCGCAAGCCTGCGACGAATCAGGTAGGGACAGAGTGCAAAGCAACACATACATCCATGTTTGGATTTTTGACACATCTCATGATAGAGTTTCGGTAATGTTTTGTCGATGTCGCACATTAGGTTCGTGCTCAGCATGTTCTGGGTTAGTCCAGATGAAGCTACATCTCTTGTAAGGAGGAAGATGCTCTATAGTTTGGTTGTTAGTGATTAAAAACCAGAAAGAAACAGAGTTAGCTACCAAATTGTGGAGAACTTTCACAAGCTGAGACAATTATTCATGTGAGGCCACGAATACGTCACTGGAAATACTGAAGATCCTGAGAAATCGTTCCTGTATAATAAACAGCTTCCTGCTGCTTCTTCATCAGTGTAATTCGGGACCTTTTGACAGAGGACAAATCTCAAAACCTGTTCGGATGAACTGGAAATAATTTACTTTGATGTAAACATGCTGAAGCACAAACCCTCAAGGACAAAACTCGTGTAACTGTCTCAGGACCTGGCGGAGCAAACTGTTCGCCTCCATGTTCTGAATTTAGAGTGCTTGTACCGAATTCTGTCACCGCGTATTGTGTTTCTTTGTGGTGTTGTCTCTTGTATCCATACACAGGTTGGGGCTAAATAATTTGAGCACCTTCCAGGATATTTAATATTCAGCACTCACCGTAACTGTCAAGCCTAAATGTCGCCGCGGGCTTCGGCTCCTTTTTTTCCCTTTTGTAACGATGAGAGTTTTTTGGCTCCAACAAAATTACAGCAGCAATTTTTTTTGGAGAAAATGTTGGGGAAAAAAAAGAAGGTCAATTATATTTTGGAACAGTTCTGCACATAAATTACAATGTTTTACCGGCATAAATGAAGAACATCGCAGATTTAAGGCTTTTTAATGAAAGTTAAATGAACTTAGACAACACGATTTCAACTGTGTATTTCATTTTCACTTAAAGTGTTAGGCTACATAAAGAGGCTGTGTTTCACAGCTTGGCATAGTTTATGTCGACCCGACACACTCTGTCTTAACTCTTTTAGATGCAATACACACCAAGGTTGGAGTACTTTTAGTTCTTTCATTTGAAATGCAGTTAGTTTTTAAATAGGATTGATTTTTAATAGTTTTAGTATGAATAAATTTAAGGTTTTCCTTGTGAATACAAGAGTAAAAGTAGAGGGACACAACACTGTAACAGACTTGTAATGGTAAACATTGTTACTATTTGGAGACAGCATGTTCTTAGGTACTGTGAATTCCGATTCCCCTGAATGCATCAGTTGTCAAAGCTGCCAAAGACTCAGGGGCTGTCAATCAAGTGGTTACCTAGGTTACTTTGGGTGATGGCTGACTGGTTCAGGAAAGGTTGAGGGCGGGTTTTAAGCTGCTAACAAGGTTGTTGGTCTCCTGTGATCACAGGATGCAGCTTCAGTGGGTGTTTTTGTTCCTTTGCAACCATTTGTTGTTGTTTTTGTAATGAAAATTGAGACACTTCAACCTGCAGCCGATCAGAGAAACCAGCTAACATAAAAACAGGTATTTTGGTTGTGGTTATAAACCAGAAAAAACTGAATAAACAGACTTTTACAGGGCGCATAAAAACTTCACATTGAAAGATTCTGTTAGTTGATGCATACAAATAAAACAACTTCAAAATGTTATCAAAGCATTTATAAAAGTCTCTTTAAAACTTTTTTTTATTCCCTAAAGTACTTGAAATGGACTCATTCGTTTGGATTTCACCCCCTCCAGTCTCCCGATACGTTTAAATCTGTTGTCATTCCAGTTATTAGAGACAAATTTTCAGTGTTGAAATACAAATTAGGGTTTAATTTCAGGACGGACACCAGAAACCCACTGTGGAATCATAAATACAGGTCGGGCTCGTTCCGTCTTTCAACTCCTTTTATTTTCCTCTTCACATCAGTTAGCTTAATGTAAGAGGATGTCTTGTTTTCCCCTCAAAGGGAACATTGAAATGTACACACACCAGAACCGCAAATAAACGACAGACTCGCAGAGCTGTTGCTAACCAAACATTACCTCCTTTCACTCAATGATAGATTTACGGCACTCGTTTGTCTTGTCAGACAATAGCAGATTTACGATTAGCTGAACTGCACCGAGTGTCGAGCTCATGCACCGACTGATGTTGAGCACGGTTGTAAAAACAGCCAAACGAGGGAGGGGGCGGGGGACGGGGGGACGGGGGGGGGGTTGTTGTCGCTAATCACCACTGAGAGCAAAAAATAATGTCTGAGACACTCGTCCTGTTTGTGAAGAAACAGACATTTTTCTCGGTCTGCTGGTAGAACTTGTCCCGGCATGCGGAGTGAGTGGGAAGCTCAAGCTGGTGTGGAGAAATGAAAACCGTTCAACAATGTAATTAAGTTACAGAGACTCCAGTTCTGTTGTTTACCGTCGGATCAGAGATTTTAGGTCCCGGCTCCGTCACGGTGGCGGCCAGAAACTATGGGGACCAATGACGGGGAGTCATCGGGACAAAAGACTGATTGAAAGAGTGCCAGTCCATTACAGGCGCAACACAGCAAGAAAGTCAATAACTCGCCCCCAACGCACAGATACTGACACACACACACACTTCCTATCCACTTCTCACTGATGTCAGCGTGCTTTCACACCAGGTTGGTCCGGTGCCTCTGGTCCGATCCACGCTGACACGAAAATCTGCATGAGACATTGAGTGATTAAGTGCATGTCGCTTCCTCTCTTCGATCCATTTCCTGTGTTTTCTCCACTGAGGAGGTTCGATTTTTGTTAACGCCGCAAATGAAGCGCAAACAACCAGATCCACGTTCAGACGTGTGACGGACGTGTGCGTCTTGGCCGTTGCAAGAGTGAAAAATTGAAGAGATAAAAACGGACGATATGATGAGAATTTACCTCAAACGGCACAAACTGAAGTGGCAGAAATAAAGATTCTCCAACACATGGACGTGAATCAAACGAGATTGTATTGAAAGTCCTTAAACTTGCCACCTGCACGAAGAACAAAGCACCTTTGCCTTTGAAACGCATCGCCTAGCCTGTTTAACTGTTTTGTATCCTGCTCAAGTCGATCGAATCGCTTTGAATTCGTCTCAGCGTATGAACCGTCATGTACAGCTGGACTCGTGTGGCATGAACGACACAACGCATCCCGTCTCCAAGCGCGTTGTTCCCCGTCAGCGTCCCACCTGGGTGGACTCCCACACGCTGCTGCACACATTACAGCCCGTCTGTGGTGGGCCCACTTATGCACGACTTCCATGAAAGGATTCCCCCTGTTGTGTGAGAGAGCAGAGCTGATTTCTCTGATATTTTCCTCACACGGTTTTGAAAAACACACACACACACACACACTGGAGGTCAACCGGTTACTTTATCTGTCTTGGGATGGATTCGTATGGCGACGCCAAGAAGGAAAAGCGGCGAGAGAGGAAGATTGAATGAGTTGCTGCGATTTGGAGACGCCGTAGTTTCACTTGACGTTTCCCTTAATAAATGCATCACCGTATCACTTAACAGATCTGAAGTATTGCTGACGAGCGGGGGATGAAACTCGCATTTTAAATCGTGAGGTCATGTCTGCAGCTGTCCGTTTAATTATTCAGTGAAATACAGTTGCTGGATTTTAAAGAGCTACAAAAATAGAACTTGAGAACGCCCGACGTTGCCTGCACGCGCGCGATTAAAAATGCATCCACGTTTAAAGATTTGGATAACAGGAGATAAAACTTAGCGATCTGGACGCGCAAACATAAAACCAGCTGTAATTCAGGCGTTAAACTTTTATTGGGTTAAGGTCAGAACAGTAGAGCCGTGGAGAGTTTATAAAAAAAACACGTGGCGTGTTGTACAGTTGTTCGTGTTGTTGTGAACATTTATTGCATTCATGCATTGCAACACATTAGCCACACACACACACATGTGCGCGCGTGTGTGTACGCTCAGTTGAAACAGATGTGATGGCTGAGATAACAGAACGCCGCTGCCCCATACGGTTCCCAGGATGAGACAAATGCTTATGAAAGCCGTCCCTGCGTGAAGCTCTCGCATGACCACTGCTCTGGCAGTTTTGATTGAATCCCAATCTGACTGGGTCTGACTCGGTCCATCTGTGCGACTGTCCTTGGCCCGGGTTTGGGATCTGGGGAGGGAGGGGAGGGGAGGTGAGGGGGGTGAGGGACGGAGTTATCACACTGAGAGACTGCTAGGGTCATTACAACCCTCTGCTCCGATATTTCCACTTTTTTTTTTTCTCTCTCTTTTCTGATGGGAGCCAAATGTTGCGCTGGAATCCGTGTGTCTGTCTGTCTTTGTTCCCGTCTCTCACCATCCTGTCCGGGACTATGCCAGCACAGCTGTGAGCGGCAGCGTGTAATAAAAGTCTAATGCGAGCAGCTGCTGGGGGTTTAAACTGTAATGAGATGGTGTGTGAGATTACCACACTTCGCTAGTCGCTGAGAGAAAGCCTGGCACCCCGACAACACTGTCCTCCCCCCCCCAACCCAATGGTACAATTACACTTTAGATATGGCTAATAGAATACCCACACAACGCCTGTAAGCAAGAGGCATAATGAGCTGGAGCGCCGTCTCCTTTTCCTGCGTCGCTCACATGCCCACAGCTGCACGCAGCGTCCACCCCAAGGAGCTGCTGTAAACTGCGAGGGGCTGATGTAGGAAACAGAGACAGTGTTTTTGAAATCAAAGGCACGCCTAGTCAGAAGATTCCCACAGAGGGGGACCGTTCTCTCTCCCTCTCTCTCCCTCTCTCTCCCTCTCCCTCTCTCTCTCTTCCAGAGCTCGATCGCTGGAAACGCAGTTTGCCTGCTTACATCAACCCAACAAATAATTCAGGCCTCAAGTCATGAATAGTTGAAAGGCCTGTGTCAACTTCATTAGTCATCAGGGGGGGATTTTTTTTTTTGAGCAGGAGTGTGTATGCGTACCCACATGGTGCCCATACATTCAATGGTGGGGGTACAATGGAAAGGAGATGTGTAAAGAAGTTGCTCGAGGTCTGCCGTGGAGCTTTTGTTGTGTGATACTTTATCATGCAAAATCTTCTCTCCTGGTCCCCCCTCCCTCCCACACGCCCCTCTCTTTGTCTTCCCATTTTCCCATTATCACCTCCTCTCTCCTCCTCTCCTTTCCTCCTCTCTTCCGCAGTCCCAGGCATGATGGGATGAATGTAGGGACATAAAAGTCCTTGTTATGATTTCGCCTCCTCCTCCGAGGCGCTCCGTAATGAAAGTTCAGGGTGTCTGCGAGCGCGGCGTCTGTACCTGTCACGGCGTTGCCGGGGATAATAGGCCCAAAGGTGCCGCTGCCTCATCACGGTGGCGGCGGTGGGGAGGTGGGAGGGGCTCCCCCCCCTGAATGCATACTGCTCTTCATTACCTCATGCGGCAGGCTAAACTCCGGCTTCCCGGCTCTTGCAGGGCTGCGTATTGTAAACGTGACCCCAGGGAGCGCGGCGGTGGAATTTCAATATGCCACTCGGTCAGTATTATTCCACACCTGAATGCCGAGCCTTTCCAGACAATTAGCGGGGAATTATAGAGAGGGGAGGCACTGAGTAATTTACAGAGTCCATCTCACCCCGGCCCTAGCCTTGGCCTCGCTTCGCCGACAGGGGGATATTTCCCATTCGCACAGTGGGGGGTGGGGGTGGGGGGGCAGGGCGAGGGGGGCCGATGCCTCAGGCAGCGGCAGGAAGAAAATGGATGCTCTTTGAGAACTTAAATGGGGGCAAACTCAATTTTCCGCAGGTATTTAGGAGATGTCGAGTGTTGGGGGGGGGGGGGGGGGGATGTTGAATGTGACCCGCCGGGA
>JAUESF010000047.1:2141917-2170657 GCA_032274765.1 Malacoctenus tetranemus
CGGCGGGGGAAATGTTTTTCCCATTCCTGTAACATATCTTAGTGCACAGCATATGTGTGTGTGTGTGAGAGAGAGAGAGTGTGTGTGTGTGTGTGTGTATCTGGTTTTAAGCAGCGTGCGTCTCCTGGT
Organism: Malacoctenus tetranemus; assembly: GCA_032274765.1. Lineage (NCBI taxonomy): Eukaryota > Metazoa > Chordata > Actinopteri > Blenniiformes > Labrisomidae > Malacoctenus > Malacoctenus tetranemus. The sequence goes on from JAUESF010000047.1 coordinate 2,142,047, forward strand.
CCCAGGCCTCTGGAGTCATCAGCCTGTGAAGGTCAAGTCTGATTCAGAAAGAGACAAGGCAGATTGGCATGGAAATGGAATCCGCTGTCTCTGTGCCAAACGTCCAGACTGACTGACTGCCCTCAGCCTCTCATCACATCCAAGTCTATCCTCTCATCGCACCGTCCACTCCTCCTCCTCCTCCTCCTCCTCCTCCTCCTCCTCCTCCTGCGGCCGTCCCTGCATACCAATATCAGAATAACACAACTGAGGAGTGGCTCTGAAATGGGGCCTGTTTAATAATCGCATTGTCAAACAACTGTCTGCATGAAAAGGAAACACGGATCCAGCTGTTTGCCGCGGCTAGGAAACCATCTGCCTAAAGTGGAGCTGTCGCTTCTCGTTGCCTCCTCTTTGCACATGGCAGATTTCGCCTTGAGCCGTTTTTTAAGCGGTGATTTTATAATGAAACACGAAATGCACTTATTGAGCTAGTGGCTTCGTAAGCAGCTGCCGCTAAGAAGATATTGTTCAAATGTTTATTATATCGTCGCGAGAGGAGTCAAGTCGGACGAGCCGCGCGGTGGCTAATGGCTGCCGTGTGTGCGTGCGTGTGTTCTGCTGTTGTATGTAATGAGCATGCGCTTTGGATATGAATGAGTGCAGCCAGGCGTGAGATGAGTATGTGCCTGCTGGTATGGAACAAGTTCTTGCACTTCTTGTGTGTATGTGTGTGTGTGTGTGTGTGTGTGTGTATGATTTTGTGACTGGACCGTGCGTCAAAGAAGCAGTGTGAGGGAGGGAGAGGGGGGAGAGAGGGGGGAGAGAGGGGGGGTGTTCATTGGCCTGAAATGGGTCCCTGCCCTTCATGAATATTCAGTTACCCCCCACGTTCCACTGATGTCTCACTGATGTCAGCTTGCGTGTGGGAAAAGCGAGTTGCCCCAGAAAGAATATCAATATTCCCCCGAAGCTGTTGCTTGCAAAAAATGGAAAAGGGAGAGAGAGAGCGAGAGAGAGAGAGAGAGAGAGAGAGAAAACGAAGTAGGCCATCGTTTCATTCATGCCCCCCCCCCCCCCCCCCGGTTCCCCCCCTCCAAAAAACTGCAAAGAGTTGCGCGGCGGTGCAGCCAGCGCCAGCACACGGGGGAGTTCTTGATCTCATGTGGCACTCTTAAAAGTAGGGCAGCACTTAGGTCACATGTTTAGGTCAGTCACCCTTCACGAGGGGATTCTCTAATGCATCCTGTCAACCGCTGTGTAGCCGGCGCGTCACGGGGAACACAAAAGCACGTCTGCGCCCTCTGCCCGCGAAGCCGACCCCCCCCCCCAACCCACCCACCCGCCCTCCCCTCGCCCTCCTCCTCCGACTGCTCTTCTCGGTTTTAATTTCTCAGCTGGGTTTTTTTTTTTTTTTCGCCTGTCGGGGCTGAAAAGGCGTCAATATGAAAGGTCTGTTTTGCTCTCTTCAAAGTGGGAGAGGTGACATTGAGAGGTCCTTCACAGCGCCGCTGACGGAGACACGTTGTTATTCTGACGCCGTCATCGTCGAGCAGATTTGCACGAGTGCGCGCGCGTACACATACACACGCACATGTACACGCTTCCACATGCGCGAGTTATCCGTCAGCATCCGACCATCGCTGCCCCCACAGATGTTGCCCAGTATTTAGGTCACTTCGTTTGCAGATGGGTGGTCAGCGACGCTCGTACGAGCGTTCGAGCTTTCCAGGAGCTGATACAATGGGCCAGTCAGCCCACGGTGGCCACCCCGGAGAGGCCGGAAGTGCGGCTCCCGATAATCATAAGGGACAGTGCTCGCTCACGGATACCAAACAGCATTAAGGTCCCAGTTAATGACCACGGCTGCCAGATTTAGACCGCAGTCGAGCGTGCAGTGTGCAGATGAATGCTTGCGCAACCATAGACCGCGGACATAAGATCGCTCATATGACCGCGACTTGTTACCAGCAGGGCCGACTCGGACCAGCAAACCGAGCATCATTATAGAAAATAGGCTAAAACCGACTTACAGCCGGCGACATAAACACAAGACGGCAACAACAGCGCGCACCGTGTGTAAATATGTACTTTTCCCCCCCTTTAGGTGCTGTTCTGCTCCATGTCTGTTATAGATTCCTCCCTTCGATCATCTGCTTCGGCCAAGCACACAACTGAGCAGTGATTCATGGAGAGAGTCAGCTGACCACGACATCCTAATAGGTGCGCTTCTCCCAAAAGATCCATTGTTCACATTTCACGCGGCTCTTATTGAACAACTAAATCATCGCGTTGCACAGTAGCCGAGTAATGAGCGCGCCATTATCCCGGACGTCCCGCTGTAATATTTGTTGCTGTGGGTGTTTTTTCTGTTTGTTTTCGCTCCCCGCGTTTCAAAGTGCGTCTGAGCATGAATAAAGGGATTTGAGTCGCTGCCATTTTGGACAATAAAAGTGTTGTTATGTCTCCTAATATGCTCACGTTGGATGTTTTAGTGCCCTAAAAAGACGAGGCGAGGATCGCACCACGAGAACCGCCTTCAGGAAGTGTCGTGGACGCCGGCCAATCAGGGGTAAGTGGACTTTCAGAGAAGATGGGAGGAGGGGGGGGGCTGCGTGAATGGTAGCATGAAATATAAATGAGTTATTGAACTGGAAACGAAGGCTTCTCTGAGTAGTGTTGCAGTATGTTCAAAAAACGAGAGATGTTAGATTAAATAAAGGTCCAAGGCTTCTGAAATTTCCTCTGGAAGTGACAGAAAAATCTAAATCTCATGTCTCGGGTCAATGCTGACAGGTTTTTTTTGCCAAATCTTCACAGGTGTCAGTGAAATTTTTCTAATCTCACAGGTTTCGATTTAAATTCACAGCCTGCGCTCGGTCAGACTCTCGTGAAAGCGAGCCGCTCATCATCCCCCTCGTTGCCTGTCAGCCTGCGTCCGGGGCAGCAGCGCTCCATTAAAAACGTATAGAAAAATAAAAAAGTTTCACAAACAACAACGCGACAAATCGGAGGGAAAAGGCCACCACTTAAAAGGGGGGAGGGGGGAGGATGAGCTTCTGTGTTTGCAGGGGTGACTCTTTTATAGTGTCAAACATCAAGAGCGGTTTGAGTGAAAGTGGGGGTGTGGGGGGGGTGAAATGGGCGAGACAGAAGGCAGCAAAGCTTCAAGGCATAATACTGTAATTGGAAAATTGTGCAAATGCGTTTTGGAGTCATGTTATATAAATGGCCGGCAGAGATAATGCCTGAGATTCGAGGCATGGCCTAATTGAGCGCTGGAGATGGAGGAGGAGACGGGTGGTGATGCTGTAGGGGGAGGGGGGGAGGAGGGGGGGGGCAGTGAATGAAGAGTGGGCTTTAAATTGGGTGAAGGAATTGTGGATGGAAATGGGATGTTTTTAAAGAGGAGTGGAGGGAGAACGAGAGAACGAGAGAGGGAGTAGTTTTCCTTTCGGTGGGAGGAGGAGGGTGGGGGGGGAAGAAAGAGAATAATTCCCACTTTCTTTCCTGGTCTGCACACCTGTGACCCAGCAGCCTTTGCAGCTTGTCCCGCCCCACCACCCCACCTACCATATGCATGTTTTTTTCCCCCCTTCTTCTTCTTTTTCTCTTTTTCTTTTTTTTGTGCGTGTTTGAGTCTCTCCGGCTCACCCACTCTCTGTATGATTGATGAGCCTTGGTCAGACCTGGATCCCTGCCACAGCCCGGGCCTGATCAGGCATGTTCTGGTCATAACAATGCCATCAATATGTGGCTGACAGCTCTCTTTCTGCGCACGTGTGTGTGTGTGTGTGTGTGTGTGTGGGGGGGGGGGGTTGTAATGACACATAAAATTGAAGCATACCATAACCCGGGAGAACAAAGACGCTTAAGTAGAGTTTCCTGCCCCTCTGGGGGATTAGAGGAGCGTTGTTTAGATATGCCCCCTCCATGCAATGATTGAAACCCGAATCACATTAATTAGCCCTTTCATGAGCGAGCTATATGTTGCTGTTTGACTAATGAACTCGCCCTTTCGTGGTTTTTCCCTCCCTCCGCTTTCCGTTTCTCCGGGCCGTCTCAGGTTCCCTCTGATGCTGGAGGATTGACCAAAAATCTGCTTGATATTTGATGAGCAGCGTTTGATGAAAGGCATTAGGAGGCCTGCATTATTTATGAATGGTGAGTGATGCATTAACTCATTAAAAATGCATACGTACATTACATGAGAAAGAACACGTCCCATAGCATGTCATATTGATTCTGGTGTGAGTTACGAGGCTCCTGCGCCGTGACGTCGGCACCGAGGAGGAGGAGGAGGAGGAGGAGGAGGAGGAAAAAGAAAGGAAAACATTAGGAGGCTGCTCTTAAGAGCTTCCATCGACAGACTTTCTCGCTGGATCTCCGGTCACAGTCGAGAAGTTGCGGAGTCTGAACTCGCGAGCTTCGACAGATCAAGGGTAGCGTCTGCACATGCAGCAGATTTTGTGTGGGAGACGAGCGTGTGAAAGTAACGTGAGGGGAAACCGAGACGCGGTGCCAGCTTACACCGTCGAGAGAGCGAGCGAAAAAAAAAAAAAAAGGACTCGTACCGGCGTCGTCGAATTCTTTCCCTCATCTGGTTCGCTATCACTTTCCCTCTTCCAACTTTCATTTTCCATCTGCGGCTTGTGCGAGGCTGCGCCGGTCCTCGTGGCCCCGCCGGAGCCTCGCAGGCAGCGATGCGGGAGCCGGCCCAGTGAAATGTAAACTATGCAAATGCACAACCGGTTTCCTGATCATCCGAGGCAAAAACAACTTCAATCTGAAATAAATTAGCCAACACACAGAGGAAAACATAACCCACTAATTCCTCCTGCTTTACTTTTTGCTACATGAAAGTGCAGAAGTTAGAACGAAGTGTTACGACAACATTCAGCTCAAGCAAAGGTTACAAATGAGAGAAAAACTGTCAGATCTGGTTCGTTAAAGACTCTTTCGGGGTGGAAAACTTGCTTTGTGGGAACATCCAGAACAGGGAGCAACGTTCGCCTGGTTAGATTAAATATTAAAGGGAACCAGTGTCCTGGACAGCAACCTGTTGTTAAGCATTAATGAAGCCCTCAGCCTTTGCCTCACGCGCGTACCATCACCCGCGCTGACGGCCGGACCGTGCACTGACAACAGGTCCCTCCTCTCTTTAACCCCGAGGTCGCAGCATCCATAAATCCTGGAAAAGGTCTCTAATTTTGATTCATGGGACCTGGAAACGCTCCTCCGACCTCCAGAAGCAGCTAAAAGACGGCTGTGTCCCCGAGTCCTCAGCGACGCGGCCGGACATTCAGCTTGTAATCAGGTTAGTGGACGCAGCGACGAGCTGCGTTCAGAGACAACAGTTCACGGGAGCGTCACTAAACCCGTGCAGGGATTTCCATTAGACATTCATGTCTGGTTTCACTGTAATGCTGCCTGAGGGCCTTCAGTGTTGGTATGCGGCCCCGTCCCAAGTGTGCATTCGAATGATTCAGCAAATTCTGCAGGAATACAAAAGACTGAAGAAAAGTTTCAATTTTCACAATGAAAAATTATATTTTTCAATGGTTTTGTTGATGAAAAGACTGAAAAACAACACTCAGGTTGTTTTTTTTGTTACACAGACTAAAATATGAATCAGTATCAGGGGCGGAGCTTCGAAGGAAAGGTGTCGAACAGGCTCTGCTCCACATTACCAGACAGTGAGTTCGTGTTGATTTAGCTGATCACGCTGTACTCGTCACCGTCGCGTTTGGTGGGAACGCAACATGAGAGACTGAAGCAGTGAAGCGTCGTCCTGCACAACTCAGCAAACAACTGGATCACTATGTATAACAAGCTAATCGACTAACAACAAAAACAACCAAACTCTGCAGCTCTTGATGTGTAAAGAGAGTAAGAAAACATCCAATCATGTTTATGACCTGTTGCTAAGTGACCTCATTAGCTGTAAGATGTTTCAATCAGGCATTTTTGAGCCGTTGCACAACTTTACAAGTCTCCCGCTGCCTTATTTCACTCTCCAAAAATTGCTGGTGGCAATAAAAACTTCAACACGATGAAATTTGACAGTCCATGTTTTGTCATCCTGCTGTTTTCAATCACATATGGAATTTAAATGACTTGCAAATCGCCGCGTCCTGCATTGTTTTGACGTCCTAACTTTTTTCTCCGGGATTGGGGTCGCCGCCGGCTCCTCTGTGCAGGTTTTGTCACCTACGTAGGGAGCGAATAAAGTGAAAAAACAAGTTTGCATGCAGGTTTTAATGGCTCACAGTGACTTTCGGATGATTGAGGTCTTTTCCAAATTATAAAAAGTGTTTAAAAACCCAAGCGGTGGGAGAGAAGAGGAGGGGGAAAAAAACAGCTTCTTTGGAGTATTTTTCTCAATTAGTATTCATGGTCATGGTTGAAAATGAGTGTAAATGAAATTGTTCCCAAGCCGCCACAAACTGCTGGCAGCTGTTGCTTTCCCAGGTGACTTGTTTCATCTAGAAAGACATGTGACTCACCGTGTTACGCGATTAAAACCAAAAGAAAAGGAGAGAAAAAGCACGCGCGCACAATGCGAGGAATTACTCACGCTTACATCAGGTGTGAACTCATGAACTGCTGACACATAAACAGGCCAAAATGGAAGCGACGGGGAGGAAACACGCACGCCGCCGCCGCCAACGTTGCTGCGAAGTGCCGCCTAATGATGCAGCAGTATAGCGTGCATGGCTGTAAAGCTAATATTTGATTTAATAAGGATCCGGAGGACGCCTTTTCAAAGAAGCCGAGGAGCTAAAAATGCTGCAGTGCGTGCTGCGAGAGACTTTTTCCTTCCTTATTTTTGGGACTCTTTTGGAGAGCAACAGAAGAACCCTGTGGCAAGAGGCGCACACACACGCAGCCACTGAGACATTCACACACACACACACGCACGCAGAAGAACAGAAAAGCATGCAGTCACACACAGTAGCTCGGTTGGGGGGAAGGTTTTAATAAACCCACAGTAACGTTGGGTCTACGGGGGCGTCTCGGGACCGGGCCAGGAAACCAGATGAACGTACCTGCCCCCGGGGCGCAGAAGGAAACAAAAAGGAGTTATGGTGGTGGGGGGGCCCAGTTTTAAGGGGGTGGGTTGTAGTGAAGCCACAGGCGCATGATGTATGTCTCTCTCTGTCTCTCTCTGTCTCTCTCGCTCTTTCTCTCTCCCCTGCCGTCAGCCTCTTCGCTTGCCCACTCTGTCTCCGCTCACATCATCAGCCACACGAGAGGCCGTGCCCACAAACACTGATGTGTTTGTCGGGGGGGAAAGAAATAAAGAAAGAAGCAGCCCAATCACTTTAATAACATTTCATGCCATCTCCGCTTTCACCAGAGCAGAGAGGCTCCTTTTTTTTATTTTCTGCTCCTCAGCCGGTTGAAACGCAGGCTGTAATTTCAGACAAACGCAATGGAAACGCCGAGTGCGGCCAATCAGATTTAATCATGTATGGAGAAATGTAATTTTGGAGGACACCGGGGCAGAGCGGGTTGACGCGGGTATTAGTTGCTATGCAAAAAGGCGTGTCCGTCCTCCCTGAATATGAATTTATGAAGCCCGCTTGTGATTTCAATCTGACTAATGTATCAGAACAAACCCATCTGTGCAGCACTGACCCCTGAGGTGAAGGGGGGAAAGCAGGGGGAAGGAGGGGGGTGTGTGGGGGGGTCAGTGTGCGTGGGCGGCTGGTTAATGCTCCCACCATGCATGGAGGTGGTCAGTGACGAGGGAGAGAGCTAATGTTTTACCGTCACCGGGTCGAAAAGAAGGCGACGGCAGACAAAGTTCCATGGGAAAAATTTTATTTATCAATATGCGGTAGTTTCCAAACTGGTGGAACGTTATTTCCATTGTAGCTGGTGCCAACAGGTTACGCTGAGAAGCGGCGAAAATAAAAGAAGTGAATGGCGAAGAGAGAGAGAGAGAGAAAAAAAAAAGATGTAATAACAAAAAAAAAAAAAAAGATTTGATTCAAACAAAAGGGAAAACAAATTCAACAGGTTTCGCTTACACATGCACATTGAAAAATAATACTGTGGCTTTGAACAATAGCAGTAAATGAGCCAGCGGAGGGGGGCTCGCGCGGTGAGCGACCAACATCCTTGTGCTAAATTGGGAAAGGGAGGGATGACAAAGGAAAGAGGCGGAAGGAGGGAGGAAGAAGGAGCGAGCGTCTCTAAAACAAAAGGACCGCCTGCGAGATAATGAGTGGTGTAAACCAGATGATTTATCGGCGAGCGCGCTTCGGTCACCTCCTCGCGCACGAGGCCTCTTTTTTTTCTTCTCCCCCTCCCTCCATCCGTCCGTCTCTCTTTCCCTCCATCCCTCTCTCTGTTACTGTCTGAGCCCGATAGACTTATTAAAATTGATACAAGATTCATCTTTTGCGGACCAGAGAAAGGAGAGAAGAAGAAAAAAGAATAGAGAGAGAAAAGTTTCCTGTTACGTCTCATAATGGAGAGGAAGGTGTAGGTAACTCAAAGGCAGTGGAATAACACAGTCTTCATCTGCAGAGTTAAGTGCTGTCTCCAACAAAAAAGGGGGGGGGGGGGAGGGGGGAGGGAGGGGTGTATCACTCACAGTTTGGGGCGACCTGTCTGCTTCAAAGCCACTCGGACAAAGAAAGAAAATCTTCAGTCCTCAACAAGTTTTTTGAGAAACTTACAATTTGAATGGCAATGTTAAAAAAAAATCAACCTCTGAACCCAAGTTGTTCCTCTTTTTTTTTCAAACACATGTGGTAACAAAGACTTTTCATGACAATACTGGATGCTGCAAAAAAAAACAACAAAAAAACAGATCATGTGTTGCAATATTCAGTTTAACTCTAAGGAAAAGAAAAGAAAAAACATATTGCAAAGACAAAAAAAAATGCAAGGATTCATACAAAACACACTTTAAAAAGACAGCTATATACAAACATCCTCCATTACAAAAATCTAATCTTAAAATTTTTTTATGAGCAGTGTTCAGGTGAAATTACATCTTAAATTGGGCTCTATCCATATATTTACATTTCTCTGTTACCTCCTCGTATTGTTTTTTGTTGTTTTTTAACTTCCTCTTACGTCCCGCCCTCCCCCTAAAAATTTGAATAACATTAAGTGGTCTCTAGAATGAATGAAAATGAGATATGGTCGGTGGTAATTTGGTAACGACTCCCTTCGGCTGGTGTAGGTGATCCGGAACCAAGATGGCCACGGTGGATGTGTTTGGCAGGAGGGCCGCGGAGGGCTGCATGCTGAGTTCGAACACGGGACCACAAAAAGCACGAGCAGCTGCTTATGTTGTTAACTCCCAGGTTGACGACACACACACAGACACACACACACACAGACACAAACACACACGCGCGCGCGCAAAGAAGCCACTGGAGTCTTCCCGTTGTCTTCAGGCCAAGTGGTGGAGGGGGTGGGTTTTTTAAGAGGGGGGGTCGGGGTCGTCTCCAAACTCAGCAGTGTCTTGTTTGTCTGTGCGTGGATGGCAGGAGTGTGTGGCAGCAGATGGACGATAGGTGAATAAACATTAACCACCGGCCTGACCGTTTGACTGGAGATAAACCTGGACCCGTCACTCTGTGTGAGTGTGTATGTGTGTGTCTGGTGTGTGTGTGTGCGTGCTGAGGAATGGCTGCTGTCCTTATCTGCTCCCTTCTCCTCTCACACATCATTAGCCGGGACTGCGGCGCTTTGTGCTGTGGCTGTTTGGAGCACCTACATCTGAGTCGACCACAGGAGCGCGCTCACGCACTCGCACGCGGTGGGGGTGGGGGTGGGGGGGGTTTAAACTGCTAATATAAGCACAAATAACGCCTCACACACCCAAGCGCCCGGCGTGCGCGAGGGGCAGACAGCTCCCCGCCCTCCCCTCAGCGTGAGCGTCGGCGTGCGCCTCGCTTCCAACTGCAGTAAATCCTGTCTGAGAGCAGCAGCAGCAGCCGACGCCGCATGACGCCGCCGCCGCACGACGCCGCCGCCGCCGCCGCTGCCCCTGGGCTGTGTGATAGCCGGGCTGCGGCGTCCTCGCCGGCGCCAACACCTTGACTGTAAGAACGTTGGGCGCAGCATTTTTTATTCACAGCACAACTGGTGAGAAGGATGGGAAACATGAATGCTAAACTGCCTCCTCCCCTCCTTCATCACCCTCTCAGGTTAAAGCCAAGTCACAGGAACATTTTCTCCTTTATCTGCCTCTCTCTCCCTCTCCCTCTCTCTCTCTCTATCTTTCTCTTCTCCCCAAGCTGGTGAGTGTGGGCACGGAGATGGCACATAGATTAGTCACACGCTGGCGACGCCACTGACTCATCTACAGATGGCAGCCAATTGGCATCTGACAATACTGTATCCCAATGTTCAACCGGCGCTCTCCGTCCAACTTATATATAGGGCACCCTCACCTATGTAGGCCAGCCAGCCGGTGCCAGGCGCACCAGCCTACGCCCGCCTCGCCCAGGCAGCAGGCACCGGTCGGGGCGTTTGATGCGTACACACAGCACCAGGAGCTCGAACAAACAAATATCAACCTGCCTGCTGTCTCCAAAAGCATCACCCTGAAAGCTCATCAGACACGGCGAAGCCTTGAGCCGCTGCCAACTGGAGCAGGGAGAGAGTTTAGTGCGATCTCGGGCATGTCTGTCTGTCTGTCTGTCTGCGTGTCTGTCTGTCCGCAGGCGCATCAGTCTGTCCGCTTTTCTGTGTCGCAAGCTCGGAGATCCAGTCATGTGGTTGAAACCCCCACCCAGCCCTCCTCGCCCCACCTCGTCTCGGCCCGCCCCCACAAAGCCAGTGAGTCCCCACAGATACCGAGCCGGTCTGGACATGTCCGAACTCGCTCTCTGAGAACACACCCTGAAATACGCGCACACACACACGCACACGCACACACACACACACACACACACACACACACACACACACACACACACAAGTAGGTCATAAATACCAGGGTAATGCTAAAGCTCATATCAGACCAGTGGAGAAGGGGAGTATTCCTGGAAACACACACACATTCACACACACATTCGCACACGCATTCATGTCTCAACAGTCCAGGTCAAGGTAGGAAACAAGAATGAGGGCGATGGATGAAATGGGTGGTGAGATGAAGGAGTGACAGCGGTGATCTATTTAAGTCTATACATTGTGCACTTGTAGGAAAAAGTCTAACAAAATACAACTGCTTTGTGAACTGAATCAGGGTTCGAGGGAAATCCTCCATCAAAAATAGTAAGTAAGGCAAACATCAGAGGTGCGAAGGGAGAGGAACACATTATTTCACACACTGTGTCTGATACCTGAGCTATCTGGAGAGTTTCCCGGCCCAGCACGGAGCCCCCAACTTAACACACACACACACACGCGCGCACGCACAGGAGACACACTCATACGCACGCTTTTTTTTTTTTTATGCTGAATCGGCAGGCCCGAGTGGCGTTCGGGGCCCGCGTCTGCCGTGTTCCTGGCTACTGTGCTCGGGATGGTGTGTTTAATTGGGTGTAGCGCGGAGCGTACTTCGGGGAGCCGAGATAAGTTATATCCTGTCCGTTAAAAGGGACAGCCAACCACGAAGCCGGAGTTCCATCTGTTGGTGTGCTCCGGCCCGCTCCCCCCACCCCACTCCCACCCCCACCACCACCACCACTATCACCACCACCCTCCTGTTGGAGCACAGCAGGGAAACGCAGAAGGTGGGAGGTGACGGGAGGGGCGAGCGTTTTTGGGGGGGGGGGGTGTAGGGGGAGTGTGGGGGGAGGGAGGGTGGGGATTGTCAGACAAACCCAAACAAACAGGATAAACCTCTCTTTCTCGTCAGTCAGCTCGTCGTAACCCTGCTGGTCACTGGTCAGTGCGTGTTCTTTCTCCAGATTTGTGCAGCAGGTGGTAGAAATAACAGGGGCTTCAAGAGGCACCGAGTCCCCCCCCCCCTTTTTTTTCTTTTAAAATGCAAAAGGAAAGTGTTTTCTTCCCAAGAACGTAAATCAAGCGCTCCTCTCGTCTTCTCCTGGCCGTGCGGGAGCGCGTCAGACTTTGTAGTAGATGTTGGCGGGGCTCTGCGGCGGCATCTCCTGGACGATGTAGACGGGGTGGCCGTAGTCGCCGCTCACCTTCTCGTAGTGAGGGCAGTAGTTGTTCTCTGTCCGCAGAGGAATGATGATGTCGCTGGGCTCCGTGCCCGCCGTGCCGCCCGGCAGCTTGGGGTTGGACAGGGTGCTGAGCGACAGCGCCGAGGGGCGGGGCTGCGAGTGGGCGTTTTTCCGGGCGCGCTTGCGCATCTTGATGAGCAGGATGACCAGGAGGAGGATGAGCAGGAGGAAGATGACGCAGCCGGCCGCGATGGCGAGGAACACGGCCACTTTGGAGCTGAGGAAGCTGTCCGAGCTGTTGGTGGAGGAGCCGGACTGGTCCTGATTGATGGAGTCTGGAGGCAGACACAGGGAGGCGGGGGTTAGGGACGGTGGAAAAACCATCACGGGGGCACGTTCAAGGTCAAGACAAGAGAGGTCGTAGTCGCTTTGACTCTCAATCAAAGCGAAGGCTCTTTTATTTTGCGCCGTATTTCAGCTCTACCTCAGATTTCCCTGATTTATAAGTTAAAACAGATCAAAAAGAAACATCAAAAAGTGGCTTTTTTACGGCCTCCACGCAGTCATGCTTCGCCATGTGCAGCGGGGAGAATATATAACGCGGCGCGGAGCCGCCACCTGTTCTTCTATCACTCATTTTTCTGGGCACAATATCAGTTTCTTTAGTCACACTTCATTCAAAAATAGTGCGACTGCGTTTACACCAGGTTGGAAATAAACTTTATAAGTCCATCTGCTACTGTCGCTGATGGCTCCCGCGACTAATGAGCCGCCCGACATGTTTGAGCCGACAGTCTGTGTCTGCATGCGATGAAACAGTTACGAGGAGGGTTCAATAAAAATTCCTCAAGACGACGAGAATCGAAGGCTCCTCTGAAGGCGAAGAGGCTAATCGTGTCTCTCCTCCGTCGGTTCCGCTCACCTGGAGGTGGTCCAGACACAATATTTATGACGGTTTAATAATACAACCCATCAAAGTATTTGTTCTCTCTTTGGCACCCGCAGTGTGTTTACGGCATACCGGCAGAACACTGAAAGGCTTGTTTCTTTCTGTAAACTCGCCAACTCGGTCTTTCTCACAGGTGGGGAATTGACTGCTGCTGGTGTGTGGCTGATGTGCGAATGTGCACGCCGAGACTTGTTTGCAGTTTAGAAGGTGAAAAGTGTAACTTGGGTGGGTTTTTTTTTTCTTTTTTCCTCTGGCTACAATTTATGCACGCTCCTGAAACGGCTCCACGTGCGCCGGTTCGCGTTACAGTTTCCAGGTGTTCCCTGAACGCCTCGCATGTTTCCTGCTGAAACATCCATTCCCAGGCTCGATTCGAGGCCTCGCACGCGTTGGGCAATCTCGCCGTTTGCTCGCTTAAACTGTCTTAAGCGCGCCTCGAGGGACGCGTTTGGGGTTTTTTTCCACCCGCGCCCGACTCGGCTCGACTCTGCTCGGTTTCTAGGCGTTTCCGTGGAGTCACGGTACCTGCTGGAAGATCCTTTTTTAGTCCCCCGCTCAGCCGCGGTTCTCAGCAAGCTAAGACAAGCTGGGAAAAAAAAGAGCGCGTCAGCGGCAGACTGTGAGCCACCGATTTGGCCGACATCAGCCGATCAGCCCTGACAGCGCCCGCGTGAACCGAGCCTGCTGTTATTAATCCTCACGACAAGCGTATGTTTTTATTTTTCCCTGTCAACAAGGTAAGACGGGAGCATGCAAATGGACTCCACTTAAATCGCGCTTTCTGTTTTTTTCTCCCTCTGCAGTTCCCAAAGCGCTTTGCTGTAAGTCCTTCACACATTCATTCACACACACACACATGCACTGCCACGCAGAGTGCTCACACACACCACTGGGAGCAATTCAGGGTTGGGTGTCTTGCTCAAGGACACGGTGGTCGAACAGGCAGGCAGGTGCGTCTGTTTAAACGCGATAAAAAGGAGAATAAGTATGATATCGTGCGCTGTTATCGAGGCCTGTTTGTGTCCCACACACAGAAGTGACACCGCGTGAGTTTCTGGTTGCACTGCTATGACAACATTACTCACGCCGAGGCGGGGACGCGGCTGTTGCGGGTAAAACGAGCTTGACCGAAGATGATGCGGCGCGGGAGGTGCCGCGTGATTTTTATGATGCATTGATCGCCGCGACGGCCGAGCGAGACAGAAGGCAGGATGTCGGCGCGCGGCGTCTCTAAAGCACCGACGCTCTACCTGAAGATACGTCAGACAGGAGCCGAGCCCGAGCGCTCGTTTATCTCGTTTCAGCTCTCATTGATTCAACGCGGGCGGGCGTGTTTAGTCGGTTCCACTGCAGGAGGTCGCGGTGATTTCCAGGCCCGATTCTCGACACTTACGTGTTGGATCGAGATATCAGGGGGTGGAGGGGGGAGGCGGAGGTGTCTGTCAAAACAGGAGGAGCTGGCTCCAAAGGAAACATGATTAACACTGATGAGATCATTTGCTAAATAAGAGCGGGCGCGCCCCTCCCTGCCCCCGTCACGTTTTCACTCCGTCCCTCCGAGACCGCGGGACGTTTACAGTAAGCCGATCCCATCGAGCCGCAAGATCCTACCGATCTGCGCCTCAAACTGCCACGAGCGCATCCCCGGGTTTGTTGTTTGCACAACTTGTGTAGTTTAATTGAATCAGGCTCCATCGAAAAGAAGCTTCTCGTGAAATCAGCTGCAGTCGATGCTGCCATCGAGTCAGTAGTCTGGGCGTGACACGACACGCTGCCCGACATGTCCAGGCCGCGCTCGCATGGCAAAGGCCAAGTGAGATATGGTGGAGGGGAGGCAGGAGGGGGGCATAGTTGAACATCTGATTTTATTTTATCCTTTTGTTTGAGGGGTTTGGGATGGGGGGGGGTAAAAGGGGGTAAAGGGGGTAAAGGGGGGGGGGGGGTTGCTACAGGATGGGAAAGAGAATGGCCGGCTCCCCGAGCGACTGAAATCCGAGAAGGACCAAATCTGTTTTCCATGTATGAACGCAGCTGCTGCCAGAGAGCAGCACTCACACCCCCCCCCTCCCAGCACGACCACTTCTTTACTGTCCATGCGCCCCCCCCCTCCCCTCCCCAACACACACACGCACACAGGCAGGCACACAAAGCCTCGTACCTCCGGAGACTGCCATCCGCTCTAATGACTGTGTCTCCGCACTATGCTGGCCACTTTTGCACTTAACCATTTATTGAGGGGGGGGGCTGGGGGGGTGGCATCGCTGCGCCTCGTGGCTTATCGCGCACCGAGTGACATCACTGAAAGCTACCAATTGGAGGCTTATCAGTGAAATCAGAGGCTGCAGGTATTCGGTGCATTCCGGGAGAGAGGCTGTCAGAGAATTTCATTCCTGAAATATCAGCAGCTCAGACCGACTCGTCCTTCATTCCACCCTTCACTTCTTCACTTGACATAATCACTGATCTAACAATGGTAGACAGGTAAAAGCGCAGGTATGGGGAGGAAAAAGTGACATTAGGGAGTCTTTTTATAGAGCAACTAATGTCAAATAAGCAATTATTAAATGAGGACGGCTTATCACACTGGGACAGGCTGAGCAGTCTGCACTCGCAGGAAGTTTGTAGCACGCAAAGTTGTGGAGTAAGTCAAAAAGTTAGTGAGGGGGATTGATCTAAAAAAAAGAGTAGAGGAGAAGGAGGAGGAGGAGAAGGAGGAGGAGGAGAAGGCAGTGTCTCCTGTGGGAGGGAGCTATGAAAGGTGCCGGTAAAAACAGGAAACAAGGAGGACCCACAGCATCAAGGAGGCTCAAGTGACTCCTTCAATTATCTCCGCTTTTAATCTTCATTTATCTGCAATTCTAATGAGGCTCAAGAAGACCTATAATAAAGAGTGTGTCTTTGAGTCTCCTTGGGTGCGGCACACCCTTTGTGTGAAGCCAGAATTAAAGTGAAGCGACTCGTGGGTGAGGACTGTTTGTTTTAGGCAGAGTTTCCTATTGTCTTCCCACGACCTGCAGCAGGTCGGCCGGTCGGTCGGTCGGTCGGCCGGTGGGTAGAAAGCAGACACCCTCGATTCAGACGTGCTGACCGCCCAGAAATCAAAGCAGCGCCTGCGGCGCCAGAGAGCCGAACCAGAGAACACGCTCCGCCAGACTCAACTGTGATTTTTATTTTTCACTTATCAAGCTAAATGTGATTAATTATTAGATGAACCCCCGCGGCTGTGTGTATTCGCCTCTTCTTTTTTTTAAGTTTTACTGAATGATTTGCACTCCAGAAAAAAAAGAGGTTCAGCAGTTGACGAGCGTGTGTGTGTGTGTGTGTGTGTGTGTGTGTCGTTCGGCCCACCTGGGTTACCCGGCACTTCTGGTCCGATGGGCCCCTGCTCGGGCGGACTGGGGGTGGAGTCCGGTATGGCGTTGTCCTCCGGGGGGTCGGGCGCGGCCGGGTTGGCGGCGTTGGGGACTGTGAAACAACACAAACAGACGGAGAAAAGAAGAAAAAGTCAGCCTTGGCGAGCGGCGTGCGCTGAATCACAACGACTCCCCCACCCCACCGCCGCCCCCCCTGTCTCTGCAATGGTGAGGATTATTTTTATTATCTTTTGATATATCTTTTATGCAGAGGGAAGGTTATCTTTGCGTGTGTTGGAAGTGTCTCGGGAGGGGAGATGAAAGCACAAAAAAGGGGGGGAAGGACAAGTTGGCGAACGCCGGTGAAACACGCCAATATCCCTGTCCTGCCGTAAAAAGCTCACGTCGACATCAGCAGCTCCTTCAGCAAACACTCAGACAGGCATTTCCAACACTGACACATTCATGAGAGCCAGAGACGCTCACACACACACACCACCGCGCACGCACACGCTCCTATGTACACACCTACAATATACTTACAATACACTTAGGCATGGCAGAATGAGGGTAAAGTAGTTATATATTAACTTTTTATTGTTTTACATTATTCATCACGTTAAAAGGCCATAATATGCCTTATTTATTGCCCTGGCTGCCTGAACGACTCACACTTGTGAAAAGGACAGGGGTGGGAGGAAATGGGGAGAAAATGGGGGAGAGGAGGGAGCAGGGAGGGGGAGCCGAGGGAGGGAGGGAGGAAGAAGACGAGGAGGAGGAGGAGGAGGAGGAGGAGGAGGGGTTGCATAAGCTCTGAGGGGAAACGCAGAGGAAACAGACAGTTTATCTGTCTGTCTGTAGCGATTGCAGCTCACACACTTTGAAGTCTCCGTGCAGTAAACACTGGTGGGTCCGAGGCGTGCTGGGGCTTTTTTTTACCCCCCCCCACCCCCACCCCCTCCTTTTTTACAAGGGGGCCGGACCAGCAGACAGAGGACAGTTATAAACTATTACCGGGGCCACTCGGATGGATTCCACAGGCCTCTATCAGATGCCTCTCCTTCTATCAGGCCTTATCTGCATCTGCCCCCAGGCCTCCTCAAAGGGTGTGTGTGAGAAATAGAGGAGGAGGGCGTGTGGGGAGGCAATTTACATCCCAGTCCCTCGTGGCGAATTTGTGAGTGTGCATGTGCATGTGTGTGTGTGTGTGTGTGTGGCCGTTCATGGGTGTGTGACTGGAACAGGAAAAACTGGGCCTGTCAGTCTCGCTGTCTATTTTTCTATTTCCACCTCGGTTTGACCAAATCTGAGACGTGTGAGCAAACCGACACGTGTGACGAGGGAAAGAAACACACAAAAAAAAAAGACGAGTAGAAACAGGAAAAAAAGGAAAGACGCCTAAATTCACGTCCACTTCTGTCGTCTTCATCTCCGTCTTTCCTTTCTGTCATTTGTTGAATGCAAAGCGAAGTATCGGGCGCAGACCGCTGCATCGCCCCATACTGATTGCAGCGGCGGTGAAACCTCGCCGTAAGCTGTTGTGCGGCGTCAATAATTGATGAGAAAAGACAGGAGTGAGAAGTGGGAACATTCACGCATGACAGGGAATATGAGAGGACACAGTGATCTGATTCACTCTGCGCGTATAGCCCCAACACTGTGTCAACCACTGAGCATGTGCGGGGAGCGTTGTAATGTTCTGACCCATTTTCCTGCGCGTACTGCTGACATTTCCCTTAGCTATGCAGACAGCAAGTACCTCAGAACTGCCAAACCCGCCAGAAGGAGGAGGAAGGTGGGGAGGGAGGGAGAGAGGAAGGGAGGAAGGGAGGGAGGGAGGGAAGGAGAGAAAGTGAGGGAGACAATGATCGAGCGAAAGAAGAGAAAGAGAGAGAGGGGGAAATGAGAAAACATGAAGGAGGGGGAGATGCCGTGTGAGGCGTTGAGTCAACATATTTCCAGCTCGCGCGGTGACATGTTGTGGTGGAGAGAGGGAGGGAGGGGGGGAGGGGGAGGGAGAGAGAGAGAGAGAGAGAGAGAGAGCACAGAGATGTATTCATAAAACATGGGCTTTGCGTTTCCCCCCGTTTGCTTCTTATATTTTGTGAGTGAGACAAAAAGCCGAGTCGCCGGCATTTAAAGCGAAATTAGAGACGTCAGGGTGGCGAAACTCGCCACAAACAGATGATTCAACATGATTATGCCCGCCGGTGTCATCACGGGCTTCAGAATGCAAATGCAAATGCGGAACAAATGCAAATGTAGCATTAGAGGAACACACAAATTTCTCGCACTGGAGTGAGTCACCGGCACACACACCAAACCACAGTGCAAAGTGCAGCGCAACACGAGTGGACATATGGGAAGATCTCTGCCACTTGGCGAGAGGAGGAGTTGGCGTTGGGCTGGAGGAGGGAAGAGGAAATGCGAATCAAAAACAAAAGCATCTGGGGTCAGAACCGAGCGCAGGCCGCCATTGTTTGTTTGTTGGAACTAATCATGTGTGGCTGCAAACAAGCTGCACGTTAAGGAGAAAAAAAAGAGAGAGGCTGTGAAAATTGTTTCTCTGCGTTTTTGAGGAGTTCTTAATAGATTTGTTGTGAGAAAACATTCACGAGTTGTTCAGACCAAAAAGGGAAATCTGTATTTAATTTGGAAGGAAAGCAAATATCTCGATAGTTGTCCAGATCGCCAGTGGCAACGGCTCCAATCTTTCCATATTTTAAGGTGGTACAAAGATCTCTAAGAGAAGCTCCCGTCTTCGATCGTCGATGTGACGAACTGTTACAGTGAAGCCAAACTCTGATGGAGACACAGATTCACACCGACACACAAAAAGAAGAAGACGCCTCCGAAGAAAGAAAAAAGAAGCAGTTTGGCATCGTCTCAAAACGTCTTATCGAGGTTTTTATTTGAAATGCGCGATTCTAATTCCGGCGCTCGCGGAGCAGACGAAGCCTCACGCAGGAGCCGCGCCGGCTCCCCCCAACTCGCCGGCTAATCAATCACGGGGAGAAGCAGCAGGTGCCGGCGCTGGCAGCCCGAACGGCAAACACAATGCAGAAGCTGCGGGTAACCACTAACTGAAAACACAAACTGACACGTCGCGGTGACTCATCGTCGTTACCGAAAGCGCACCGAGTGGCGCCGCCGGTCGGAGGAGATGGTTTCGCCGGAGGTTTAATCCAGTTTAGAGGGACTTTCCGCCTCGGTTAAGGTGGCTCACGTGCACATTATTAGGTTCACGTTTGAAGAGACAGAGAGAGATGAATCTGCGATTGGAAGATTGCCAGTCAAAGATGTTCTACGAGACAATATCCTCCTTTATCATCAGATGGACCCCTGATAAACACTTGACCACCACCAGTCTCTTTCTGCCCCTGTGAATAACCGTATCCGAGTAAATCGTAAAACATTAATGCAAAGAACTGTTTAAGCTACACATTTATTTAAAGAAAAGAATAATTCAACAGTTAACTCTGGTCTTTTATAGTCTCATTGTACGTTTTGTGACACTAAGGATGTTTGCAATCACGTTGAAAGGACAAAGATAAGACATCGTCTAAAATGAAATCATCCATAATTGAGCAAAGCCGTCTGAAAGGGTCCTTTTTTTTCTCCTCCCCTCTGTATTTGTGAGCATTAAAATGTATGTAAAACGCAGAAAGATTTATAATTTAATCAAGTAAAGCGCTGCCCTATAAAGTGAGGATTTAAACAATGGTTATTAGGAGCCCCGCAGGTCACTTCATTCTCTTTTCAGGGAAAAACAATCAGCTAAAAAAAAAACCCGACTCGCCGGCCAAAACGGAGCCGTCCTGTCGTCGCTCCGACTCCCTCGCAGGCCATCTTCAAAACAGTTACTGGGTTGGACGGGCACATTAGGCATCAAAAATTCCACCCACGGAAATAGATATTAAAAAAAAAAAAGAAGTAGTAGCAGCTGGGCCGGCAGCATCTTGGCTAACAGGGTTTTTAGGGCACGCTGATGGTGAGTGACAGCTCACTTTGGACCGTTTTGGGAAATGAGCGCGCCGGGCGCCGGCGAAGTTCAGGAACAGCCGGGAGGCGGCGGAGCGCGGCTCCCGGTTGGGACGAGACGCCTTTTTATTTCCTCGAACGTTCCTCGAAACGAGACGCTTTCGGTTAACTCACAATTAAAACCGACTTGTTTTTGTTTGTTTCTTTTCGCGCACGGTGAACAGTTCGGAGGCAGAAAAAAGCTGGCGTCAGCTGCAGGCCGCGTTGTCATTCTGCGATCGTGCTGCGATATCCCGGGCGGCAGGATGCTGAAATTGACCTACATGGGGAGATAATGCGATGCCGGCCTGCCTGCCTGAATTGCCTGCCTGCCTGCCTGCCTGCCTGAGAGACGCTTGTGAGTATTTTTCACTGTGTGTGCCGAATTTGTTCCGACTCAGACCTCGCTAGCATCAGCAGCCTGTTAGCTTCTCCTCTCCTGCTGACTGCCAGCTCACACTGCTGTCATCCCACCAGCCAGCATTCGAAACACGCGCACGTAAATCCCCCCCCCCCACGCGCACTCGCAAAACTGCAAGCGTCCTCCGTCAGTTTATTTTTGTTTCTCCTTTTAAAAACGTGTCGCGATCCAGCTTCTCGTCGCGGTGGGCAGACGTTCCTCTCGAGTGGCAGTTAGTGGGCCTGCTTCGGTCAAAACAACCACGCCGGGGACGGGAGGGGGGTGAGGGTGGGGGTGTTTACAGAGTAACACATCTGTGTACTGTACGCTGTCAGATTCAGGATACGGATGTCCACTTATTGGGCGAAACTGCGTCGAAAAGTGAAAAGGATGATGCGAACCAAATGTTGTGTCCAAGGATATCTAAACACAGCTTGCTTGTTTACTTCTGGCGTCTGGAGGATGGCTTCGCCCGACCCTGCACTTACATCCCGGTTTCAAACACGCTCTCGCTCCGTGGTGATTGTAGAGGTGAGGGGGGGAGGGGGGGGATCGCAGCTGAAGAGCATTAAAGGCTCCTCGACGGTTTGGAGAGCAGAAGTCATTCCTCCAAGTCATTCCTCATTTGGTTGTTATTTCTTGGGGGTATCGTTCGCTACACTACTTGCGCGGAGTGTTTATGGATGTTGCCGATTTAATCAAAAGCAGTGTACACAGCTAATTGAGACGGGCGATGTGGATAAAGTCGTCCCGGGTGGGAAATGTCTTTTTGTGTTTGGAGGAACGTTCTCGGGAAGTCCAGCTGGAAGAGAGACGCGCAGACGATCACCAAACAGGAGGGGAAAACCGGGAGGGGGGGTGGGCTGACAAATCAGGTTGCTTCATGGTGGTGATGCAGAAACCCTGCAAATCCAATAGCGCAGTCCATAAAGTAGTGCTCTTATTGATCAGCCTGACATGGCAAAACAAACAGTGACATTAGAGGGGCGCTTACCACCGAACATCCATTTTATGACACCATGGATCAACTCAATAACAGCGTTTCCCCTGCAGATATATAAGAGAGAGGGGCGGGGGGCTCTGGCCTCATCAGCCCCCTGATATCAACTGAACTGACCTTAACTCAGCTCTACTTTTCTTTCACGGTTAATTACAATGTTAGTCTCCTAAATTATTGTTTGTTTCTATAAAAAATAGCATCATAATAAACGATTTTACTGAGCAAAGTAAATACTCTGTGTCATTTGTTTGAAGTAAACCAAGAAACACAGAAATAACAAGTAACTCAGAGAGTTTATTTTAGATTGAAACACTACTTAGTTTCACTAAGCATTAAAACAACAATGTAACACTTACATAAAGGCTGCTGAGGTGTTATATTCACTCGCGAATCTTTATTTTATTCCTGGTGACCACACGAGCTCCAACACAATGTCCACATTGATCCAAAGACATAAATAAATAACTTAAAGCTTGTTGGGAAACTTGAGTTTAAAGAGGTTTATATTTTACTGGTGATATTTTGAAGTACCGACGCTGATACAAAGTCAGGGGGAGTTTTAATGCTGTAAAATGTCAATTTGAGAGAGAAAAAGATCTTTTAAGCAACTTATAACACGAGTGAGTGTTAAAACTTATTTTGTTTTGAGTGTTTTCATCGTGATCAACTCTTCATTGATGTTATTTCAGTCTAAAAAATGCATAAAGCTTAACTTTATTGTTTTGAAACCTGTTTATAGTAAAAATATTCCACAATATTTTGTTTTTTTTCTCTAAAATTTAAAAAAACAAATATGAACTAATCTTAAAAGTCACAATAAATTCAGTCCTACTGATGTTTCTGTCTTGTGCTCCACATCTGAAGTTCGATGAAAGAAACTCGACAGTTAAACTTTTTATTTCTTTTTTTTAGGCGTCTGAAAGTCATCGGATAATTACGGTGAGTTATCGGCGCGGCCGGGAGATAGCGCCGGTAAAGAAGTGGCACCAGAACGGAGAAATACGAACGTCGGTGTCAGACGCGTTTCATAAAACAAGCTGCCGGTCCCGTCGGAGGCCGGTCGGCGGACAAAGTCACGGTAGGCACACACGGCGATAAATGAAAATGTCACACCAAAGTGAAACATGGCTCTGAGGCAGCGGCGCCGCGTTGTGTTCTACATGTGGGGGATGGAGGGGATGGGGGGGGCCACACATTTACCTTGCCCGACTTTCATGATGACTTTCATGGCTCGGCTCTTGCACACGCCTCCCTCCCGGTTCTCCAGGCCCTCGACCGTACCGTTGGAGGTCGCTGGAAGGAGTAAAAGGAGGAAAAAAAGAGAGGGGGGGGGAGGGGGGAGGGGGGAGTGATGGACGGGGGGGAAAAAAGAGGAGAGAAGATGACACATCGGTTAATGAGCACGTCCATAATGCACAGAACTAATCAATATTTACGACAAGTACTGATTAGCTGTTCCAGTGATTAGCCGTTCTCAGCCTCAATCAAGCAGCCGGCGCTCTCACCGGCACCTCTCATTAACACAATAAAGTGAAGTCAAACGAACGGAACAACATTAGAGTCTACCGAGGGCCGGTGGGCGCTGAGGTGGAGAGAAGGAACACGGTCAGACCTGGGAGAGTGTGTGAGTGTGTGTGTGTGTGTGTGTGTGTTTGCTGTCTGTGCATAGTTTAGCAGTGAGACATGCCAGCAAGAGTTCCAGCTGCTTGCCAAGTCCTCGAGCGGCTCACTCCCTCCGAGCCACATGTGTCACTACTTGCTGGTGGAGCAGAGAGCTAAATGCCTCTCTTAATGTTTGTGGGTGCGAGTGTGTGTGTGTGTGTGTCCAGTTCATACTGAAGATCAGACTCTGTGTGTGAGCGTGTGTGTGTGTGTGTGTGTGGTGTGCCAAGCCGCTCTCCATTTGTTTTAAAGTGCTGCGACTGGAGCAAGGAGCTGAGGGTTGTTTATTCAATGTCACATTCACTTCAGACGCGGTGACACAATTGGCCGTCTATTTTGGGGCACATGATAATGACCTAGGGAGACAGAGTGTGACTCTGACCTTAACGCCGAGCACAGGGCTGAATGTGTGCATGGCCCCGTGCGAGAGAGCGAGGGAGCGAGCGAGGGAGCGTGTGTGTGTGTGTGTGTGTGTGTGTGTGTGTGTGGCCGCATGCGATGGCAGCTCTAATTTTGGAATTCCCCAAATGACCACCATCTCCGCTTAGTCTGCCGTCTCCACTCACTCCCTTCCTTAGGAAAGCTTTTGTTTCTCTTCCGTTGCATTATCCATCTTGCTCCCTCCCTCTCTCCCTCTCTCCCTCCCTCTCTCTCTCTCTCTCTCCATCCTTCTGTTTTTTCACTCACTTCATTTAGGTTTTTTTATCTGCACTATCTGGCTGTGCGCCTCCTCCCCCCTTCCCTCCCCTCCCTCTTAACTCAATGACCATCTCCCTGGGTGATTGCTTCAGATGGCATCCTCATTATGATGAGATAGTCTTGGAGAGGATGCTTATCTAATGATGACACAAAAAGAGGCAGACTTGGCTACGGGCGTGGGGGGCGTGTGGGGGTAGGGGTGGGGGGGGGGTGGGGGGGGGTCCAAACAATGCTCTACAAATAGTGAAATACTTCATCTGGGTGGCATGATGCATCAGTGTTTCTACGTGCGTCCTGTAAACTCCCCGTCCGGCGCGATCCGGCCCGGGCCGCCACGGCAGGAAGCAAACGGGCCTCCTCCCGTTGATTCATGCGCCGTCATCCCTAAGCGTTATTAATGTTGACATTTTGTTGCCCCACGGGACTTCCCAGCTTTGTACTCGAGGGCGAAATGGAAGAAAAACTAAATAATGATTTGCACTAATATTATGCTCCATTATCAGATCATAGCTCGGACGCTAAATTACTGGGAGAACCGCAGCGTTTGGCGGCACGACTCGTGGTAATTTGTGAAAAGGGGATTGTGATAACATCGTGTCAGGGGGGGGCTCTTTGGTGAAAAAACACCCCCCCACACACCCCCACCAGACTGCCCCACCTCTGGTGCTGTAGACTCAACAACAGGACCGAGTGAAGTGGACAATGAAATATATACGAGGGGGCCGGCGGAGCCGAGTCGAACAAAAAAAAAGAATAAAGATGTCGAATTTACACGGAGCGTTAATGTGAACGAACACTCGAGGCGAAGAGAGTCTGAAGATTTATGTAAAGTCTGTGTCGCTTCTGGAGGGGAACATCCCAGGACGGAAAGGTGAGCGGGCCCAGCCGGGAACCCCCCCCGCCACAGGTGCGACCCCCTCGTCCTGACATTTTTTTCCCTCCCAATTTCTTTCCTTTCTTTCAGTCTGTTTTTTTTTTACATTTCCAGGGCAAGGTTACACACAAAAAAATGAGCTCTTTGAAGATCGAGCTCAAAGGCGCTTGAATAATCTGACTAAGAGTGAGCGTCATGCTATGAATTTTATATCCACTCGGGGAGAGCAAATCTTCTCACTGTTAACTTACTTCTGTCATCTAAATTAACTATTCCTTCAGGCTGGCTGAACAGGCTCCTGCATTACTGATCTGGCACAATGATAAGTGGGCCCTCCGAGGCGTCTGTTTAGCCGAACAACTGAGAGGGAGCTGGATTTATAAAGAGATGATCGCTTCATATGTTGTTTGTACTCCGGCCATTTAAAAACGTCAAATGATTCAGGCTTTTCGCTGCGGCGGTGGAAAATCATAATCCGATTAACTGTGTCCAATTTTAACTACATTTCCTCATGTGAGTCCATCTTTTAAGCGCTATTCAAGATGGAAATCGGCCGCGGAGACAACTGTTGAACGCGTTTGAGCGCTGGATCTCTGAGCGATAAAAACTCGCAGACCGTTAAGCATCACGCATTCCTGCGTCTGTCATTTCACGCCTGCCTGTTATCGGCGTCTATCATGTCCGAGATTGTGCGAAGAAAATAAAAAAGTGCCAGCGACATCTCTTAGTGTCCCCCCCCACCACCACCACCACCACCACACACCCCCACACACTCCCACACACCCCTCCGCCCTACTCGGTAACAAGGACATACTGCCAGCGCTGTTTTTTTTTAATCTGAAAGCCTCTCACTCACTCTATCTCACTCAAATTTTCCTCTCTCTCTCTCTCTCTCTCTCTCTCTCTCTCTTCATCCCCGCGCGCTGACGTTAATCCAAATCTGGATTTCCAGATATTAAAAGGCCGGCGGTCATGTCGTGTTTTGGAAAGAGGAAACTGGGGAATTGGGTCCTCCTGTGTGTCTCGGCGGAGATAAAAACACGGGGGGGGGGATAAAGCAACGACAGGGCGAGGAACAAAGAAACTCGCAGACTGCTGCTAATGATTTAGTGGAACAAACTGGTTCAGTGCGAGCGGTCCAGAATACCGAACCAACTGGTCATTGCATGAAGGAATGTTGCCTTTTTTATAATAAAGCGGTTGGCTCCAGAGAGGCCTTTTCTTTTTTTTTTTGGTCTGATTTAAGGCCCCTTTTTCTCTGTGGGTGTGGATCACTGGCCACAGAGTCGACTAGAGGGAGAACAAAAGATCTACAGCTGCTGAAGTCATAAGAGAAACCAGGTGCCAAATGTTGATGTTGGGAAATATCTACAGCGCAAACGTTGGCGGCCAAGAGGAAGCCTTACAGGGGAAAAGAGCTGGCCTGGAAGGATGGCTCCCGTCCCAGCAACCACACACTTACCACATTACCTAAAGCACAACACATTAACATGCATATGTGAATGTACACTGTGGAGAGCGCGCGAGGCGCACGGATTTCACAAGGACGTTCGGTAGTGTGGGGGGGGGGGAGTGGAAGGACTGCTCCCCGAGGTGCCTCTGCGGAGAGGAGTGGGAGACGTGTGAGAGATGCTGCGCCGACTGGCCGAGACGACACCAGCCGGGGCCGGAGCGTGATGCGGTGGTCTATATTTATTCTCAGGTCTGCTAAATGAGGTCACTCAGGTGGTCCTGCTGAATACATTCCCCATCACCATCATGAATCATCTGCTGCTTATTATTCCTGTCCAGCCCAGAGGGGGGTGGGATGGTGGGGGGGCTAGGATGGGGGGGGGGTGTCGCTTTCATACTGCGCAACAGGGACGGCGTGTGTGTTGCCGGTGTGTACGCGTGCGCAACATCTGCCCCAAAGCGGCGAGCGAGGTGGACGGGTACGGCCCATGTGACAGACAGAGAGCAGGTTGTTTAATGAGAAAGTGGATGAGAGGTGACATTCATTGGCTACCTTTCACACAGCAACACCCCCCCTCCCCCCCTCCCCTTCCAGTCACCACAGCATTCAGACTCCCACTTAGGTGAGCCGAGCAGGCAGCAGGTCGCCGCGGCGGCGGCCGCCGGTAATAATGGCCGCATTCACCACCTCCATCACCAAAACAACAGCTAAATACATAAACAGACGCAGACGCACTTTGATCACTCACAGTTACCGTCCAGGAAAACACACACACACATACAGACACACACACTGACACACACACACACACGCCAGATTGGTTTCATCCATCTGAGGCAAAGCAGAGAGCTTAAGCGCCGCCTCGTCAGGTGTGCGCCTGTATCAAACGGAGCGTCGCCACAAAAAAAAAAAGGCTATTTTCTCGCGAGCGCGTCGCTCCTATCTCGCTTTTTTTTTTCTTTTTTGTTTACATTTGCGGACTCGGAGCGAAGTGCAGAGAAGGAGGAGAGAGCCTATTTGCACAAAATATTTCACTCCTGAATGAGCACAGAGAGGGTTAGATTAGGTTTATGTGCCTGATTCCAGAGATAACCCTCCCCAGCAGATCTGGCATGCATGCAAGAATGCACGTGCACACACACGCACACACACACACTCGTGCAAGCACATACAGAGTGAGGTTGGCAGACTGGAATAATACGGGGGGGATCTAGATGTTTGCACTTTGAACCTTTTCTAATCCAGAGTATTAGGGCATGGCTAAAGCCTGATTATGGTAGAATGAAATGGATCTAAATAGATGTCCCAGCCCATCAGCCCTCCATTTCTTTGTCCCAGAAATAGAAATGGAAATCAGTAATCAACCTCCAACCTCTTGCTCGCTGCGTCTCACCCACGTCGCCTCCTCCTCCTCCTCCTCCTCCACCTCCTCCTCAGGTTTGGCACCAGTTAGGAAAATTCATTCAGACTTTCTCGCATCATCTCGGCTGAATTAGGTGTTCACGCCTCGGCTGATGTTTTTTCTTCTTCCCTCCTTGTGCTTGGTTTCAATAATAAAACCTGGCAGACGACAGAGAATCGTCGTATCTCCAACGGTAGACGCGACACATTTTTCACGCTTTCTTTTGGAAATCCAATATTGAATTTTAGTTTAAATGAATGTGATTCAGAGTAACGAGGGTGGACACAGCTGATTTTCTCATTTTCGTGTTCGACAACGCTCCCCCCCACCCCCGCCCGCCATCCCCCCCCCCCCCACACCTCTTTTTGTTTTTTTCTTGCCACATTTTTTTGCTGTTGCAGAGCGTCGCTATGTAGCGGCGCCAAGATTGCGGCGTGCTGCCTGCTCCCAGGAGCCACTTTTCTGTGGGGCTGGGTAAGCAGGTAGCAGCATTAGTGTCAGGGTTTAAGGTGGTTAGCAGCCCGCTGCACACAACTGTTGCTCAGCTCACTGCTCCAGCATACAGCCAGAGGGGGAGCTCCTCTCCTGCGCCCTGATTAGGCTGCTCCCTCCCTCTCACACACGCACACGCACACGCACTCTCTCTCTCTCTCACACACACACACACACACACACACACACACACACACACACACACACACACACACACACAC
>JAUESF010000047.1:2187049-2209242 GCA_032274765.1 Malacoctenus tetranemus
TTCTGTGTTGCCCTACATTCTGAAAAAAGGTTCAATAAAGTATAAATATATTTTTAAATAAATAAATAAATAAATAAGGTTAAATCTGGCTGAGTGAAGCTTGAATAAATTTTGAATAAAATCATAGCAACTAAAAATCTGCTTTACCAGATGAAGGATCGGGGGTTAAAGGCTTAAAGAAACTTGATGAACTTCTGAGAAAAAAAAGTTGGACAGATAATTAACCAAAATAAAAGGTGAATTAAATATTCTATATTTAATGTAATGGTTTTGCATTTCATTAGAGGAGATCGGGCTGTGTTTTCATTTGTTCTAATGGCCTGTGGAGCCGTTATCGATTCCTGAGATGTGCATGCGGCTCTTTGGCAAACGCTGGCTTGTTGCATATTAGCTCAGACGTGTTTTCTTTTTTTTTTTTTTGGAACGTCTGCATCATCTTCAATCGCTTCGCAGAAATTAAAAAGATTTATCGCTGCGGCGGACCGAATCCCGGGCGGCCGCGACAAGATCAACCGCCGCGCAACTTCTGATTCAGGAGAACTTTCAAGTCAGCTGCAACGGATGTGGACAAATAAATGAAGGGAGGAGGCCTGAGAGCTGTCTACACTTTGCTTTACATCAGATATCGAGCCGTTCAACTTCTGTCGGATTACATATAAAGACCAGAATCAACAACTCAATAATCTGTCACATTTCTTCTTCGTCATATATGAGGAAACTCCAGGCTTCATTTTCTCGCTGAAGATTTTTATGCCTTCAGGAACAGGACGGTCATTCGGAGGCTCGGAGGCAATTTGATGTGAGAAAAATCGACTGGAGATAAAAATAAAGCGGCGGCGAGAATATGAAGAATATTTGAAGAGTTATTTTTTGATGAAAAGGAAACCGAACAATGATTTGGACCATCAGGACTAGAATTCAAAGGGGTCAGCAGCAAATAAACTGACACTTTTGAGAGACGTCCTGCTGTGATTGCTCAGCGGCAAAAGAGTGAACTTCCAAACAATTAATGTTTTTTTTTTTTAAAAAGGATAAAACATCAGTACTCATTTCAATGACATCCAGGTGAAATTTAACATTAAATTTAACTGTTTGGGAAAATTTGCTGATTTTTTTTCACATGTTGCACTGAATTCCAAGTATCTTTTCATTACAAATAAAGTTTGAGGGGTAAAATAAGGCTTTATGTCAAAGTTTTGTGTTGAAAATAGTTTTCCCGTAACGTGACGAACAGAAACGACGCCCAAACAAAGCTGAAAGTGAATCTCCAGCCTCGTCAGAGTGAGACCGACGTGTTGCTATTCCTGTTAGACACTCGGACCTCGTGACGTCTTGACGTAACTCGATGAGACACAGCGTCTTTTGTGTCGTGCGACACACCTTCGTACGGTATCGCCGAGCTCGCGCTTACACAACTCGGGGCCGAGGCGAGAAAAAAAAAAAGTCCCGACGAGCTTTAAGTATTCGAGCAGCGCCGCTGCAGGAGTTTGACTGTTATCACTCTGAGTCTCAGCAGCAGGACTTGGCTCCAGACTCCCTCTCTGCATACTCACGGTGAAAACGTCCAGCACTTTCTCGGTAAACACCGACTCGCCGTGCTGCATTGTGACTCATCTCCTTTTATGTTTTTCAAATCGCAGCGCTGATGAAACGTCTCTACCGGAACAAAAAAACCCCGAGTCCTCGCCGAGGTAACGGCAGAAATAATGATCGGGTTAATGTACGCCGGGGAGAACGGCGAGTTACTCAAACTCTTGTTACCTCCGCTCGCGTTTCCCAATCTGCTTTTAATCAAGAGAAGGATAAAAGAAGCGATTAAGTCCTTGTTTTGTTTCCGTTTGAAGTCTCTCGCAGTCTGAGCTGGAGGCTTTCGACGAGGATGAAGCCGAGCCGCAGCTAATGCAGCTAAGACAGGAGGCTGGGGGAGACTTACAGTAGTTGCTGGTAAATTGTTGCATTATGCTGATTTCATCTTCTAAATGTGTCTGGGCTGCAACTCCGCGTTCGCCTGTGTTGTTTCAGGTGTGGGAGGTGGACGTCAGCAGCAGCAGCAGCAGCAGGAGCAGGGACGTGAAACCGATGCACAGACGGCCCTTCGGTCCCCCGGAGGCGCTGCGTCCCAGTTTTCCTCATGCGAGTCACATTTGACACAAATTAGAGAGAGAGACGACTCAACAGTGAAGTTCTTTCTCTCCTCTTAGATTGAGGGTAAATCGTGGAGCTAATTTTAACGCGCGCACCCCAAAGTCACCAGCGCGGCACGAGACTTCGACGAGGAACTGCAAAAAAAAAAAAAAACCCTCCGACGTGCCAGCGAGCGTCGAGGCCTTTCCCAGAATCCCGCAGGGCTCGGCGGCGCTCTCGGCGCCGTCAGCACTGACATGATCCCGTCTATCCTGCTACAAACCCAGATGGGAACGCCTGCTTGATATTCCGGGAATCACCGCCGAGGAACTTTGCTGCAGAGCGAAAAAACGGTCGGCGCCGCAGACGCGCGAGGTGTTTGTTTCGGCGTGGACGACTGAGAGCCCGTTCCGGGCCATCGAGGGCTCTTTAGTCGCAGCTCTGGTTTCTCGTTTCCTGCAGACGACTTGAGCAGGTGCCAGCAGCTAAAGGAGCAGCTATTAGCCTGTTTAACCACCAAACACGGCTGCGGTTCCAGCTCCACCTGCCACGCCGGGGGGAATCTAAGTGCCTGTTGTCAGAGGTCGCGAAGAAATACTGATGACTAAGGAGGAGAGAACAAAAGAGGGGGGCTTCTCAGGCTGGATTCACACTCGGCTGCTACGACAAGCTCTCCGTGTAATCGACAAATAGAGCTGGAAAGAAGATCTTTTTAAAGAAGAAGGGACTTCACGGCAGGTTTCGTGGCAGATTGCCTCGAAACTTTTCTGTCAGGGGTCAAAAACAGTTGTACAGCTTGGAAGTGTTCACACAGGCCAACTTATTGTTACACAGATGTGAAAAGAAAGCGTGAATATTGTTGTCTTTTGTTGTTCCCTAGCTGCTGAAGTGGTCCAAATTAATTCACAAAAAAAAAGCCAAGAGACTGTGAGAGTTTGTGTCCAACCACGATTAAAAAACTGAGCTTCAAAAACAGTAAATTAGCATTAATAGAAAAGCACTAAATGATGACAGAACGGGATGGCCAACCGAACTTTCCAGAAAAGCGTCGATAGATTCTGTGGCGAGCGCCGTTTGCATTAATGAGGCGCACGTTTCACCTCGCCGCCCGTCCAGCTGACGCATTGTGCTCTCATGATAAAGCAGCCGTCACACTTCATCAGAGATAATTGCATCAGTTTCAACACAAAATAACAGAATAATTCGTCCACACTTTTCGACGTCGGGGCTTTAAAATACGCTCGGGATTAAAGTGTGAAAGTCTTGTAAAAGTATTAAAACCGTGTGTTTGGAGGAGGGATTGGGCGAAGATATTTAATAACTTTCCATCCTTGAATAATTTGATTTATTTCATCCCTCCAAAATGCGCAGAAGAAGAAAAAAAAAGAGGTCCAGAAAACACTCAGGAGTCAACCGAGGTTGCCAGTTTCCCTCCTGTAATGACATGGAACATTTCCAGCCCAAACAACCTAAAACCGCTGCGCCTCCAGCGCGCCACATAACCTCCAGTCGTTGCCATGGGACCGCTGCAGCGGGTCATTAACATGCAGTTTTACTAGGAAACTCCCAGGTGTGACTGTGTGTAACTGAGTGTGAAGCACAGATTACGGCGCGGCCGTCGCTCGGCCGGGCCGCTCCGGTTAAACGGAGAGCTGAGCGGCTTCGAATCCCGGCCATAAATCACCGCGGGGGGTGGGGGGGGGCAGACTTACAGGTGATGTAGTAGTTGACGTTCTTCTTGAACTCCAGGCCCATGTAGTTGGGGCTGAACTCCTGGAACTTGATGGTGAACTTGATGTCCTTCTCGGGCTTGTTGCAGTTGACCAGGACGTTGGGGTCCAGCACCGTGCTGCAGCTCTCCGCCTGCTCCCGCTTCACCAGGTACAGCTTGTAGTACTCGTAATCTCGCCCCTGGTCCGCCTTGGGACAGATGATGTCCAGCTTGTCCCCGATGTCGGGGTAGATCACCAGGCCTTTTCCAGCCACAAACCTGGACGAGGAAGGAGAGAGAGAGAGAGGGAAGGTTATTAACTCACAGGAGAAAAAAGAAGTCTGGACGAGCCGCCACATTACTTCACAACAGTTTATACAGTCTTAATACTTTGAGCTATAGGAGTTAGGAGTTTAGGTCTGTCTGGAGGAGAGGAGTTAATGTGGAGTTACAAAAACACTGCGAGTCACGGCTCGACATCCTTCAGCATCCGTCAACAGAGCGCTTCACACAGACGCTCTGGAGAAGCCTCTCACGCTTGGATCCGAGTCAAAGCGCGCAGAAAAAAAGTTCACACAAAATGGCCGCCGCTGCTGATGTGGTGTCGTACGCAACCCGTTTTTTTCTTTCTCTCGTACTTTCAGAGCGGATTGGGGGAGTGGAGGAGGTGGAGTGGTTTCCGGATAAGACCTGCGATTCGACAATATCAAGCCGCCAATTCGAAACTTCAGAGGTCGGCGTTTCTAGTGGTGGTGGTGGTGGGGGGGGGGGACACGGCGTCGAGGTCAGCCGGGAGGTTACGGCTTCCTGGTTCATCTTCCCCTTCTGCCGTGATCATCGACTGCAGGATTAAGATAATCCATCTGGCCTTACTGTACCTCTCCACCTCGCTCTCCGCTGCCAACTCAATCAGATCAACTCTTGTTCTCCTTTATTCACTAAAGGTGGGGGAACAGGAGGAGGCCCAGCCCGTGTGTGTGTGTGTGTGTGTGTGTGTGTGTGTGTGTGTGTGTGTGTGTGTGTGTGTGTGTGAAGAGAGGGGGCGGGGGTACAGGGTTTTTGCAGTGTGTTTGGGCAGTGGTGTGTATGTTTATGCATGCTGGTGCGTGCGTGTGTGTGTGTGCATGTGTGTGTGTGTGTGTTAGTCGGTCAGGAAAAAAAATGGGCTGAGGTTGCGGTCTGATGGGGGGGCAGATGGGCTGAATCATTGTTCTGGACTTGTTTGAGGCTTAAAATGTCAACATGGTTCAGCTCTGCTGTCCCAGTTAGCCAAGCATTAACCCAGACAGCCGGACTGACCACGGGTGTGTTTATGTACGTGTGTGTGTGTGCGTGCGTGCATGTGTGTGTTGTGGTCGCAGACAGCGAGCACAGCAGCGGGGCTATCTGCTAGATCTGCCCATGCCAGCGGATTTAAGCAGGATTTAGCAGCGCGCGATGCATTTGTTGTTCTTCCTGATCCCTCACGTTTTAACAAGACATCAGGGGCTGGGGCCGGGGCCGGGGCCGGGCCGGGGCCCCTCTCTGTCTCTCCCTCCTTCCTCTCTCTCTCTCGCAGTGTAATCTCACCTTATCTACAGCCCCTCATTTCATCATCACACACATCATTTCACCACTAAATAACTGACTCCTCCGACAGGCCCGGCGAAGAGGAGGAGGAGGAGGAGGAGGAGGACCGTGATGCCTCCTGAAAGAGAGTAATGGGAGCAGCGCGCGGGCCAACCGGGGAGGCGGGGGAAGCCCGCCGTTGCCGCTCTTCCTCCTCCTCCTCCTCCTCCTCTGATGACGATGTTAAACGCGGGCGAACAGCCAGCCATTGTAAAGAAAAGGATCATTTAAAAAGTCCCATTCTCTCAAGGAAACACCCCCCCCCATGTAAATGAACATGATTGGATTAACAGTCACGGCCATTCTTCTCGGACAGAGGCATTACCAAATAAATGACTTCATTCACAAAAGAGATAAACTGCAAAAAAAAAAAAATGAAATTTGCAAAATGGTCAGAATCCTCCCGGCCAATCCCTCCCCTCCACGCCCCCCCCTCCCCCTCCCCCCTTTTCTTTATTTGGTGAATATGATGCCATGAAAGCATGTGTGGATGGGAGCTCTTGTGCGGGGCTTGGAAGCGGGTGAGACGTTATTTCCCCGCTATTGTCTGATGCTCATGGGGGTGGGGGGCGAGGGGGGCGAGGGGGGCCGCGGGGTTGAGGGGAGGGGTTGTGCTAATTCGAGGGCCGATAAGAGAGAGAGCGCGGGGGTGTCCTTTGTCCGGCATCAACCAACAATTTGCTGGTTTTCAGCAGCAACACTCGGCCATGTGTTCCTCGGTGCGTGTGTGTGTGCGTGTGCGTGCGTGTGTGTGTGTCTCCTATCCTAATGAGGACCATTGACCTGCGGACACTTTCGGGGGTCCTTCACGTTCTCACACCTGTTTGAATGGCCGCTTCTGTCGGGAGGTTTCGGGTCTGAATGCGGTCGAGGTTGCGGTGCGAGGGGGGCTCGTCGCGACCACAATGCGCTGCACGCCAAAATAAAATGGCGACCTTACAAAACGTACACACGTGGAAACGTCGCTCTCTGAGTGTGAGGAGCTGCTGGTGGATGGAGCTCGTAACAGATGTTTGAGACGTGGTTTGTGGGGTTTGGCGTGAGGTTAGAATCGTACGGTAGCCGTGAATCCTCGCAGCGATAGCGTGCACGCGTGCGCAAAATCGTACATATGTCTCCGTGTGCCCACGTCGCCTGGGTACACGTGCATGTGTCTGCGAAGACACAGACACAATCAGTCTCTAATTGGATCTACAAGATGCATCAGTGAGGCATAAACAAGTTTCCATGGCAACGCGAGGCTTTGTTGCTGACCGCCTTCCCCCCCCACCACCATCCCCTTCTCTCTATTCCTCCATCAACGACCCCCCCCCCTCCATCCCTCCCCCCACCCAATCTCGACCCCCCTCCATTTCTGCTCCGCAATCTCATTCCCTCCTGCTTTATCCTTCCCTCTCATTCACCTCCTCAACATTTCCCTCATTCTGGTTTTGCTCTCACCCCCCTCTCACCCCTCCTCCTCCTCCTCCTTCCCTCCATCCTCCCCCTCGCCCCGCCTCCCCCTCACACTCACACAAAAAAACACCTACAGAAAAACAAGCATGAAACCAGGCGTGGGGGATGAAAAAAACCCGACCAGGCAAACATCACAATTAGACCGAGATTTGTTTCACTCAACAAGTTGATGGTGTGTTTTTTCCCCCCATTTCTCTCTGTAGGTAAACTGTCGGCAACTTTGATTTTCTTTTTTCAAACGCGCCGTTTTCAGAAGTGTTGGAAAGTCTCGGCGAGCCAGGCTCCCAAATTAAACAATGAGCCGCGCGCCCCGCGTCTCGTTTTTACAACCAATTTGCTGCGTTATCAAAGCAAGCCGCAACAATTTAGATGAATAATTAAGATTTTTTCTCCCCCCCTCCCCAAAAAAATCTTAATATCTTAATATCCCTGAAGGATTTAATCGCGAGCCGGCCCCTGTCATTGATTCAATTTTCCGAGCAGGCCTCCTAGTTGGCGGTTAGATAGCTATCCTAAGTGAATTCTCCGCTTCTGTTTCCCAGCCTTTGTTAACTGTCTGCTATAATGAGGCTCTGGCTGCTGTGGAGGTCTGGAAGCGCCATCGCAGATGGGAAAGAAGCAACATAAAAGAAATAGGGCAGCAATTAGTGTTTAGCCCAGTTTAAAAGCCCTCCACTTGGCAAGCTGCGGCCCAGCTCCAGTCCAGGATGTGAAACTAAACTGGTGGGCTGGGACTTTGTCTCCTGTTTGTCTCTCTGTTGGCTTAATCAGCACCACTCTGCTGCTACACACAGCCACGCAATGGAGAGGAGGAGACGAGTGACTGAAGATTATTGTACTTTTGAGGAGGTCGAAAAGGGAAAGAAAGAAAAAAAGAGGGGGGGAAAAAGGGCGGTTGAATTGCATCTTTCATTCATGTTGTCTGGAGACTTTTTAAGACCTGTTGATGAAAGAAGCTCCGGCGCACAGAGGAAGAGCTGTGCGGATACAAATAATGTTTCTGGGAAATGACCCCGAACGTAGGAGAGCCTTTATTCCCCTCATGTCAAACGAGGTGGATCTGCCCGGACCAAACCAAATAAAGAGAATCATTTTCAAAACAGCCCAATGAGGTTGGTTTTGTTTCATCTGGATGGCTCCGCGGCATGCTCGATCCTGTAAAGAGCTTAGACAAACAGACCTACGCTGGAGCACAGCGGAGGGAGAACAGAAAACAACGGAGCGACCGGGAGAGACGAGCCCCCCTCCTCCTCTCCTCCTCCTCCTCTCCTCCTCCTCCTCCTCCTTCTCTCTTTTTACATTCCACTGGTGAATATGAGCACATGATCTCACATATGCTACTCCACCACCCCCACCTCCTGACACACACACACACACGCATAGATGTGAGAGCACACAAAAGCACCGTGGGGTGCATCCTGGACCTTCCCAGCCCAACTTCCCAGCCACCCCTATTCAGGCGTCCTGCCCTCGCCGACTTTCATATAAAACGCCGCCTACACTAAGGCCCACTCAAAGCCCCTTACAGAGCCTCAAACCACCACCACCACCACCCCCTTCAACCCCCCCCCCCTCTCAAGTTCTCCACCCCCGTCCAGTCAACTCAAGCCTCTGCCCCGGGCGCTGCACTGGCAGGCAGCCTCGGCCGCTTGAATGAATGGACCCGAGACACAGGAACCGGGAGAGGGGGGGGAGAGAGAGGGAGAGAGAGAAAGAGGGGGAGAGAGAGAGAGAGAGAGAGGGAGAGGGAGGCACAGACTCATATCAACAGAATGGTGTCAAATTGATTTGTTCCTCCTGAGCGGCAGCCTGAACATGCCATACATATCAATTAAAACAATTGTATTCGCCGGCATATCCAGAGTGATTCACCTCCACCAGAGGGAGGAGAGGAGGGAGGGGGGGAGGGAGGGAGGGAGGGGGGGGACGCGCCAGCAGCCCGGCTGTAGGTACTGTATTTCCTGGACGGCAGCTGGATGTTTCTCTCTCTCAGGCCCTTCGAAATTCAGGAGCCCCTGAGTGGGTCGCGTAAAAACACACCGACACACACACGCACGTTTCCCCCCCCCCCCGTCACAACAGGTACGCCGGTCCCCCCTGATATTAACACGGTAATTATCACACCCCGAGAAGTGTTCCCTCACCAATTATTATTTCCTCTCCCGCATCATCCACCAAACAGCAGCAGCTGCCTCCTGCGATCGCTGCACATGACGCTTCCGCACCAGACAGAGGTATTTATGTCCGTTTTAATCAATACTCCTCCGGCTCGCAGGTCAGCGCGCACGTTATCGCTTCGCTCGGAATACAAAAACAATCTCGCGACTCGCCCACATGACGGGGTTGCGCTTCGGTCTGGAGAGAGCACAAAGCCGCATAAAGAGCGCCGGAGCCGAATTATATATACGCAGCGAGCGAGGGGGGGGGATGTAAAGCGGATTCATTCGCTAGTGGCGGTCCACTTTTTGTGTAATCATAGAGCACAAACGCATCCTGTTCCTATTGGAGTCAATCAATATGAGATAATTGTCCTCTGGCGGGGACTGTTCCAGCCCTAAACCGCTTTCAGATCCATCTAGATAAAGCCACATGCTCGTTGGGCCTAACAATGGAAACATTCAAGCGGCGGCGGCTTCTGAAATGGCTTTCTCGCTCATAACGTGCGGTCAGGATCCACCGAGGCGCTGTTGACACAGTGTGATCGCTTCATACTTGAGGAAGGGGGAAAAAAACTTGCACATATCATCAAACTGTCAGAGTGTTTGTGCGCTTTCGCGACGGGAATTAGCCACGTCTATAATTCCGGAGAGTCCCCCTTCCACAGAAAAGCTGTGACAAACCGATCGCGGAGCAGCCAGACGTGTGTCGTCCGAGGAGGGGGCCGGCGTCACGAGGAGGTGAGCCGGGTGCGGGTCCGCGCTGCTCGGCCCCCGAGGCGCGACCCCAAAGCACTTGTATACATAGCTGGCTTCTGTCAGGCTGTCACGGGGGCAGATGTTCTTAGGGAGGCCTGACTATAAACACACACACATAAACACACGCCCCGCAGTGTACACACACCGATTTCCTCACATGTCAAACACGGTAAACAAGTCGCCTAAGCGCTGGCGCGGGCCGCGCACACACACACACAGACGGACGCACACACCCACACACACACGCGTGCACGGACAAAAACACAAGCATCCTGAAATTAAGCAAAACAAGGTCCATCTGGCTCCAGAACTGTTTAGCAAAGCAGGAAGGATTTGACCCTTATTATAGAAAACGAGGACAAAAACTAGCCAACGGGTAGTGGTATTGGATAAACTGTAAACTCCATCCAAAGTTGCATTAAACTCCAGCAGGCCAGACTTGGCAATGGCCCCTTTGCTGGGAAGCAGAAAGCCCAGTATTTTCCCTCCGGGCTGTCCCCATTAGAGGGACATAAATGACGATGTCGCAGGCAAAAAAACAAAAAAAAAAAGACAGACAGACAGAATATCCTGAATTCCACCCCGCAGAGGACTGCTTTTGTACGTGTGAACACAGACACCCTCTCTCTCTCACACACACACACACAGACAAACACACACTAGCCACAGTTAGCTCAGTCAGCAGCCTGGCATGCAAGCGCAGATCAGATTCAGCGTGACTCACAACAGTTGCACAGAGGCGAGTTACAACGCAGACACAATCGGCCGGCGCGGCCGACGCGCACCTCTCGCGTTCGCCAAAAAAACGGGCTCAGTATGCTCGGCCCTCTATCACTGTCACATGGAGGGGGCCCGGCGTCGCACCATCGGCGGCCTTAATGAGCTAACAAGATGACGCCCAGATGGCCTCGCGACGAGGAGGACAGAAGTGGACGCTGTTACTAGACGAACAGGCTGAAGAGGACTGTTGAGCGAGAAGGAGTGTCAGGAGTCATTAGGGAGGAGAAAGAGCATAATCTGTTTCTTCTTATGGCCTCTGTGGTTTCTGTCAGTGCCGAGCCCATCCCTCTCTAACAGCAGGGGAGTCAGGCGAGCATGGGTGTATGCGGTCGTGATTGAACGTCATCCACGGTATCACTGACAGCGAGAGAAGGCCCAGACTGTTGCTCTCTGGGTTTCCACTTATTCATCCTCGAGCCCAGGGACTGAGCTCTTCCAGCTGGAGGGCTGGAAGAGGAGAGAAGAAGAGAAGAAGAAGAAGAGAAGAAGAAGAGGAGTGGAGGAAGAGAGGAGGAAGGTTTTTCTGGCTTGGCTCGCTGGGTCACTTTCAGCCCGAGTTTAGCCCTCGGTCTTTGGGGGGGGGGGGGGGGTGGCTCTGTGACCCACACGCACACAAGCCTCCTCTAGTTCCTTCGCTGGCCACCGCACAACGCACACATGCACAAACACACACACAAACACACACACACAAACACAGCCAGCTGCCTCCCATCACCGAGGAGCAGCCACAGATGGGCTCTGCATGCTC
Source organism: Malacoctenus tetranemus (assembly GCA_032274765.1). Taxonomy (NCBI): domain Eukaryota; kingdom Metazoa; phylum Chordata; class Actinopteri; order Blenniiformes; family Labrisomidae; genus Malacoctenus; species Malacoctenus tetranemus. The sequence continues at coordinate 2,198,391 of JAUESF010000047.1, forward strand.
CGTAAAGATCTCTCCACAGGCCCCGTCTACGGTCGCAGCCAAACCCGCCTGGCCCGAGCCCACCGTATGTGTGAGAGCGACCGTGCGCGCGGAGATACGTGTGTCCGCACGCAGGCCTGAGTGTGTGTGTGTGTGTCCGTGTGTGTGTGTGTGTGTGTGTGTGTGTTTGCCTGTGTTACGGTGCCAGGCGCCGCAGAACGAGCCAAAGCTGGTGTGCTTGGACGGTGGCAGAGAGAAGGAATCCCCCCGGACCGGAGCGCCGCGGAGCAAAGGGGGGGGGACGACGGGAGTCAAGAGCTGGACGCCGATGCGAGGCCGCAATCGGCGCCGGGCAGGGCAGGAGGGGAGAAGGCAGCCGAAACCTCCCAGATGAACAATGGCCGTCCCGTCCCCCCGGCCCTCCTCGCACCGATTGTGTTTCACTGGCACTTGGGGGGGACGAGGAGGTGGAAACCAGAGAGAAAACCAATCATAACCATTATCAAACCCACACAGCTTGCCCTGCTTGTTACCAGTGGCCATTTTCTGCACTGTATCTGCAACCCCATCAATAACGCCCCACAAAGCTTTTCTTAGGGAGAAAAAAAAACACGAACCCCCGAGAGCTTTAATGTCGCCACTCAATCAGATGTTCCAATAAAAACAAACATGTGCGGCACACATAAACACCCACACACATACGCATTAAACGCGAGTTATTTAAATTCTGTTTGGCTTGGCTCGGGGTCGAGCCAGTCATGGTTAAATTCAATTTCCAACAATTGCCCTCCTATCTCAGGCCGGCTAGGATGACTGGAGGCTGCGCAGTTTTTTTAGCCTGAATAATGAAGCAAAGTGAAAAGCTCATTGAGGGCGAGCGCCGGGATACGGCTTGTAAGCTAAAGTTAGCCAATTTCTGCAAAAAAACTCGTGCTCAGAATGCGTCGCGTCTCAGACGGGAAAGGGAGGCGAGAGAGAGAGAGAGAGAGAGCGAGAGGGAGGGAGGGAGAGAGGGAGGGAGGGAGGGAGGCGCTGGTTCAGCTGCCCTGCTCAGCAGTATTTTGGCAGCGACACATCTGGGAATCAAATCAGCGAGTGATCAGGCAGAAGAAGACAACCTCCCAAACAAACCCGACACCCATTACTAATGAGGTTCCTTCTTTAAGGAATAGTTTGACATTTTCAGGGGGGGAAAAATATGTTTATTTGCTCTGTTCCCACCGAAAGAAAGAAAACCGACACCGCTCTCACACACGCGCGGTGGAAAAAAGGGGGGAAAAAAAAGAAAGAAAGAAATTGGCCTGCAACACCACGAGGTATGACTTTTTACACTGCGGGTTTTTGTGCCAATTAAATAAATGAGATCCAGCGCGTTAATTAGTGAGATTTACTGGCGCTGGTAAGTGGATTTTGTCACCTTTGCTCACAGCCCGGCGCGCCAACGCTCCCAGATCGCGGTCATTTTAGCTAAACTCAGTCATTTCAGCTGCAGCTGTCAGACAGGAGGGGTGTTCTCCCAGCTCCGCAAATATGTTTAGCGTTGCACTTTTTTTTTTCTTAACACCACTGTTGTTGTGACTTGTCGTCAGAACACAGGCAGGCTTATTGCCTCTGAGTGTAAAATGATGTGCTGCTCGGCTGTTGTTTTGGTCCTTTTGTCTCGGCGATTATCTGCTGATTCTTTTGTCTTTCACTGATTTTATTGTATTTTGTAATATCTGTCTTTTTTTTATACTTTCTCTGGGTTTTTGTGATGTTTTCTTGAGCGAACTGCGTGCTGGCCTCCTCCCTGTGTCACAAATTAAGATCTCGGGTGTCTTTTCCATTGCGTAATTATACCGTCTACTTTTCTCGACTTCTGTGTGTGGTTTTGGTCGCTTTTCTATCACGTTCTTACCTCACGTGTGGGGTTGCTATAACAAACACGTGGTTGCTGGTTCAAATCTTCTGGATAAGTTGCTGCGACAGCTCGTCTATAAACGTCACGTCCCGGCCAATTAGCCACCACGTCTTCGGCCAAGTAGGCCCTAAAAAGTACCTGTTTGCAGGTACCGACACCTCGAAACGCCTCGAAAAATGAGCAGAATGAGGCTGAGTAGGTGCGAGTGGAAAAAAAGCCTCCCGCGTGCCAAACGGCCTTCTAATCACTGCCAGCAAGTTTCCACAGTAGCATGAAGGAAAGCATGCGAGCAGTCAACATAAACACCTCCTTTCAAAACTTCAACAGAAGTGCTCAGTGTGTCTCCCGAAAGAACCAGAGGAGGAACGATTCCAGCTTGAGTTTTATCACAATATTTTACAGCCAAAAGGGGAGCACCAAATTCATATTTTATAAGCCGGCGTGTTGTTAACAGGTGTTAATGTGACACAGCGAGAGCAGGAACAAAAAAAAGCTGTAATATTGGAGAGACACCAAAGCCTTTGGTGGGAGAACAAAGGGAAGACATGGCGCACAGAAAGCAAATCAATCAATCTCTGCCAGAACGCGTCTGGCTGTGACAGCACAGATCTGAACCCAGAAGTGAAAGATAGCGCGCAGCAAAAGTTCAAAATACTTTCATTGTTCATCTGTCAGCGCGGGAGACAATTGCAAGCGAGAGGGAGGGAAAACACTAACACAATATTTATCTTGCGTCGCCTTTCCTCCTGACTCACGTTTTTTTTTTTTTTTTAAATGTATTCCTGCTATTGTGGGGAGTACCGCAAGATGGATGGGTGGAGGAGTCCGGTAGGTGATATGTGTCTGCTGCGAGCACAGTGCAGTCACTCACATATCCGCCCCCCCCTCCTCCACCTCCCCACCCCGCCACCCCCACCTCGTCTCCAATCTCCGGCTCCGGCAATAATTCAGTCCCCAACAAACGGCACCGGGGACTTTTTTTTCTCTCTCTATCCTTTTTTGTGGCATTTCAATTGTCGGCGGTTGGTGGTTTTTTTCTTCTGCATTGTTCTTGAAACTGCTTCCCTGGGAAACTGGGAAAGTCAAACAGCTGACGAGATGTCACCTCATGAACTTTCTCCCCAGTTTCACACACACTCGCAAACAGCCACGTCGGCGAACCGACACCCCCACACACATACACACTCTCCTTCTCACCCATTCTCTTTTTTCTCCTTCTACACACACACACACACACACACGCGTATAGACAATCTAAGCATCGCTCATCAACTGCTTGTCAAGCTCAACAACCGCGCGCTGATGCTGTCTAAACAGGCCGTGAGCTGCCGCGCCGACTGCCGCCTCTCAAAGCGCCGGCCAGGCCACTCTTGATCATATCACGTCGGGCCTTGTGATGTCTTTTCGACTGGCCGCCGGCCTCCACCCCCCCCCTCTTCGCTCACAAGTCACGGCGAAAGCTCCCAGAATAAATCTCAGGGATTTCCGCAGAGCGGGGGGGGGGACGGGGGGACGGGGGGACGGGGACGCATTCCTCATAACTTTCGTTGTAGCCTCCAGCGGGATGAGCCGCGGAGAGCCTGTGTGGCGCAATAAAACAGCCGCGGTACCTGCGCGCCCTGCGTGTCTCTACCTGGGCCTCAAACATGCCTGTTGCGACCGGTCATGCGGCGCTATATGGGGAGCGTGTATGACCTGCGGAGTTATCCTGAGGGGGGGGACGAGGGGGGGGACGCTCGCACGCACCGACACACACATGTGGGCATTCTTCCCCGCGCACGCACGCATTCTTTCGAAGCCAACAGTAGCGAAACAGGAGAAGATCGGCCCTCCCCGAGCGCGGCTGACAGAGTGAATTACACGCGGAGCTAAAACACCAGCGTCCACCCCCCCCACCCCCCCACCCCCATGTCTCGCACAACAGCGCCGGATGGCTTTCAGATGGATTTCGGCGAATCTTGTACAAACAGCGAGTCAATATCGGGGTAATGGCCAATCGTTGGGGAGGAACGATTCACAAGTGAATTGCGGAGAAAATGTGTGTTTAGGGCACTTTGCACCGCAGTCTGTCACCCAGCCGTATCCAGGGCACGCTGCCAGCGCGCTCCATTTGCAAAAGGGGGCTTCGGCAACACAACTGCGGGGCGGATGTTTGAATATTCCCGAGCCTCCATATTTCTCATCGGGGAGAGGGGGGGGCAGGCAGGCAGGCATGGAGGGCAAGAAAAAAAGAAAGGAATTGGTCTGATGAAAGGCTGATAATTCTGTTTCTAACGATTCAGGAGGCCATGAAATCAATGACAAATTTGCGTTATGAGCAAACGTACAAGACATTTTAATCCTTCAGCACTTTGCCTCCGATATTTATGTCTGTCGCCGGCACTTTCATTATCATAAAGCGTGTTTAATAATTCTCAGCTGTGTGAGAGGACTGCCACACTACAGATGATTGAGTGCGGTAGATTTAGTGTCTCTCTCCATGTCTCCTTCACTTTTTTTTTTTCTCCAGCTGTGACCACGTACTTCAGGACAGAGTCGGGGGGGAAAGAGAGGGCAGCCGGGATTGGGAGGAGGTGGAAATGAAGCGGGAGGGGTTGGAGTGGAAGTAGGGGGGGGGGGGGGAGAGGGGGGAGGCGGATTGTGTGAGCCGGCAAGGACGTGGTGCCAGCCAGAGAGGCCCACCGTGCCTCGGTCCCATCTCTCCAGCTGAGGGCTTTGATTCGCCTGATTGTCTCCAATATTGAGACACACAATAAACACAACACTTGGCGGCCATTTGCAATTCTAATCAGTCCCTCTCAACCGGCCTGGACAACTCGGCGAGAGCCCTCTGGGATATCACTCATCTGACTGCGAAATAATGACACAATCATCGCCATGGCTACGCTCCTGCTACGTCCCACGAGCCGCGGCGCGGCGAGGATATTAATACAACGGGAGCGCTTGGAGAGCTAAATGAATTAGCCCGGAGATTAGCGCGACGGCAGGTTAGTGAACGTGCCACGCAGGCAACTTTGGGGGAGACGCTCCCCCACGCGTGCGCACACACGCACACACACATCCCGCTAAGTGTTATCGTGGTTGGACCAGCTCGCAGGCCCACACCTGCTTCTGCCGGGCGCGTTGCGACAGGATTCCAATAAACCATCTCCTTTCAACATGAAACCCCGGCCTACGTAAACTTGGTGCGATTCGCCTCCCCGATAAGGCGGCGAGTCGCCGACTCGGCCGCTATCTGATCTCGACGTGCTGTAAAGCGCCCGTAAAGCTGCGCGCGGGGCCGCGATGTGATCGCCATCCAAAAATATCAACGATAAAAGTCTGTGTTTATGTCGAACTGGTGACACCATGCCCCCCCCCCCTCGCCCCCCTCCTCCTCCTCATGTTAGGAATCCTAATTTAATGCAATTTGAGGAGTTTTCGATAAGCGAGGAGATAAAAGAGGTTTTATCTTTAACAAACTGTCCCAAAAATCGTACATCTGTGAATAATAAAAGCCCATCTGTTGGCTTTTCCTGCAGCTTTTTTTTTTCCTTTCCTTTCCAGGGACTTGACAACATGATGGTAATAGATGCGCGCGGATAAATGAGAGCAAAGTGACACGCAATGATCCACGTTTTAGCAGCCTTGATGTATTTGCTTTAACAGCCACCCGGAAGATGAGAAACTCAAATTTATTTCAGAGAATAACAGACACGTCTTATGAAACTGCCGAATTTGACTTGCAAATCGTTCCCGATGATTCACAACGGCGACCGTGCGCGCCTTCCCCCCCCCCCATCCCCCCGTGTCTCCCCCCCCCCCCCATCTCGTTCCCGGGTGCACATGGCTGTGTGGCCGTGCGCGCCAGCGCCGCTGTTTGCACAGGCACGTGAATGACAGGCTGTCAGTGAAAGAGATGTCATTATCTGGCTGATGTCTGCGCGAGTCGCGACCGGAGGGGGGGGCAGGGTCACGTCACGAGCGGGGGGAGGTGGAGGGGGGTGGTGGGAGAGGTGGGAGGGGGGGGGAGCTGACACTCTACGGACAGGAAGCATTACTTTATGATTTCACCCCCAGAAAGGAAACACTCCTGTCACCATCCGCGGCGCCTCCGTTCGACCTCATTTTGGAGGTTATTCCAATCGAGAGCCGCGCGTCCGCGTGCAGCACACGGCTCGACAACAGCGTGAAGGATGGCCGCGTCTATTTTTACAGGAGCCACTTCTTTAAAATAACATAGCGGGGATTTATTTTTTTTCAAACGCCTTTGTTTGGAGGGCCTTGAAGAGGGGAGTTCTGGTAAACCTCTCCCCTCCCCGTCCTTACCCTTTGACTCCGGCGTGTTGCAACAATGCAAGGGGTGTGTGTGTGTATGTGTGTGTGTGTGTGTGTGGGGGGGGTTGAGTTCAGTGTCCTGCAGTCGATCTGTGAGAGCGCTGATAAGAGAAGCTGATGGATAGGTTTAATCAGCCGAGCCCAGGGATCAAGACCACGAGACAGATCAATCAAATGCTGTGTGGTTTATAAAAGAAACGGCTTTTATCAGTGTCACCGGGGTCTTTCTCTGATGCTTTTTTTAAAAGCCACCGAACAGGGGAAAAAAAAACCCAACATTTGCACAGGAAAGCGGTTGCAAAGTATTTTGGGGAAAAAAAAGCCTGCGTTAACGAACGTGACTTAAAAAATAATGAGCCACAAGTGTGGCAGGAATGAAGAGACATCTGTAATCGCTGCACCGGGGATCGCTCAGAACTCCTCGCGGCATCTTTTCTAACAAGGCATAAAGCCGAGCGTCTCCTGTCTCTAATATACTAAACACCTCCCGACATAAAGCGAAATAAAAGACCCCCGAACGAAACCCCCTTCGGAAACATAAACACAACGCCGAAACCGAACCTGAGCTGAAATCAAAAAAAAAAAGAAAGGCAACAGCGTGGAGGTGGGCCAAGAACAGCAGGAACGCCGTCCACAACCCCCCCGACGGAAAAGATCCCGGTCCGAGCGCGAGGTGATGGCGAGCGAGGCCTGCGTTCTCTCTCCCTCTCTCTCTCTCTCTTCACCCCGGTACACAGCTGCCGTCTGCGTCTTAAAAAGCGGCTTCTTATCGGAGAATTTGAGTGGCGGGTCTATTCTCTGCTTACAATCTGGGCCCGCGATTGTAAAAGACAGCTACACATGTCCCATCAAATCCAAGACAAATTAGTTGCTCTTTCTTTTTCCTCCCTCGGATGGGAGATCTTATCCAGGCGGACATGCTTAAGTTGTCAGTGGGCTTCTAAAACCCATATTGAACGGCATATTGACTGATGCAATCGCAGAGACACACATCATTAGACTCATTAACAGTGAATGTTTAAAAAAAAAGAAGAGTAGAGAGGGGGGGGGTGTGGAGGGGAGGGAGGAGGGGGGGGGGCTAACTGGTGTATCGGGAGTCTGTGTCTCCTCTGATAAGGCTCGCCTTTAACAAGCGCAGCGCCGCGGCGAGACGCAGGCTGTCGGTATTAAAATGAAATGTGTGGATGTGAGTGTGTGTGTGTGATGTGTGTGTGATGTGTCTGTGTGTGTGTGTTGTGATGTGTGCACTAATAAATAGCTTGTTTGACATGATGCTATTCTCATTCGCGCAGTTTGCTGTGTGATAACCGGGCGGATTGTGGCCTCGTAAAGGCGCTTCCATGTGTTGTTTTAGGAAGCCATTACGGACGGGGCCGTCTCCATTACAAGGGGGGCTATCTGATCATTATTGCTGCCATCTGTAACGCACACTCAAGCCTTAATCTGCACCGAGCCCACCGCAGCTGACACCGGCGCTGGTGCTCGCCACGCACGCACGCTGCTGCCGCCGCCGCCGTCCCACCTTCCGTTGCGCGGGGGGGAAAGCCAGACGTGACGCGGCAGCTGCCGGCCCCCGTCACGTCGACGCTTTCCACGACAACGCCGAGCCTGGAGCTCGCTGAACCCCCCCACCCCGAGCGAGTCCCCCTCTCTCTCTCTCTCTCTCTCTCTCTCTCTCTCTCTGCTAAGCCCTCCCACCTCCACCCGGTCGACACACACACATCCGTGCAACGCAACAGCAATCTCCCCAGCCGGGGCCGCTCGCACCCTTCAAAGGCTCATCACAGGACGCACGTCTAATGCAGAGAGATGGCCGGTTAAAGCCTCGGCGCGGCAGCGCCGCTTTGAAGCGACCGCTCCACCCCCCCCAACCCCCCACCTTCCAATGGCGACCCGATCACTTCCCCCTTTTCCTTCTGCCCCCCCCCCTTCCCATTGTGCGCGACGCCGACCGGGTGTGCTCCGTTCGGAGGATCACGCCACCTCCAGGGCCACTACGGGAAATGAGCCTCTCCCGAATGCACGGTGGGCTGCTCGACAATAAATATATTCATGCATTCATGTATATTTCAAATCAGAAGGTTTGACTCGGGGCCTTCATAATGCGCATGCAAGGTTTTCGACTTTGAGATTCTTGACATGCATGAGGTGCTACAATCAGGAGTGTATAAATAAATCAGAAAATGCAGCAAACAGAGCTACGAAAAGCAAGCAGGCGCGGGGCCCAATTCCACCGCGCACACAAAAACCGAAGGACCGAGCGGAGGTTCGCCGGCAGAGAAAGCCTTTCATCTGGGAGACAGGAGCGCGGAAGAGAGGAGTGATGTGGTGGAGGTTCGGGCTGTCATGTTTCTCATCGGGGGGGGGGGGGCTTGAGAGACAGATGAGGAGAATAGCTAAAAGTAGTCAAAGTTTCCCGTGCAGGGAGGGCAAAGTGGGAGATGAGACGGTGGAGCGTAGGGGGGGCGGGGGGGAGAGCTCCGCACACGAAGATTAGCCGAGTTAGAATCACAGTGTGAGGTGTTATGTTACGCGGCCTTAAGAGGCAAAACTAGCACGGTAACTCATTAAACCGGGGCCGACGCCGCGCCTTCCGTCTTTTCCTCCGCGCAACAGTTCATAACGCGAGCCGAGAGGTTTGGGATATTGTGTTTGCTTTAGCGGACCTTCGCTGCTATTTCCAATATCGCCCGAGATGAGAGGCTTCCACGGCCGAGCACATCATGGGGGAGAATAAACACGCGTCTAATGGGGAACATGTGTGTGGGAGATGAAACGGCCTCCCTCGTATGAATGGGATGAAATATAGACCTGTGTCCCGCAGTGCTCCAATCACGGCCGTAAGAACTCGGCGTGGAGGGGAAACGGCGGACCCCCGACAGGCTCGCTCGCTCAACGCACACACACACAAACACACACACACACACACACACACACACAAGCTGCCAATATGGCCATTCTGCCGCGGATTCATGCGGAGGCCGGAGTCTGACAGTGACATCTCCATTCACTCTCGAATTCTTTTTCTCTTCCCAACATGCATGGACACACACACACACGCACACACACGCACACGAATGCACGCACACACACACGGAGCCAGAGGCCATGGGAGGAGGAGGAGGAGGAGCAGCGCCGGGGCATAAAAAAGCCTTTCTCCCCGCCGCGGGTCTCTGTGGGGTTTAGCATGGCATTATGGGAAGATTAGACTTTTAGAGTGCTTTACTATCTGATGTCATTGTTGGTTTTACGTTGTCTGGATGGCTTGTGGAACTCGGACCTGATGGCAGGCACATTTCTCTGTGAAAGGAGGGGGGGGGGGTTAAAAAAAAAACTGCTCAGGGTTGCAGTTGTGATTGATTGCAGGTTCCCATTGTATCTGTCTGCTGCGGCTCTATTGGAAGAAGAATTAGTCCGGACAAAAAAACTCACGGAAAACGCTCCACATTTGACTCCATCAATCAAGTCGGCAATCAAAATAATTCAATTAAGAGGCCTAAATCCCGCTGGCTTACGAGTCCCTGCTCCAATAGCCCAGAGACAAACTCAATTTACTGACAATCCATACATGATAGCATTAACTCCACTTTAAGGCTCAAATCTTTTTCCATTACTTACATTTTCTAAATATCAGGGGAAATTCAAAGGAAATAGCTGAGTTATGCTGTTTACTTAGAACGAGAGAGAGAGAGAGAGGGAGAGAGAGAGAGAGAGAGAGCACAACTTGGAAAAAAAATTGAATAAACAAGCGAGACTTCAAATGCATAATGAAATTGCAGACGGGCCGTCCAGACGAGTAAACTAATTTGCAACTTGTTTAGGAGGAGGACTTATTTGCAAAACACAAGAAAGTTTACAAATGGTTTTTTATGGATCTGGTAAATGGGCCGCACATCAGAGATGCAGGACCGTGGACGGGCTGGGGAGCAGGGGGGGGAGAAGTAGGTTGCTGAATATGTGTGTAATTGTCTTTTTCCCCCCGTTTCCGAGGTGTGAAAGGGAATGCGGGGTTGCGCTGGGGTGTCCCAGGGAGAGGCGATTGAAGCGTCAGTCACAGCTGCCACACAGAGCCCCGGCGCGCACCAAATCCCAGGCCCGGCCTATTGCGGGCGGAGGGGCCGGGGCTCGGGCCTGGGAGCAGCGGGAGTCCCACAGGCCTTTTCTTCCAGCCCCTCTTCAGCCGGGCGCGAGGGGAGGGGGGGGAGACGGGGGACCCGGATCACGCTGGGAGTTTGCTTAGAAAAGGCTGAGCCAAGGATTGGCAGAACGGGTTAACGGAGGCATGCGCGCACACGTGCACACACACACATACATACACACACACACACGCGAGCTGCAATGCTTTTCGGGCTGTCTGTCTTGCCTGTGGGCATGGTGGGAAAAAAAATGAAGTTAAAGAAGAGGCAGGCGGGCAGAGGGGAGGGAGGGAGGGGGCGCTAAAGATAAATTAAACTTTCAGCTAAGATCTGAAAATTTGGGACGCACATGCAGAGACACAGGGAGGTTTAGAGAGAGGAAGAGGAACTGCTCAAACTAGATTACAGCAGCAGTAAGTGCTTTTTTTTGCTCCATGCCTGCGGAGCCTAATGGTGGCAAAGTCCCCAGGATTAAACGCCATTTCCATGCCCCCCCCCCCCCCCCCCCCCCCCCCCCCCC